>JACBWV010000595.1:0-152500 GCA_013435795.1 Chlamydomonas sp. ICE-L
AAAACCTGCCTCGTCCGCGCATACTTTTAATTCCACGGTACCGTCATCGTGGACGCTGCGTAAGACAAATAGGTTGGTAGATCAAATGATTCAGATTATGTAGAGAAAAACCCACAGTCCTCCCGATCATAATCGGGAGCATTGACAAACCCAACGAGAGAATGATACAGAAAACATGTACTCGGAATACACACAGTCCTCCCGATCGTAGTCGGGAGCATTGACAAACCCAACGCGCGAATGATACAGAAAACATGTACTCGGAATACACACAGTCCTCCCGATCATAATCGGGAGCATTGACAAACCCAACGAGCGAATAATTCAGAAAACATGTACTCGGCATCTACACAGTCTTCCCGATCATAATCGGGAGCATTGACAAACCCAACGAGAGAATGATACAGGAAACATGTAATCGGAATACACACAGTCCTCCCGATCATAATCGGGAGCATTGACAAACCCAACGCGCGAATGATACAGAAAACATGTACTCGGAATACACACAGTCCTCCCGATCATAATCGGGAGAATTGTCAAACTCAACGAGAGAATGATACAGAAAACATGTACTCGGAATACACACAGTCCTCCCGATCATAATCGGGAGCATTGACAAACCCAACGAGCGAATGATTCAGAAAACATGTACTCGGCATACACACAGTCCTCCCGATCATAATCGGGAACATTGACAAACCCAACGCGCGAATGATACAGAAAACATGTACTCGGAATACACACAGTCCTCCCGATCATAATCGGGAGCATTGACAAACCCTATGAGCGAATGATTCATAAAACATGTACTCGGCATACACACAGTCCTCCCGATCAAAATCGGGAGCATTCACAAACCCAACGAGAGAATGATACAGAAAACATGTACTCGGAATACACACACTCCTCCCGATCATAATCGTGAGCATTGACAAACCCAACGAGCGAATGATTCAGAAAACATGTACTCGGCATACACACAGTCCTCCCGATCATAATCGGGAGCATTGACAAACCCAACGAGAGAATGATACAGAAAACATGTACTCGGAATACACACAGTCCTCCCGATCATAATCGGGAGCATTGACAAACCCAACGAGCGAATGATTCAGAAAACATGTACTCGGCATACACACAGTCCTCCCGATCATAATCGAGAGCATTGACAAACCCAACGAGAGAATGATACAGAAAACATGTACTCGGAATACACACAGTCCTCCCGATCATAATCGGGAGCATTGACAAACCCAACGAGCGAATGATTCAGAAAACATGTACTCGGCATACACACAGTCCAAATTCATAAGCAACAACCATCTGAACTAACTTGACTATATTCGGGTTAGGAATAAAGATTTGCTTTCCACCTTTTTCTGTCCTTCCTCCATACTCCATCAAGTCGTCCATGCAGAGCTGATAGGGGGACTTCCTACCCTTGCGAAGTAGCGCATCTCGTTCACTGTCCCATGCGACGATACCTATCTTGTGCACGCCTGATCGATCCACTTCATTACCCATGTAGGTGAAGGTGACATATGGTGCCCAATACAATTTGGAGTCTGCATCACTTTCATCTCTGGCGATCTTGGTAAATTCAAGGGGTCCATCAGGGTTGTGAGGTCCTTCAACCCAACCAATGGGTGGTTGTCGTGGTGGCCTCTCTCTTACCCCTTCACCTGTTACCGCATCAGCTACTGGTGTACGTTCCTCAGGTAAGTTTTCTGCTGCACGGACTTGTTTAGACTTGCTTGTGACACCACCACCTTTTGGAGGGGACATGCTACTGTTCGCAAAGCTCTCAACTGTATTGAAGGACAGAGTCCTAGGTTGCAACAGTCGAGGTTTCGCAGGCACTGCAGCTGGTTGTCGAGGTTGCGAAGGCACTGCAGCTGGTCGTCGAGGTTGCGCAGGCTGGGTAGCTACAGCACCAGAGCGTAAAGGTTTATGTTGCACAGGTTGCTGCTTAGGTATTTTCCCGGGAACAACCCTTGAATGGGTTGTTACGAAGTTGGATAAAGTGTCTCTCCGCGTTTGTTTACGACGTGAATCGGTTTGCGTAGGTAGGTTAGGAAGAAGGGGTCTCTTAAAAGAATTCACCTCGTGAGGGTCCTTCGGCGGCATAATACCGACATAGCAAGCAAACTGATAGGACCTTGGACAGCGTCGAACTATGGCCTCTAGTTATTCACGTACTGAAAAATACAGTCTTGTGTTCCCGAATTGATTCTGACAGTATTAGCCCTTGCAGTTTGCTAGGCCCGGTCTATGTCAAAGCTCCCGAGTATAGTCGGAAGTCGCTGGTCCCGGTCTAGTCTGCTGGTCGCGGTACAGATCGACCCCGGTACAGTTGGCTGGTCCCGGGTTCCGCGATCACTCACCCGACGGCAGGCCCACTGTCGATTCCTTCTTATCATCTTGGCAGGCTTAGTTTCTTTGAGGGGAAGGGGCAAAATGGACGCTACCCCTTCCCCAGGAATTGGATTGGTCATACACCACTGGGTTGAGCCTATGTTGCCGGTACCTCGACGTCGACAACTAGATTTCGAGAATTCCAGTGGCAACGATGCGATCGAAACCGTGCCAGCCGAAGAGAGCGACACAGTTACCAACTCTGATACCGTGAATCAATTCGACAAGCTTATTACCTGTAAGTGCAAGAACACATGTCACTTGGTACTCCCACAGGATGTAATTCGCGAACGACGAAATGAATTCTCCGAGCTCCAACCTGCCGAAAGGCAACGTCGATGCTACATCGAATTGAATGCACTGGCAAGCAAGCGGGATCGCAAGAAAGGGACAAGGAGTGTGTCGACAAGGTAGGTTGTAATTTGAAATTGTTACATCCGTGTAGAACCGTTACTCACAAAGGTAGGTTGTCAATAATTTGATCTTGCGCCTGAAGCGCCTGATGCGCCTGATGCGCCTAAAGATTTTTGAAATGTATTATGACTCGAACTTAACGATTCTTTTGCTCGTTCAGGATATTGGGCTATGACGTTTGCAAGTCATTTTATCAGGCTGCATCCGTAATCGGTTCAAATGCATGGCTAGCGATAAGTGGTCAGATCAAAAACAACAGAGAGTAAGTTATCCCGAATTCTCATGTGGTTACAGTGCACTTTGCTTCCTCCCGATTATGCTCGGGACAACCCAATACATCAGGCAACCGTATAATGATCCATTCTACCCTCCCGATTATAATCGGGAGCATCCATAACAATAAGCGACCTAACCTCGTTCCATTGGACCCTGTCTAGGTTTGAACCTGCTGTGAAGGTGAGGAGGAAGAGGAGTGCATCCGCAGTGTTGAGGGACAATTTCAACGCTGCGATGAAATCTCTCGTAGATGAGTTTGGGGAGTCAATGCCGCACCAGACTTCTTATGCTCCAGGATCTAGAGGAAGGAAAAAATCTAAGGTCATGCGCCCTTTGATTTTTTTACATTGCGGCATATTTCCAAGCAAGCAAGCTGTCTTTAGGGACATGATGAAGAAGGGCATGGTTCCTCCCAGAACATTATACAGCAGTTTGCGTAAACTATGGCATGCACATTGGTGGAACGTGAAGATAAAGACTTGGCAGCCTTTCGCCAAGTGCGACGACTGCGTCAAGTACCGAGCCAGACTCCTGACCACTACGTTTCAGCCAGCAGTTCATGAACTTCGTCAGAGTCAGGCTGTGCACCGTAATCAGATTTCCATTGGTCGGCGTAGGTATGACATCCGTGAAAAACTGTCTGAACTGTATCCGAAGCTCTTCTTGCACGCATCCGCTGATGCAATGGACAACAAGAAGACTAATCTTCCTCAGTCACGCCACTTCTCACATACAAAGAAGACCGCAGGAGGTGAACTTCTAAAGACACGCATCATGGGTGAGTACAAATACAGCGCATGTAGGACATGTCCTCCCGATCATAATCGGGAGCATACACAGTATTTAAAACTTGAAATGATTAATTAACAAAATAATGCTAATATTCTGACTTCATGTTTCCTTCTATGTTAACTCAGGATTATTCTCCCAGGGAAGAGGCTTCATTGGTTATTGGGCTTTGCCATTCTACTCGCAGTCCATCAATCTGACTATATCATGCTTCCAACATTTCTTCAACCGGGTCCTTGAAGAAGAGGGGCAGCTTCCACCATATTGCTTCTTGCAAATGGACAACGCGGCAAAGGACAACAAGAACGCTTTCATGTTCGCATACTTGTCCTTGTTGGTTGAGATGAACTGGTTTGAGGAAGTGTACGTCCATTTCCTCCCTCCCGGACACACACATAGCAATCTTGACCAAAAGTACTCTGTGATCTCGCAAGGGTTAAAGAACATGGAAGTGTACACCCTGGACCATCTGATGGGCATTGTTGGTAACTTATTCAAGAGAATGGGCCCTTACACAAGGCAAGACGTCGTGACCTCTATAGGGGACTTCTCCGCTGTCCTCCTAGACAACGTTTACAAGTTGTTCGGTCATGGCACTAGCACCGCCAAAGGAGTTAATCGCCGTTTACACGCATTCAAGATAACGAAAGGTCCCAACGGGAGAGTCGGTAAGAATACTTGATATACTGATGTTTACAAATTAAATGCTACCGTGCGTGTATGTACTGTCTGCACAATGCTCCCGATTATGCTCGGGAGGAATATGGGTGTGCCATGTCCTCATTGATTTACATGTACAGTCTTCAATATAAATTAAATGATACAAAGGAAGTAGTACCTAGGACCTAGGATGTATTATCCAAGGGATGCTCCCGAGTATAGTCGGGAGGAATATAGGTGTCCTAAATGATTCACAAATATACAATACATGTTTGCACACCAACAATTGCAGGGGTCTATTACAAGGAGTATGACGAGTCAGGATCTTGGAGAGGACAGTGGGACAATGACGCTGAACCTATTTACGTCCTCCAAGGCTTCCCACTGGTGGACACCAGTACAGTATTTAAGGAAGCCCCCAAGATCAAGATTGAAGAGCTCGAGAATATCGAGGCAAACTGGGCGGCTGTCTGGAAGATTATTCATAACGAGAAGCCCGGAGGCGACGTCCTTGCAGGCCACGTGGCCGATGGTCCTGTACAAACCGCCGGTGACGACCGTGCAGGACCCGTAGCTGATGTCCGTGTACGACACGCAGCGGAGGACCTTCTAGAACCAGCAGCCGATGACCAGCAGCCGATGGATGAACCAGCAGCCGATGGCCCATCCCATGCCCAGTCCTTCAAACATATTGCCGAGCGGCTTCGTGAAACTTGGGAAGCCAGCAATAAGTGGTGGACTGATTTCTTCAACGTTGAGAAGAGTTATTGGAGCACTCAACCAGATGATGCTGTGACTGGGGTGTACCCGAAAGACCAACATTTTGTCGACTTCCCATCGGAGTTGTCAGCAACCAGTCGTGTTCTGACACAGTCTGAGAAATCAATGGCCAAGCGCTTGATAGCAGCATTGGATGACTTGTCCATGGATGTGTCAGACATTTTACCTGCAAGTAACGAGATTACCAAGACTATGAAGGTCGCACACACTTTGGAGACTAATATGGAAAGGCCAGAGGAGGAGGACGTGTTGTACTTATATTCTTCACAAGGGACGAAGCCGGATAGAAGAATAGCCTACGAGCCCACTACTGATTTGGTTGTTGGTCATGTCGCTGTGGTCAAGGTACAAATGGATGACTCTAGCGGATTGAGAGGATGGGACGTGGTGGAGGTCAAATCAATACCAGTGAATGGAGAAGTGGAATGTGTGTATTTAAAGCCCTTGTACTCTGGGGACACATAGCCGTTTTTTACTAATGAATTATACTTACGATTTTTATTGTAAGATGTAAAAGCTGAATTCTGCTTGCCGACTTATAACCGTCCGCTTTCCCTTTATTTCTTACAATTATAATTGTAAGACACGAATTGATGTTAACACCTTTTGTTACAAAATATGGCATTTCAACGTTGTAACATTCGCAATCTGTACGTTTCTCCGTCTTTCAAGCTCATTTCGAGCATATTTTGTCAAAATTGACTACAATCTTACGATTTTATCGTAAGATTGCATTTGGAAAGCATCAAAAGACCCCCCAAAAGTGATTGTAAGATTGGAAATCCGTTGGGAAGCAGGAACGCCCATTACTTGTCGGCATTGGGTTCTTGCTCTAACTTGCAGACACTGGACTTGCATGATTGCATTCAGCTTGTAGACGCGTCAGCATTAGGTTCTTGCCCTAACTTGTAAACGCTGGATATGTCTGATTGCCAGCACCTTGTAGACGTGTCGGCATTGGGTTCTTGCTATAACTTGCCAACACTAAACATATCTGTATGTGGGCAGCTTGTGGACGTGTCAGCATTGGGATATTGCCTGAACCTACAGACACTGAACTTGTCTAATTGCCAGCGGGTTGTAGACGTGTCGGCATTGGGTTCTTGCTCTAACTTGCAGACATTGGACATGTCTCGTTGCGAGGGGCTTGTAGACGTGTCTGCATTGGGTTCTTGCCCTAACTTGCAAACACTGAACTTGTTTCATTGTCAGCAGCTTGTAGACGTGCCGGCATTGGGTTCTTGCCTAAACCTGCAGACACTGAACATGTCTTATTGCAAGCAGCTTGTAGATGTTTCGGCATTGGGTTCTTGCTCTAACTTGCAAATGATAAACATATCTGTCTGCAACCAGCTTGTGGACGTGTCTGCATTGGGGTATTGCCTGAACCTACAGACACTGGACTTGTCTCATTGCCAGGGGGTTGTAGACGTGTCGGCATTGGGTTCTTGCTCTAACTTGCAGACACTAGACATGTCTGATTGCCAGCAGCTTGTGGACGTGTCTGTATTGAGGTATTGCCTGAACCTACAGACACTGAACATGTCTGGTTGCCAGCAGCTTGTGGATGTGTCTGCATTGGGGTATTGCCTGGACCTACAGACACAGTACATGTCTGGTTGCCAGGAGCTTGTGGATGTGTATGTATTGGGGTATTGCCTGAACCTACAGACACTGAACATGTCTGGTTGCCAGCAGCTTGTGGATGTGTCTGCATTGGGGTATTGCCTGAACCTACAGACACTGTACATGTCTGGTTGCCAGCAGCTTGTGGACTTGTCGGCATTGGGTTCTTGCACCAACCTGCAGACACTATTTCTGGCTGCTTGCCGGCAGCTTGTGGACGTGTCTGCATTGGGTTCTTGCCTAAACCTGCAGACAATAAACTTGTCAGGTTGCCCCCAGCTTGTGAACTTGTCTGCATTGGGTTCTTGCCTAAACCTACATACACTAAACTTGTCAGGTTGCCCCCAGCTTGTGAACTTGTCTGCATTGGGTTCTTGCCTAAACCTGCAGACACTAAACTTGTCATGTTGCCCCCAGCTTGTAGACGTGTCTGCATTGAAATCTTGCCCCAACTTGCGAATAATTAGGACTCCCTGGGACTGAGTAGTTTTGAACGTTTCGTTCAGCCCCCTTATTAGCGAAGCTGGCCTTGTTGTAAAAGCTACATACCCATTTATGAATTATTTAGATAACCTACAATTTTTAGAAAACCGTGTATGCGATGTATATCATTTTCCCAATTTGCTGACATCCAAAAATCAATCATCAATCATGGATGTGTCACAAATGTGGATCCCCCAAAACGTGTTGGGGCTATGTGAGAGAATGGCTTGATGGGGTAGTCTCTAAGGCCCAGCTAAAGGCGGGCCCAGTGTGGCGTGTGCCCCACGCCACACTGGCTCAGAGGCCACGCCATCAAGCCATTCTCTCTCAGGCCGCCAACCAGAATAGGGGATAAAGGGAAAATAAACGGGTAATTGACAGTATTATGGGAACCACATGCATATGTTGTATGCAATATTATTTGAGTAGTAGCTTAGTTTATGCGGCTGGGGACTACATGTGACATGTATGGGGAATCATTTGATGTCTTGGCATGGTCCTAGTTTGCCAACAATGTGGTTTTCAGCGCTTTCATGCATGTGCCCGCATGCGCCATCAAATTGTGCCATGTCTCAACAATCATGTTGCATACACCATGTGCGCACAAGGGTACTTCAGTAGGACCCTTAGCTCTAATGCCTGAGACGCAATCAAATTGTATAGTCGACGTCCTACGACGCAACGGACCCTTCCTTCTATCTGATCACCCTCCTTGTCGCGTGCTGCAACGCAACGGACACAGCGTCTTGAGCAGCCCATGTTCATGTTCTTGCACAATGAGACACATCTGCCCCCTCCCCCCCACCCACCCATCCACACATGGCCCTGATGTGTGTCACAAGACACGGCATCTCGCAAAACATCTCTGATTCTCCCGGGGAAAACCTTGGTCCTATATCCGCAGTGGATTTGGTCCCAAGTTGCTCCACCTTCCAAATTCCAAATAAAGTACAACCGGGAATTCACCCGGATCCCAAATCCTTAGTAGACGCTCACCTTGATTAATGGAGTCGACCTATTTCTTCGTTCTTGACTTACACCATGGAGAATAATGATATAATTCAATTGTCACTGTAGCACTAACTTGGGTGACTACCCCTGACTGCAGATTCGGCGTCCTTTAGTACAGTTGTGTTTTTATTTTGACCAGTTTTACACATAATATATACCGTATGCGCCTGATGTGTTGGCGGATGAGATGGCGGACAGGTGTCTGCCACAATGATTTAGGCCAAACGGGGAGCACTTCTGGCGGATTGGGCCATCCAGGCTAATACAGTCAGTGCAGTGCACACAGTTGGGTGGGGGTGGGGGAGGGGTGTAACTCTCTTTGGACAACTTCCTTCATTCACGAAGTCTATCCATTTCTTGTATGTTCTATCTGGCCCTCGAGTTAATGGATTCTTAATCAGCTTTGGGCGCTCAGGCGTCGCCCTTCTGTCTATCTGCCTACTGTTGCCCCCCTCAAGTTTTTTACACAGGTTGACAAAAATTATATTTTAATACTCTTGCTTATGCCAAGAGTTACTATTTATATACAATATCATATGATGCAGTTTATTTGTATGATATCATACGCGCCTTTTGTCCGCATCATATGCAGGGCTGCCGAAAGTACGATATTTGTTAAGTATTGTACGATTAGGATGTCGCATACCCCGTGTCTTTGAAAAATAGTATGAGATTAAGGGGATATAGCATGTAATAGCCTTTACATATATACAAAATCAAGTTAAATTAACCAATCCTGGAGAAGATAGAAAATACGACATACCGAATTGTAAGATGCCTTGTGTACCGCGATATGAATTCGAAAGGCGGCTTTCTGTTGGCCTTGCTTTGAGTTTTTCTTTCTTATTTTTTTAGTAAATATCGTGCGATAAACGCGATAACTGGAAATACTCTACGATGATCATACGATATACCATACAATATTGTAAAATGTCGTGCTCGACAGCCCTATCATATAATTAGGGCTGTCAAGCTTTATATCGCCCAATATTTATTTTACCGTGTACCGTACGATATATCGTACGGTATTGAAGTTGCAGCGTACGGTAGTTTCGGGATTACCATACGATATATCGTGTTAACCGGGATATATCGTAGTGGAAAAAAATTTACAATGGCCACTTATCCTGGCAGTGGAAAAGAAAGAAAGATTACAAGGGGCTCGTGTCCTAGCAGTGAAACAACACTGCCTAAAGTCGGACTCGAGAAACCACCCGCCGTCATCTGGAGTGGAGAGAGGATATAGTTACATACTCAGCAAAAATCAATGCCGAGACTGAACAGCGCCGAGGCAGCTGGACAGTTTTATAACAGTGAGGGTTTGGGCAACATACCCCTCAGAACCTGGTCGAGGAGGTGACCTCCAAAAAAGCGTACGAAAGAGCAAATAAAAGGCTTGACAACAAGCAATGCGAACTACCAAGGCATAGAGAAACTAGCGAAGTGAGTGTATATTGTAGAAGGGCTGAGAGTTGCCGACTTGCCGAGGCCTAAAAAGCGAGATTCTACAAGAAGACGTGAAGGACAATAGGCACAGGAAAATCACCAAACAAACAAGGAGAGAGGCATAGAGCTCTAAAAAGGCGGCCTCAACACTCCCTATCTAAAGGCAAACACAAGGCCAAGCCGTCAGCCAAAACGCCACAAGGAAAAGCACAGCTAAGAAAGGACACTTAACAACCTAAGCAGAACTACTAATTAACACGATAAAAAGCGTGAGGAAAAGCGAAAGACCAAGACCAGCGGGGAAAAGCTAAGAGAGTCCATAGCCTATCTGTCAAGAAACCATCAAGCTAAAGGACGGAGGGAGGGCACAGGAGAGCAGTCAAACAGGTCAAGAGTCAAACAGAGACTCGAGAAGTGAAAACAGAAGCTACCCCCCATCACCTACACCGCCAGAAACAAGACGGTTTCTACAAAGGGACAAGAACAAATCCAAGCTAGTCATTCAGGCTGTCAGGGAGGATCAGAGGAAGAAGCTCATTCTGGGAGAGAAGCAAATGGTCGGGGGAATGGTCCTGCGCCATCGGAGGATCCGCCACTGACATATGTGGAGGGTTGGGAACTCCCATGTTAACACGGGACCCACCATGGCTGCTGATGAAGGGGTGATCATCTCCCACCGTGTCCTCAGGAGGGGGCTCTTCTGTAGCGACAAAATCAGCAATGCGAGCCCAGAAATCAGCCACAGCAAGTGCTCCAGCCCGCTCTGAGAGGGGGCGAACAGCTGGCACCTGAGGAGGTGGAAGGCCCCATAACTCATACAGAGTGGCCAGGCGAGGGCCGGAAGTGGCCTCACCACTGACAGAGGAGGCCAACCTCCACAATTGCCGGCGGCCATGATCCATAGCTGACAGGGCCGCAAGGCAAACAATTCCCCACACATCGGTATCCATGGCTGAGGAGGGGCGGGGGTTGCACACCCAGAGGCTAGCTCTCTGGATGGGGCAGGCAGAAAGGGTGGCCAAGGGAACCTGGAGAGCCTCACGGACCGACCACTAAAGCAACGGGGCACGTCCAAAAGCAGTGGAGGCGGGGGTCGCAGTCAGAAGGCACACCAGGGTAACACGGGCAGCGGAACTGTACCCGGGAGGAGGCCCCTGGAACGCCATCGGCCATAAGGCGCCACAAAATGTCCTTTTGGCTATTTTCCCAAGGGAGGGACCAGAGTGAAGGAAGCAGCCTAGCAAACGCCCATGTCCGGGCAGAGAGATACCGTGGGCAGTAAGGTGGACCCAAGGCAAGGCTCACGTACGTAGCCCGTGCCTCAGATTGGAGGCCCTTTGTTGCTACACTCTGCAAGGCGGTGCCATGCTTAACCTTGAGTTTGGTTAGAGTGACAGGGAACCCTGTGGAGTGGGGAGGGGTGGCGGGCGAGCGGGGGAGGACCCATCCTAGCCGTGGGCTGAGGAGGTGCAAGAGGGATACATGGGGGGGGGGGGGGGGGGCTGGAGGAGAAGGCAACTTCCCACTGATAGCGGCCGGGATATCAGGCTGGGCATGTGTCAGGTTGGAGGGATGCATGAGGAGGAGGGGGTGAGGAGGGAGGAGGAGGAGGTGACCGCCAATTTTGGGGGATGCTATCAAGCAAAGAGCTCAGCAGCCCCTGCACACGGAGGGGGTCCTCTACAAACGTAGACATGGTAAGAGGCATGTGCATGAGTCCAGTGCGGGTAACTTCATGCTGCCAAACGTGGCGGCGGCAGAAGTTCCGCCGAACATCACCAGTCCATGCAAGTCGGGAGCACACCCTAAGGGCGGCAGAGAGGGAGGCTGAGATGCGGACGGCATCCGAGACACAGACTAGGGAAGGAATTTGCATCAAAGGATAGAACACATCATCTAGAAAAGTGCCTGGGATACCACTCAAAGGGGCATTATGAGTAGCATCTTGGGGCGGTGGGGGTGGGGCTGGCAAAAGGGGGTTACCCCACAGCGGTGATGCAAGACACCAAGGACCCAGTTATAGTGGGCAATGTGAGACATCCCGCAATGGCCCAGCAGCAGTAGAGAGGGCGGCTATTCCAAGCGCAATGCGGCGGAGAGGACCATGGGGGAGGCCTTGGCCACAGGCTGAGGTTTGGAAGCGGGTTGTGTCCCTACAAGCATGGAGAAATCCTAACGCTGGGGGTTGAGAGGCCATATGAGGGGGCATGAGCGTGAGGAGAAGCTCATGGGCTACAATGAGCCAGGGCGGGGACCGGTCATGGATCCCCCTCGCAAGGCCACGGAAGAGGCGTACTCCCCAAACTGCATGGCGACTGGTGATGTGGTGTTGCCAAGGAATACAGAGTGGTAGAAAGATTACAAGGGGCTCATGTACTAGCAGTGAAACAACACCGCCCTAGAATCGGACTCGAGAAACCACCCGCCGTCTTCCGGCAGCGGGGCTCGAACTCCGGTGGCCGAAACCTTAACCACCGGGTCTGGAAATAGTGGTAAAGAAAGATTACAAAGGGCTCATGTCCTAGCAGTGAAACAACACCGCCCTAAAGTCGGACTCGAGAAACCACTCGCCGTCTTCCGGCAGCGGGGCTCGAACTCCGGTCATCATCAATAGTGGTGTACAGTTTTACCGTGTTTATGAGAGAGAGAGGGTTCGTTACATAAACTCAGCAAATCACTGCCGAGACAAGACAGCTGCACAGCCTGCCGACCATCCAATTTTATAACACGGAAGCACGAGGGTTTTGAAGGCACCCCCACAAACCTGAAAACAAACTAGGTCTAGTCCCAAAAAAGGAAACAAACTGAAGAAGAAGATTACAATGGGCACTTATCCTGGCAGTGGAAACACCACCGCCCCCGAGGGAACGGAGTCCGAACCCACTGTCTTCCGGCAGTGGCACTCGAACTTCTCCCGATTGGCGTAAAGGAGAGGCGAAAGCGGAGGGAGGAAAAAGTCAATGTTTACAATATATATCGGGTTGAGTAGTATATGAGTTGATCTTAGGTCGTTCTAGCTAGCTGCGCAGTATGTTTGGGGGATCGCGAGTTCGACCCCGGCAGGCAGACTTACCTCTTTGTGCGCACATTTTCCTCGCTCGCAGATGCTCTCGAGGGCACACTCACCATGGCATCAGCAGCAATGAGAGTGGTTAGCGCAGTGATTTTCCTAAGGTTTGTGGACGAAACATTAATAATCGTTTGGGTCCGATTCCTGGGTCTGCACATTGGGAACATGAAAACATTAATAATCGTTTTGAACTATTCTGCACGATTACAGTTTTGCTGCAAGAAAAACGACACTAGAGTAGGGCAGTGCGGCCGTCGTGCCGACGGCAGCAGCCCCCCCCCGAGAGCGGCTTGATTCGTGCAAAACGGACACAGCGATGTAGGAATCAATGCGATGCCTTTCAGGTTTGCCCGAAGTGAGAGGGTAAGGGGAAATAGCATCCAGGGAGCATGTTGGGCGCAGTATCTCGCGAGCGGACCCTTCCCACCCCACCGACTCATTAACCCAATACTCGCTCGGTTCTTACAAAGCAGACAGATTGCTGCTGGAATAAATGCGATGCCCATTAGCTATCAGCTATGCCCGCGCTGGAATTGAAGGGTAGGGGGAAAAAGCAGGGATCAGCTGTCAGTCAGAGCTCCGGGGGAATTCTCCATACAGCGCGAAATTTGTAGGAATTGATGCCGGAAGCGAGTAGAAGGGCACGCATTTCTGCCCAGTGCAAAGCATTGCTACAAGCGCGCCCAGTCAGAGTGGAGGAATAGCTTCAGAGTGAGCGCTTGTAAGCGACTGAGGTTTGGTGAATACTGGTATTTATTATAACATGTTCCTGTCGCTGATTCGAACCTTCCAGTGCTGGTCCGTGAATACGAAGTTAGTGGTGCGTTGGGGCGTAACAGCTAGCGAGCTCGAGGTTTCACGCAGCCGTTTGACGAGGTTATTTTTTGCCCCCCAGTTGGGGTACGTGGCCTCAACTTCCCCCTGCCCCTTTCGCTTCCCCCAGGATGACCTGGCTGGAATCTGTCCAGCGTGTCAATCAGCGTTCTGGTCAAGGCATGCTCACATGGGGGACATGGGATGCGCGATGCCCGAGCCAACAGTATGGCGATGCTAAACATTAATAATCGTTCTGCACGATGCTGGAGCCAGCGTTTGGATCGACCGGAAACATTAATAATCGTGCATGAACGATGCCCAGGCCAAAGTTTCGCGAGCTCGAAAACATTACCCAGACCTAAGAAAACGATGGACCATTTCGCGAGAAACATTTATAATCGTGCCTGCACGATTAATCGTGCTTAGGAAAAACGCTGGGTTAGCGTGATTTTACATGCACTTCTGGTGCTATAGGGTGGGTGCTATAGGTGGAAGCGTAGTTTGGGGCTTCAAGTGGAGGTGAAGTTTGGTCTAGTGGTATGATTAGCAGATTTGCCTGGGATTTCCTTGCACTGGGTCTGGGCCAGGGAATTCAGTATATCGCCTTATACCGTACGATAAATCGTACGGTAATAGACCACGATATTACCGTGTTTTCTATCTCCCTCAGTATTGGTTCATTTGACTTGATTTTAAGTGTATGGACGTGTAAACGGTATTTCCAGTTATATCCCCTTGGTCTTATACTGATTTTTACAAAAAAGGGTCTACAAATATCGTACGGTATCGATACCGTACGATATATCACGATATATTGAACGGGAATTGAAAATACCGTACGATATTGACAGCCCTACAAATTATATGATATAATGATATGCCAGCCCCTATGAATGGATGTATTTGTACAGTCCAGGGGTAGCCAAATAGGCTTAAGGGACTCGCAAAACCTTACAAAGAGGAAAGGTAGTTTAAAAACAAGCATTGGTGCACTAATCGGTTTATTTGTTGGGGGTTATAAACCCCAATTAATCACAAAACCCGGGAAAGGGGGGGGGGGGGGGGGGGGGCGAAGTTCTTTATATGCAGATAAATTAACATTCTGTTTAAAGTCCCATATATTAATAAATGTTACAAGAATACAAGATGTTTCTATTCTCTGAACGAGTCAGGGTTCATTAACATTATCATATATATAAAAGTAATTGGTAACTAAATCATGCTCGATTCGTACTTTCTCATAAAACTCTCCTACAATACATAGGACATTCCATCACAAAGTGCAGTTCATCCTCTAGCTACTAGCTGCTCTCCTCCCCGCAACCACCACATCACAACTTCTACATCTTATATTATACAGGGATAGACCCCGGCCCCATCTGCCAGATTCAACGTAAACCCTTATGATGATTTGTCAGATACAACTATGACCCTAACCAAGACATCAGCGAGGTGCTTTCTTCCACTACGCACAGTGCCGCATTTCACGGTACTGCTGACCCAACTTATGAATCAAGACTTCAAGCGCGGTGCATCCTTCCACCATGCGTGGTACCTCATTTCACGGCAGGGTACTTCAAATTGGCAAATTGGCCAGCGCTTTAGCGCACTTGAAAACAAAAAAAACTGCGCTTTGTAGTGTAAAAAGCGCAAAAATTGCTTGCAGCGCCCACAAGGGGTTGCAAAATACTGCGCTTAAAGCGCAGAGGGGGTCAAAAAGTCAGCGCTCAAAAGCTCAAAAGCGTGCGCTTTGAATTGCCCTGTTTCACGGTACTGCTGATGGCCCAACCTATGAATCACGACTTCAGCGTGGTGCTTCCTTCCACCAAACGCGGTACCGCATTTCACGGTACTGCTGACCCAAGGCGCAGGGACCACAGCAGCATGAAGTACAACAGTCACCACCTGCAGGAACATCACATACAGCACCATGTAACAATCCAAATTCAAATTAAATCCAAATCACCTGCGGGAAAATCATAGCATTGGACAGGTTCTTTCCGGTACGTATGTTTTAAGGAGTATGAGTCATTATAGGATGATGCCAGTCGGGTACACTAGTACTCGTGGATATGCTGACAGATCGTACCGTAGGTTATATTATAACTTATTTAAGGCAGTACATGAGATGATGCACGAGTAGGGTAGAACAAATAGGCTAAAGGGACTTGCCCAACTATGATATCAATAGGGCTAAAAAGAAAAATAACTGTTGAAATGAGCCCCCAACAATGATTGTAACAACGGAGGCCATGAGTTCGTGATACAGTGATGGTTTAATTGTGTGATAAGATGGTAAGTTAGTCACACTCGTTCTGGTACTGCCTCAAATCTTTGGTGGCCGGAGTCTCAAGTTGCATAAGTACCAACCCACAATCTAGACTCTAAAATCCAAACCTCCACACAACATATATTTGAATTATCAAACAACATGAAGACATGCAAATGTAACAATAACAAACAGGATGCAAATGCATATGCTTGCAAAAATATGCAACAAAAAGAAGATTATGATGATACAAATGTCAGGTGGTAGGCGGTACACATATGATCATGATGATACACGGATCAGGTGGTAGGCGGTACACATATGATCATGATGATACACATATCAGCTGGTAGGCAGTACATTTATGATCATAATGATACACAGATCAGCTGGTAGGCGGTACACATATGATCATGATGATACACTGATCAGCTGGTAGGCGGTACACATATGGTCATAATGATACACGGATCAGCTGGAAGGCGGTACACATATGATCATGATGATACACGGATCAGGTGGTAGGCGGTACACATATGATCATGATGATACACATATCAGCTGGTAGGCGGTACACATACGATCATGATGATCCACAGATCAGGTTGTAGGCGGTACACATATGATCATGATAATACACATATCAGCTGATAGGCGGTACACATGTGATCATGATGATACACATATCAGCTGGTAGGCAGTACACATATGATCATGATGATACACATATCAGCTGGTAGGCGGTACACATATGATCATGATGATACACTGATCACGCACGTGGTAGGCGGTACACATATGGTCATTATGATACACATATCAGCTGGTAGGCGGTACACATACGATCATGATGATACACGGATCAGCTGGTAGGCGGTACACATATGATCATGATGATACACATATCAGCTGGTAGGCGGTACACATATGATCATAATAATACACAGATCAGCTGGTAGGCGGTACTCATGTGATCATGATGATACACAGATCAGCTGGTAGGCGGTACACATGTGATCATGATGATACACATATCAGCTGGTAGGCGGTACACATGTGATCATGATGATACACAGATCAGGTGGTAGGCGGTACACATATGATCATGATGATACACAGATCAGCTGGTAGGTGGTATACATATGATCATAATGATACACAGGTCAGCTGGTAGGCGGTACACATGTGATCATATTGATACACATATCGGCTGGTAGGCGGTACACATATGATCATGATGATACATAGATCAGGTGGTAGGCGGTACACATATGATCATGATGATACATAGATCAGGTGGTAGGCGGTACACATATGATCATGATGATACATAGATCAGGTGGTAGGCGGTACACATATATATGATCATGAAGATACGCAGATGAGCTGGTATGCGGTACATATATGATCTTAACACCATACATACACACACATGCTCGTACATACATACACACATATATACACAAACATACACCCACATGCACATACCCACATACACACACATACAGACAAACACCCACATACACACACATGCCCATACACACGTACAGACAAACATGCACATACACATACATACACACACATGCACATACATACGTACACATGCATGCACACACACATGCATTTGTACACACGCATACAATCATGTACAAACATACATGCACATACATACATACATACACACATGCACATACATACATACACATACACACACGCGCACATACATACATTCCGTATACAAATACATACATACACACATATGATCTTACATGGCTCAGCTGGTAGACGGTACTTCTCACGCACTCGTCTCCTCAGTCCCACCTTAAAAATACCTGCAACGAGAAATTGACTGATTGAGCTTGATTAAGTCACCGTTTTGTTTTTGGCAGAAAAGCAAAACGTAACAAATCTGAGTAGAGGTTTCTAGGCAGCCCCTTATCATTTTGAGAATTAGTGTTTAAATGTTGACGTTTCTGCAAAAGATGGCGATCAGCCAAAAAGGCTGGAGCCATGTAACTAAGTTCAAGTTCAAGTGTGACTTGGATTAACAGCCACTTTATTACGTTACATGCACACGCTGCAAAGCCATTGATGCCTTGTGCTGCTACCCCGCCCTGATGGCTTTGGCAATTCTACGGGTTAAAGTGCGGACGCCTAGGGTGCCTCTTTTTGCCATGTGTGACCTAGATGAACAACCACTGGGTGGCGTGTCGTTCATCCATTCCGTACGTAAGCTTCAGGATTCTGCCTCCCCCAGCATATGTAGGGAGCGGCAATATGATATCATATGGTATCATATGATGCCGGCAGTCTGACTAGGCTAAAGCCACCATTATTTATACGATATCATATGTTGCAATTTGTATGATATTATACTCGCATTTTGCCAACATCATATGATATGCCGGTCTCCTACCAAGTGTCCTTGATCTGCTGTTGCTTCTTAAGTGGTGAGTATAAACGACATGCCATCAAGTATAATAAATTATAAAGCCACAATATGGCACCTGTAATATAATATAATATTATTAAATATAATGTAATACAATATAATATAATATGATTGAGGGGGGGGTCAGGAATAAAGTTTGCAGACCGCATGTTCGAAAATTGTTTTTTTCACTCCTGACCACCCCCCTTCCCCCCTCCCCCCCGAGGCTTCATATCTGGACACCCAGACAGTATAACATAGTGAAAGGGGGGTCCATGAGCATCATCTCGTCAAGGCCTTTCCAACCATAAAAAAAAATCAAGTTTGGGCAAAGTTATTCAGTTTTGATAATTGTTACAACTTTCTTGGGTAGCTCAGTAGTCCGCGCCCTTGGAGGAGATCACCCAGGTATGAAAAGGACTGAAGGCGTTATGTATCTGTCTATCTATCATTATCATCATCATTATCATGGTTTAATTGACTCATTGTATTCTGGAGCCTGAGGGTCTGCTCAGGTGTGGTGGGGGTGGGTGGGGACGATGGTGTGTGCGTGTGGTGTGTGGGGAGGAGGGTGTGCATGTGTGGTGGTGGTGGTGGCGGTGGTGTGTGTGTGGGGGGGGTGGGGGGGGGGGGGGCAGACCCCAGGCTCGACTGCTTTAGGAACCTCGTCAGGGACCAGAATTCAGAACGCGCTTACGAACGCGTGCTTTTCAGCCAAATAGTCGCTTGTGCGACACTGGTTGACAACGTGTAGTAACGTCCAGCCTGGCATCCAGCCTGGATGTGCCTTCCGATGCACCCACCGATTACACACTGGGTGTAACAGACTAACGGTTGCAGATTTGTACTCGTCTCGTCAATCCCTTCTTGGTGGTGCACTTAACGCTCAAAGATTCGGTGTATCGACATGATTTTGTTTTGTATCGACTATTGCTTGCGCTTCTCTATCCATATCTAACATGAGGTGTGATTTTTGTTTTCTTGCCCCCCCCCTCGAATATGATCTGATATAATATAATATAATCCCCCAATCATAGTACGGTGCCTGTTTGGCCTTTGGCTGGCTGGTTACATAATGGTTTACACTTGAAGCCCTCCCCCCCCCCCCCCCCCCCATTCACACACCACCACCACCAAACCATTATCCGCCCCCTCCACCCTTCCCTCCCGTTGGCCACACCTGTTTTGGGCTGGGTTGCAAAACGGTTTTCTCTGCAGTACATGCAACTTCAAACATTGACAGACGCAAATCCCTTGCGATGGTCTCCCTTGTGCACCCACAAGCACACAAACACCATCGTACTCCCCCCCCCCCCCCCCCCCCCCCCCCCCCCCCCCCTCCCCCAGTTATCTCCACCCCCACCCCCACCCAACCATGTACCCCCGCCCACAAACATACTCCCTTACTCTTCCTGACATATTTCCTGACTCCATCCCTTCCTCCACCCCAGCCATCCCACCAGCCCCCACCCTCTCCCCACTCTCATCCCTCCCCTCCCTCCTACACGCACCCACCAGCACACCCATACTCCATATCTGCCCCCCTCCACTTCAGCTGTGGGCTTTGCCATAGCTGAAAGGCAAACGGGACGATGAGCATCGACAACGTTTGCGCATCATCCGACTCCGCTAAAAGCATCGGACCTGCTTCCCTGCCACCTCAGCTGTGATCGATAGTCGACCCCCGCTGAAAAGGCTGAACCTGCGCAATCGCAACTGTATATAACTAAAGCTTCTTCTTAGCGAGCATGTATTCAGTTCGGCCGAAGAACAATCCCGTTCACCGCAACTGCTCCCGAAGTCAACTCGATCTGGGACTTGGAAACATCGCTAGGTTCATCCATTCAACTTTGCCGCGTGCTCGCTACAGCACAATGCACAGCGACGACATGTTTCTCGATGCAGTGGGAAGAAGTTACAGTCAAGTTGCTGATTTGATATGTTCGGTCAAGTTAGGGCGAGAATGATCAGCGAGATTTTTCATTCGGTCAACTTTGATGCGTACTTGCTATGGCACAATGCGGTGCGACATGTTTCTCAATACAGTGGGAAGAATTTGCAGTCATGTTTGTGACATGGGATGGATGCGATTCGGACATTTCTGACAGGTCCG
Organism: Chlamydomonas sp. ICE-L; assembly: GCA_013435795.1. NCBI lineage: Eukaryota > Viridiplantae > Chlorophyta > Chlorophyceae > Chlamydomonadales > Chlamydomonadaceae > Chlamydomonas > Chlamydomonas sp. ICE-L. The sequence goes on from JACBWV010000595.1 coordinate 20,603, forward strand.
CTGACTCACCACGTCACCTCCCGTTGTGCGCAGCGACAGGTCTCTTGACGCCAGGGAAAGGTCTTGCAGAGATACAGGGGGAAAAGCTTGTAGGAAGACAAACTGTAGCGCTACCGAAATCAGGTGGATGAACTCAGGCGGGACAAGGAGAAATCGGGCGGGATGCGCAACAGGTAGAACACGCAGGAGGCGAAGGTTGCATAAGGCAGAATTCACAGGAGGCCAATCAGGCAGAAGTTGAAGCAGGAGGGATTAAAATCGTGAATTGGCTGAGCGGGAATTGGCTGGGCGGGAAATGGCTGGGCGGGAAGTCGGTTAAATCGGTTACGCGATGACACCACCACGACCACCACGACCACGTATAAAGTCACAATAATGCATCTATTATACTACATAATATGATATAGGGCCTGTTCCCACATGAGTAAGGAAAGTTGTTGTTATGGTACACCGGCAATACAGAATGGAAGCGCAGTTATGATAACTTTCCTTAACACGGCATGTGGAAACACGAGCCCAGTTATCCCGCTGGACAGCCTTGACAACCAACACATGTTCAACCAGCGCGCTATGAATTGAAAGATTTATCTTGTTCGTTCACATGGAAGTGTTATTTCCTCATTTATCCTTACCACGTCTCTGGAACTATCGACTGACCCCCAGTTCCAGTTTTCCATGTTTGCGAGCCAACATATATTATGATATATATATATATATATATATATATATGTATATATAAATAAATCATGGTCGTGGTCGCGGTCGTGGTCGTGGTGGTCGTGGTGGTGTCATCATCGCGTACCCACGTGCCATGGGCGTGCGAAGTGTAACCGACTTGCAACCGACTTTCTGTCAAACCCAACTCGCAACACCCCGCCCAGCGAAATTTTCAAATACCGAAACTGCAGATGCGCTTAAAAAAAGCTTAGCGCAAAATTTTCAAATGCCGAAACTGCAGATGCGCTAAAAAAAAGCTTAGCGCGCGCGCTCATTCCATCCCCACATTTACGTCCCATACAATGACTGCAACTTGCAGTCTGCAAGCAATTTAGATCCAGGAGATTCTCTCTTCGGAGGTCATCTGCTGACCCTCGCTCTGCATGGCGCTCAGAATAATCGTTTCAGTTCATTGCTTCTTCACGGAGCATGCGACCATGATGCATGCCAACGGTCCTAATAGACAGGAGGGCCCGCGACACTCTCAGCCAGCGCTCTCTGGACAGAGCCAGGCAGAGCCAACAAGAGTCGACGTGATGCCCACGCTGCCCGACCCGAGGACTTACGCCAGGCTCATAATCAAGCCGGACGTGAACAACGCGATCCCATGCCTCAGGATGAACGCGAAGCTGCTAAGCTGCTCTTAACCAAGCCAGGCGTGAAGACTTTGCTTTCCAACCTCAGGAGTTACGCCAGACTCATAATCAAGCCAGACCTTCAGATCGTCATGCTTTTTTTCTCCGCCTGCGAGCGTTGCCACCGTTCATCTCACGCATGCGCACTTTCGCCATGCCATCGCATCGCCTTCGTCATGGTTGGCTGGTTGTTGCGATTCATTCGACTTTGTTCAGATCGCCAAGGCCATTCCGTCCCCCTGCCCACTCTCGCGATTGCACCTCTCATCCCATATCTGAAAGCTCTTTTCGTTGTATTGAATATCGCGAAATACGATTTGTGCTGTTCCAAGAGTTGACCGAGTATCAACTGGGGCACTGCACGAGAAGATGAAACTGCAAGTTTGTAGCTTTGGAATTGCACTGGTCCGGTGTTCTCGGGGTGATCGGGATCTGAGCGTTCCCAAGTTGTTGGTCTGCACTTTCCCCTCTTTCTGCAAGATTAAATCCCGCAGCCGAAGTGAAGGGTATGAGGTAGGGAGGAGGAGAGTGTGTGTGCGTGTTGGTGGTTGGGGAAAGGGAGGCTTTTGGGGGCGAAGGTGAGAGAAAGAGAGTGTGTGTGGATTGGGTAGGAAGAGGCCGGGGGAAGTAGAGGATGCTGTGTGTCTGTATGTGTGTGTGTGGGGTGTGGGGTGTGTGGGGGGGGGGGACTATAGCTAGCTCCGGCTTACCCTATGGTGTCCTTAACTTCACGTCCTGTGAGTTACTGTATTACACGGATGTAACAATTTCAATTTCAATGTGTGTGTGTGTGTGTGTGTGGGGGTGGGTGGGTGGGGGGGGGGGGGAATACGTGTATGACAGGGAGGAAGGCCACATCTGAAGCAGAAGGGGAAAAGGTAGAGGGAAGAGGTGTGTGTCTGAGAGTGTGTGGGGAGAGGGGTTGTTGGTGTGGCCACCGGCCACACGGGCTACCGTACTAGTATCATATAACATAATATAATGTAATACAATATAATACAATACGATATAACACAATATAATATAATATTATATTATGTTATAAAGGACAAAGCCACAAAAAGGTACCTGTTATATACTCACAAGGTTTGCACGCTCTTTATCAAGATTGTACTCACACGACAAGAAGCAGTGGCAAAGCTAGGGCATACAAAGGGGGAATCAGAACTTTGGTGTTTATACCCAGACAATACTATGCCATTTATATACTCACACAATAATAAGCATTTTACATATGCACACAATAATGTGCATTTTTATATGCTCACACAATAGTGTGCATTTTATGTACTCACAATGCACACAAGTTCAAATGCAAATGTATGAAAAATTATACTCACGGGATAATACTATTTAAAATAATATTTATTCTCACCATTGTATACTCACAAGATAAGAAGCAGCAGCAGAGCGACGACATACAGCAGGGGAAGCAGAATCCTGATTCTCCTTTGCTTATCTGCGTGTGTGTGTGTGGGGGGGGGGGGGGGGGGGGGGGGGGGGGGGGGGTTATAGGCTGCATTTATGGGGAGGGGGAGTAGTGTCCTTAAGATGCATGCGGCATTTGTGAGGACATACTTTTATTGTGGGCAGTGTAACAATACTTAAATCGGTACATACTGCAGTACTTACATCAGTACTTACTGTTGTATGTACTGCAGGTCTTCCTGTAGCATGTACTGCAGTACTTACAGCAGTACTTACTGCATGCATGGATGGACAAATTTGAATAGGCTGAACAATACATGGTGAGCAGTGCAACATGATTTTAACAAAGATGAGCGGTTCCTGAGGTGCTCCTGTTGCATGAGAACTTTCTAAGACGTCTGCTGCCTGTTGCATACGACCTTTTTTTAAGACGTCTATCTGCTGCCCCCTATGGATGGTGACGTACAAACACACAACTCCACTACCCACCCACCCACTGCCCACCACCACCCACTACCCACCACTACCCATAAAGCCATAACCACACACACAAACACACCCAACTACCCACACACACACACTGCCCACCATCACCCACTATCCATCCACTACCCATCGACCACCACCACCACCACCACCTTGTTCACAAGTTCTCTGCACAAGGCTGCCCCCCCCCCCCCCCCCCCCCCCTGCCCAAGCCGATCACCTTGTTCACAAGTTCTCCGTGCAGCACTGATCCCCCCCCCCCCCCCCCCCACACACACACACACACACACACACACTGACACCATCACCCACTATCCATCCACTACCCACTACCACCACAATCACCTTGTTCACCAGTTCTCCATACAGCACTGATGGGAGAGCAATTGAAAGGGCGGTCACATAACAATCATGGTGGCATCCACAGAGACCTGTTGTCCAAGCACCTGTACAGTTGTGTGTGAGACTATGTTTATCAGTATGATTTATGTGTGTGTACGTGTGGATGTTTGTGTATAGTTTGGTTTGATGTGATGTGGTGCGTAGGGGAAGGGCCAGTGGGGGGCTGACAAATACATCTCTATGTAGCATCCACAGAGACCTGTCGTCCATGCATGTGTACACACGTAAATAAATAAGCACTTGAATTAACTAATAAGTAAATACATACATAAATAAATCAATACACCAATTGTATGGTGGCATCAACAGAGCAGTAAGGTTGTGTGACTGTGACTGTGTGTAATAGTACGATTTATGGGTGTGTGTGTTTGTTTGTGTGGTTTGGTTTGGTTTGGTGTGATGTGATGTGGTAGGTGGGGGCGAGAGGGGCTGTCAACTACATATCATCCACTGAGCCCTCTTGCCCAAGCAGCTGCACAGAGGTAAATACATAAACAAATAAATAAATAAATAAACCAAGAGGGGGGGCTCCTTCTAACCAAAATGACACCATCACCCAACTTTGTAGATATCGTTAAGAGGATGAAGAATCCGGGTTTACCTCTTAATTTGGCCCAGTAGAAAAAAGTGCTGGTCCTCCAAAGTTTGGGGCCGCGGGGGGGGGGAGGTGTGTGTGGGGGGAGGGGGGGGGTCGAGGGAAAAATCGGGCATTTTCAAAAAGATAGGTACTTTCCAAGCACTTTTTTCTAGCCCTCGGAATGACATGGGAGTGGAACTATGGTGTTCCCCCAAGTGTTCCTCTAAATACTAAATACTAAATACTAAATATCAGTCCATTTATGCTATTGGGGTAGAGATCCACCACACTTTATGCCCAGGGTAGGGGGTGGTGGTGTGTGTGTGGGGGGGGGGGGGGGGGGGGGGGGGGGAAGGGGGGGGGGGAAGCAATGGCATTTGCCCTGGCGTCGAGCTGCAGGTTAAACGGTGAGTGTGTTGCCACCTAAACTACCGTATTCTCTTCAACGGCTGGCCTGTGCTTGATACGATGCAGGGGGTCCAGGTTGTTGTTGGTGGTGGTGGTGGTGGTGGGTGGGGGGTGGGTGGGTGGGTGGGTGGGTGGGGGGGGGGTCGAGGGGTCGAGGGTGGGCAGCCATGGCTTTTGCCTTTGTGTCGAACTGCTGGTGAAACGGTGAGAGTGTTGCCACATATAGCAGGCACGCAAACCGCTGTTGTGTACCCAATGCGATGCTTTTCTTTTCAGCTGCAAGCAGCAGCTTCTAGGTAGCTCCCTGGGCTCTCTCTTCAGCCAAACCTTAGGCAACCTAGTGCACCTGCAAGCTCATACCGTAAGCTTTCCAGTGCTCCAGGGCGGCCTAGTGCACCTTGAAGCTGACACAATCAGAAGGGCTGACATATTTGGGTGTAGCAACCCCTCTGCAGAGTATAGAAGGTGGGCACATTAGGAGCCAAGGGGCCCTGACCCCCAAGCCCTACCAAACAATTTAACATTGATGATGATGATTTTCTATATTTCAAACATTCTCAATGGTCTGTAGACCAACCTCAATGGACAGGCCTTTGAAAACCCTGTAAAATAAGCCTAATTAGACACCATAACGCTAAGAGGTGGCTGAGATTGTAGCTGTACAGTGGGTTCCGGAGCCGGGGGGGGGGGGGGGGGCTGCAGAAGGGTGCCTCAGCACTTTTTTGTGATGGTGTATTTCACTTTTTTTTGCCCCCCCCCCTGAAATAAACACATGATAAATACATGAATTAATAAATGTATAAATAAATAAATAAATAAATAAACAAATACATACATAAATAAATAAATACATAAATAAGTCCTACTACATCCATCACCATGTACCATCAGGACCATCACTACATACCATCTGGCAGGGCCTCAAATTGAGTACTGGTCACAGGGGCAATGGCCGTGTGTCCAACCTCCCTTGTATCCATTAGTTGTTGCTGCTCTTGCTCCTGTTGCAGCTGGTACACTGACAAGGCAATCAGAGTTTGCTGCTGTTGCATGGGCTTCATGAGCGAGAACTGAAGCTGTAGCTCGGGGGACATGCTTGCTGGTAGCTGCTGGGTCTGTCGAGGGTGATGGTTGGTGGGTGAGGTTCTATTTGGGGGTGGATGTGGGCAGGGGAGTCTGCTGCTGTTGCATGGGCTTTGTGCGTGAGTACGCAAGCTGGAGCTCGGGGGACATGCTTGCTGGTAGCTGCTGGGTCTATCGGGGGTGAGGTTGGCCTTGGGGTTGGTGGGTGAGGTTGGTGGGTGAGGTATGATACACTGACAAGGTAATCAGAGTTTGCTTCTGTTGCATGGGCTTCATGAGTGAGTACGCAAGCTGTAGCTCAGTAGACATACCTGCTGGTAGGTGCTGGGTCTGCTGAGGGTGTGGTTGGTGGGTGAGGGTCTGTTGGGGATGAGGTTGGTGGGTGAGTTTCTATTTGGGGTGGAGGTGGGCAGTGGATGTTTCTGCTGTTGCATGGGCTTCATGAGCGAGTACTTAAGCTGTAGCTCGGGATACATGCCTCCTGGTAGCTGCTGGGTCTGTCGAGGGTGGGGTTGGTGAGTGAGGGTATATATGTTGGGGGTGAGGTTGGTGGGTGAGGCTTTATTTGCTTGGGGTGGAGGTGGGGAGGAGATGTTTCTGCTGTTGCATGGGCTTCATGAGCGAATACTGAAGCTGTAGCTCGGGGGGCATGCTTGCTGGTAGCTGCTGGGTCTGTTGAGGGTGATGGTGGGCTTGGGGTTGGGGTGTGTGGTTGGTGGGTGAGGTATGATACACTGACAAGGCAATCAGAGTTTGCTGCTGTTGCATGTGCTTCATGAGGGAGTAATGAAGCTGTGGCTCAGGAGACATACCTGCTGGTAGCTGCTGGGTCTATCAAGGGTTTGGTTGGTGGGTGAGGGTCCGCCGGGGGTGAGGTTGGTTGGTGCGAGTCTTTTGGGGGTGGAGCGTGGGAGCCTATGTGGAAGTGTTTGCCACTGTTGAATGTGGTTTGAAGGGTGTAACCGCCCCTCCGGTTATCAAACCCCATGCATCGGGGTAGTGCACTTCATGGTATTTTTCTATGTCTCCACACCACAATACACCACCCTCAACCCTCACCCTCACGCCCACGCTCACGCACAGGATCACCACACCACACCACACCATACCACACCACACCACACCACGCCACACCACACGCACCACACCTCACCACAATACCCCCACACACATGACCCATCTGAGTGGGGTAGGTGCACCCACCCATCCAGTGCACTCACCTTGTGTTCCAGAGTGGGTCATTAACTTGTTAATGTGCTATACCAACACACCACACCCCCACACCACAATACCACCACACACATGACCCATCCGAGTGAGGTAGGTGCACCCACCCATCTGTTTATCCCACCCCATGCATTGGAGAACTTCACTAACTGGGTATTATTATATATCACCACATCACACCATACCACCACCACACACACGACCCACCTGATTCGGGTGTGACCGCCTGCTGCCCAATGAACCCACCTCATGCGTTGAGAACTTCACTCACTGGGTACTATTATATATCACCACATCTCACCACACCACCAGCACACACACGACCCACCTGATTCGGGTGTAACCGCCTGCTGCCTAATGAACCCACCTCATGCGTTGGAGAACTTCACTAACTGGGTATTATTATATATCACCACATCACACCATACCACCACCACACACACGACCCACCTGATTCGGGTGCAACCGCCTGCTGCCCAATGAACCCACCTCATGCGTTGAGAACTTCACTAACTGGGTACTATTATGTATCACCACATCTCACCACACCACCAGCACACGACCCACATGAGTTGGGTGTACCCGCCTGCTGCCCAATGAACCCACCCCATGCATTGGGGTAGTTCACTGGCTAAGTATTGTTCTATATCACCACACCAAACCACATTACCACTACACACTCGGCCCACCTGAGTCGGGTGTACCCGCCTGTCAAGCAAGCCCACCCCAATACCCCATGCATTGGGGTAGTTCACTGACTGGTATTGTTCCATAGCAACCCACTCACCAACACCTCCGTGGTCCATGACTAACATGAGTCGAGGGTAACCGCCCCGTGCATTTTGGGGTAGTGCATGCATGTGCGTGTGGCCAACGACCTACCTGCGTCGGGTGTACCCGCCCGTCCGATGAACCCGCCCCGTACATTTGGGGCAGTGCACCGCTTGCTGTGCGCACGGCCTAATTTATTATCGCGACCTTAAGTCTTTTAATGAACTGTGTTTGCTGGGGGCGTCGTATTTCATTTCATAGCGAATTGTGGGCTAGTGGCTTCGCACGAGTAGGGGGTTTCTTGCTCGATTCACCCGTGCATTGAGCTACAGTCAGGATATTACGTGGCGAAGACGATGTGTTATCAAAGAGTGGACATCGCAAAGGTGGGACGAAAGGGGTGGGAAGAAATAAGTGGGACGTTTGTGTCGGGCGGGGTGGGAATGCGATGCGAACTGGAGCGCGGTAACGGTTGACACGGGTTCGGGGGAAGCCACTAGAAACCAAATTGACCCACGCCACAATGTTCCGCGACATACCAGCCAAGATCAAACCAGGAGCTGTTGCCCGTTCGTGTTGCCCCTTCGTGTTTCCACATTCCACGCGCTACACTGTGCCAAAGACCCATCCCTTCGATTTTGAAATATGGAAGTCGTCAGTTGAGCTTTCATTAAAAAATATGCGTTCGATCGTCGGAGTAGCCGTGCTGCTTTTGCTTTGTGCGACCGGTGGTGAGTCCATTTATGCGATGCTAAGTTATTGAGAGAGTTGGAGTCAGATCGATTTACGCATGAAGTACCCCATGGCATGTCTCATTCGTCAAGCTGCAGGCAGATTTAGAGGGCAGATTTAGAGGTCGGATTTTAGCAGGGCACCATTATAATGTAACAATCACCATCACAGTCACCATTGTTACCACCTCCGCCATCACCATCATCACCATCATCAATATAAGTAGCAGCAGCAGCAGCAAGAACAGCGGTGGCAGCCGGAACAACAGTATCAACAGCAGCAGTAGCATTAACAGCAGCAGCAACCATAGCAACAGCAGCAGCAGTATCAGCAACACTAGCAACATCAGCAGGAGCATTAAAAGCATCATGAGCAGAATAAGCATCATAAGCAGGAGCAGCAGCAGCAGCAGCAGCAGTAACAGCAACAAAATCAGGAGCAGCAGGGGCAGCAGGGGCAGCAGCGGCAGCTAGCATACACCCTAGACCCTGCATGGGGGCGAAAAACAAACTGTACTTACATAACATTCAATGAGTTATTTTGATAACATGGTACTATACAACATAATTATGAACATGCGCATCAGTAATTATAAATATAATAAATAAGCCAAGTCCTATGCATACTAAAATAAATCCCGGATTTTTAGGGCTGACTAGAGGTGAAGAGAAGAGAAAAAGCATGTCGTCGTGGCAAGTCGTCATGGCTGGAAACGGAACGCGACGGTGACAGAGGGGTGAGAGTACGAGTAGCAGGTCTGGCACGAACAGTACGACAAGAGCTTAGGCAGGCAGTACAGGATATCTGTCCACTGCAAATTGTTCAAAGCCTCTGATTTTATCGCTAGCTAATTTTCACATTGCATCGCCCATTAATTCTCATTCGCGAATGGCAACTGTCTGCAAGGGGCTACTGGCTGATGATAACAAGAAGGCGGCTGCAGCACTGATTGAGCTGCTGCATGATGATGATGACTTTGATGAGGAGGATTTGGTGGGGGTGGAGAAGGTAGAACTGAGGAGTAGCCCATGCATTGCAAAGCAGTGCAGCAAGGTTTCTGTGCCCCAAGAGGGCAGTGCATGTTTTTTGTGTCATAGAGTTTGGACAGACCCATCCATGATGTTTGCCATATTATGTGATGTACTTACAAACATATTTCCCTCCGATGTAACGTGTTGATATAATAATACAGCGATCTCCGTTCGCTCCCGCAGTTATGAGCTACTTCATCATACACTCGTGACGGTCAGATAATACACAATTGCACAAAGGTCAGTATGATGCATAACACCATTATCCTACACACGTGGCACGTTTTCTGGGTTGTTTTGGCTAAGTTTGGCTCAATTAGTTGTTACTATTAGGGCTAATTTAGCTAATAGCTTTAATAGGGCTATTCGGTCAGCCAGTCGCACAAACGGACAAGAGGGTGACCCTGGGGCCTCCCGCCCCCAAGAAGGAAGGGCCATGCCAAACAATATGCAGGCATGAAATAATGTAATTCGTGAATACACTTATGCCACCTGTGTTGCAGGCTTTACAAAGGGAAATAGTATGCCCTGCAGCCACCATCAAATATAATAAAGGCAAATGTGCAGGCGTATGATAATGTAATTAATGAGTGTACTTATACCACCCGTGTTGTAGGCTTTACAACGGGAACTGGTTGTTGTCGGCTTTACAACGAGAAATGGTATGCCCTGCTGCCACCAAAAATATAAAACAGGCAAATGTGCAGGCATACAAATGATGTAATGTAATGAATATAAGTTTACCACCTTTGTTGTAGGGTTTACAACGGGAAATGGTATGCCCTACAGCCACCAAGAAATATAATAAGGGCAAATATGCAGGCATGGCAAAATGTTATTAATGAGTATACTTATACCACCTGTTGTGTTGTAGGCTTTACGACGTGAAATGGTATGCCCTGCTGCCACCTTAACATATAATACAGGCAAATGTGCAGGCGTATAATAATGTAATTCATGAATATAAGTATAATAACTATGGTGCAGGCTTTACGACGTGAAATGGTATGCCCTGCTGGCACCTTCACATATAATAAAGGCAATGGCATATAAGTATTCGTCAGTAATGTGGCTGGTAATTATGCCTGCTGGCACTTAACATATAAACAGGCAATTCAGCAATAATGTAATTCTGATATAGTATAATAACTATCAGCTTTACGACTGTGCCTGTGGCCCTCACATATTAAAGCAAATGTCGGCGTCATATGTAATTCGTCATTAGTAATGTGCGTTGTACCTGGTAATTGCCCTGCTGGCACCTTAACTTATAATAAAGGCAAATGTGCAGGCGTACAATAATGTAATTCGTCAATATAAGTACAATAACTATGGTGCAGGCTATACGCCGTGAAATTGTATGCCCTGCTGCCACCTTAACATATAATAAAGGCAAATGTGCAGGCGTATAATAATGTAATTCATGAATATAAGTACAATAACTATGGTGCAGGCTATACGCCGTGAAATTGTATGCCCTGCTGCCACCTTAACATATAATAAAGGCAAATGTGCAGGTGTATAATAATGTAATTTATGAATATAAGTATAATAACTATGGTGCAGGCTTTACGCCGTGAAATGGTATGCCCTGCTGCCACCTTAACATATAACAAGGCAAATGGGCAGTTGTATAATGATGTAATTCATGAATATAAGTATAATAACTGTGCTGCAGGCTTTATAGCAGTAAATGGTATGCCCTGCTGCCACCATCAAATATAATACAGGCAAATGTGCAGGCGTAGGATAATGTAATTCATGAATATGCATATACCACCTGTTATGTTGTTGGCTTTACTATGGAAAATGGTTGTTGTAAGCTTTGCAACGGAAATGGTATGCCCTGCTGCCACCAAGAAACATAATTCAATACATACAAATGTGCAGGCGTAGAATAATGCAATTCATGATTCCCTGGTGGGGGTGGGGATGTGTGGTGGGTGTGTGGTGGGTGGGTTGTCGGGGTGGGTGTGAGGGTGTGGAGGGGGTGGGTGCTGCCACCAGGAGAAACATATAAAGAACATGTGCAGGCGTAGAATAATGCAATTAATAATTCCCTGGTGGTGGTGTGGTGTGTGTGTGTGTGTGCGCGCATTGCCTCCTGTAAGTCACCCACATGTGACCCAATGTCAGACCCTCAGTCCTTAGCGAATGTCCTAGCCACCCACATCGACGGCAAACTAAATGTGGAGTCAACTGCCGCATAAGAGTCCCTGGCGGGTGTCAGACCTCAATTAATGATTCCCTGTGGGGGTGGGGGTGGGGGTGGGGGTGCTGCCAGCAGAGAGTGTACCTGATGCTTGTATCGAGGAGGGGCTTTCACCGCACAAGTGACATTTATAATTATCGAGGCCGACTGGGACGCACCAACAAGGTTCACAAGCAATGACACCTAAACCCTAAATCCTAATCACAAATACTGTCAAGGGCTTCACACACGTAGAAGGTAAGAGTTTTTCTATTATTAGTCCCAGTTAGTCCACATAAAAAGGTTTAAAATAATTGTGAATTTTATATTCTGAGCAAGTCACCGTCAGGCTGTCATATTATGCTCAAATGTCTGGAAGCATTGTGTTAAGTTAACAAGAGGTAACTACTACTACCACCACCATACCACTACCACCTCCTGCGATAGGCTAGTTCGATTCCCTGTTACTGACTTGGCCAAGTTCACCAATAGTGCCAAGGGCTTCAAACATGTAGAAGGTAAGAGGTTCTCCTATGAGGTATATAAAAAACTTGTGTGAGATACCACCACCACCATACCTTCATGCAATCACCACCTCAAGCGATAGGCTAATTTGATTCCCTGTTGCTGACTTGGCCAATTTCACCAAGGTTGTTTAATGCTTCACACATGTAGAAGGTAAGAGGTTCACCTATGATGTCAATATAGAAAGTGCGAGATACAACCACCACCATACCAATATGCCACCATATCACCATACCACCATACCACCAACAACAACAATATCACCACCACCACCACCACCACCACCACCATACCACCATACCACCACCAACAACAATATCACCACCACCACCACCATACCACCACCACCTCCAGCGATATACTACTCTGATTTTATGTTGCTGACTTGGCCAAATTTTACCAAGGTTGTTTAGGGCTTCACACGTGTAGAGGGTAAGAGGTTCACCTATAAGGTATATAAAGAACGTGTGAGATACCGTCACCACCATACCTCCATACATCCACCACCTCTAGCGATAGGCTAGTTTGATTCCCTGTTGCTGACTTGGCCAATTTCACCAACAATGTCAAGAGCTTCACACATGTAGAAGGTAAGAGGTTCACCTAAGAGGTCAGTATAGAAAGTGTGAGATACAACCACCACCATACCAATATACCACCATACCAATATACCACCATATCACCATACCACCATATCACCATACCACCATACCACCACCAACAACAATATCACCACTACCACCATACCACCACCACCTCCAGCGATATACTACTATGATTCCATGTTGCTGACTTGGCTAAGTTCACCAAGAATGTCAAGACCTTCACACATGTAGAAGGTAAGAGGTTCACCTATCAGGTATATAAAGAACATGTGAGATACAACCACCACCATACCACCACCATACCACCACCACCTCCTGTGATAGGCTAGTTCGAATCCCTGTTGCTGACTTGGCTAATTTCACCAAGAATGTCAAGAGCTTCACACATGTAGAAGGTGAGAGGTTCACCTATGAGGTATATAAAGAACATGTGAGATACAACCACCACCATACCACCACCACCTCCTGTGATAGGCTAGTTCGATTCCCTGTTGCTGACTTGGCTAAGTTCGCCAAGAATGTCAAGAGCTTCACACATGTAGAAGGTGAGAGGTTCACCTATGAGGTATGTAAAGAACGTGTGAGGTACCACCATCACCATACCTCCATACAACCACCACCTCTAGAGATAGGCTAGTTATATTCCCTGTTGCTGACTTGGCCAAGTTCACCAATAGCGTCGAGGGTTTTGCACATGTAGAAGTTAAGAGTTGTTTGTATTCTTACATACGCAGAAGGTAAGTGGTCCACCAACCTTGTCAAAAAAACATATTTTGTTCCACACCATCATCATATTGGACCATTGCAAGTTAAAAAAAGGATGCAGGCAATACAGAGTTACTCGATGATCCCTACTTCTCTCTCTGACAACACACAGGCCAATGAGTACTCAGGATTGTGTAGTACGGACACGGATACGGGTACGGATACGGTAAGGATACGGTTCGGATACGGTTCGGATACGGTACGGATACGGTACGGGTTTTAGAAGTGAATACGGTTTGAGTACGGTGTGTGTTTTTTGTATCATATCATTCCCAGACCTGAAAACCTCTTTGTTTATCCTAGTTTGACCTCGGTTCCATGTAGAAACATGTAGAGGGCATTCCGGGCTTTTCAGTGGTATGCTGATCATGTCAAAATTCGAAGGCCGCAAAAAGTTATGCCACTTTGTATCATGGAAGTGACTAAGCAAGTACGTGTCGTGAGTGATTGTCAGGAAAACGAGTACGGTACGGATTTTAGGTGCGTACTGTCCGTACTACACAACCCTGTGAGTACTAAGCCACTGCCCAACAAGTCAAACAGTCCAAGAAATGCACACAAGACATAAATCCCCATATATCACCCCCCCCCCCCCCCCCCCCCCCCCCCCCACACACACACACACACACACACACACAAACATAAAACCGAAGCCCCACCAGTACTGGTGTTCCGAATGCAGGCAGTACAGTGCTCCCTAGACACTCCCTTGTTCAATGGTCGCATAACATCAGTTTAACAAAAAAAAAAAAAAACTGTACTAGTGCCCCGCATGCAGGCAATACAGGTCCCCCAGATGCTCCCTTCTTCAATCTCTGACACCACGTGGGCCCCTGCTTACTTCCTCTCAGTCTAACAAGTGGTCACAAAACCTCAATCCCAACATCTGCTCCCCCCCCCCCCCCCCCCCCCCCCCCCCCCCCCCTAATATCCCCAACCCTCTAAACTCCCAAATCCAAATCCCCAAACCTAAAACCCCCATCCCATCTCTCCCCACCCCACCCTACCCACCACACCCCATATGCACTTGTGTCCTGCATGCAGGCAATACAGTGCTTCTAGATGCTCCCTTCTACAGCTATTGGGAACATATAGGCCACTGTGTTCTATATCATTGTCCAACAAGTGCTCATAAAACCCATTAATAACCAACATCTCCCCCCACCCCACCCCACCCCCACCCCACCCCTACCCCAAACTTCCTCACAGTCCAACAAGTCCAACAGTCCAACTTCCTCACAGTCCAGCAATATACTTGTGTGCGGCATGCAGGCAATACATTGCTCCCAGACGCTCCCTTCTTCAGCTATTGGGACCACATGGGCCACTGGCTTGAGATGATGGCGCCCTTGTTCAGCACTCTATATGCAGAGGAGTGGCTGGAGGCTACCAAGGTTAGTTGCTCTATTTCAGCATGCAAAAACAAAATAATATGTTTCTGCATTTAGATATGTTTATATGTTCCAGCATGTGTTCACATGTATATTTCAGCATGTGTAAATGATGGCACCCTTGTTCAGTTCTCTTCATGAAGAGGAGTGGTTGGAGGCTACCAAGGTTGATTGCTCTGATCCAGCATATATTTGTGTGTATGGATACATGTTTCAGCATGCATATGTGTTTATATGTGTACATGTTTCATCATAGATATGTGGATGCTGTGGTCTGCACATGGGCCACTGGCTTGAGATGATGGCGCCCTTGTTCAGCACTCTATATGAAGAGGAGTGGTTGGAAGCTACCAAGGTTGGTTGCTCTATTTCAGCATGCAAAAACAACATAATATGTTTCTGCATTTACATATGTTTATATGTCCCAGCATGTGTTCACATGTATATTTCAGCATGTGTAAATGATGGCAACCTTTTTCAGCACTTTACTTGTTGAGGAGTGGTTGGAGGCTACGAAGGTTGGTCGCTATATGTCAGCATACATATATGTATGTATGTATGTGTGTATATATGTTTATATGTATAAATGTTTCAGCATATATGTATGTATTTATGTGTATATGTATAAATGTATCTTTATGTATCTGTATTTATATGTTTATATGTCTATATGTATCTGTATTTATATGTATAAATGTTTCAGCATATATGTATGTATGTATGTATGTATGTCTATGTTTATATGTATAAATGTTTCAGCATATATGTATGTATGTATGTATGTGTATGTATATATGTTTATATGTATAAATGTTACAGCATGTGTGTATGTTGCGGGCTGCACATGGGACACTAGCATGTGTAATGATGGCTCCCTTGTTCAGTACTCTACGTGAAGAGGAGTGGTAGAGGCTACCACGGTTAGTTACTATATTTCAGCATATAAGTGTATGTATGTATTAATGTATGCATTTATACATGCTTCAGCATATATATATATATATGTGTATGTTGCGAGCTGCACATGGGACACTTGCTTGAGATGATGGCTCCCTTGTTCAGCACTATATATGATGAGGAGTGGTTGGAGGCTACCAAGGTTAGTTGTTATATTTCAGCATTTATATAAAAATAACAAACAGTATCATATGTTTCAGCATGTATATATTTATGTATGTTCCAGGATGTGTTCAAATGTATATTTCAGCTTGCGTAAATGATGGCACCCTTGTTCAGCACCATAAATGAGGAGGAGTGGATGGAGGCTACTAAGGTCAGTTGCTCTATTTCAGCACGTATAAAAAAGAAAAGAAAATAAATCACGGATGTTTCAGCATTAATATATTTATATATGATTCAGCATGTTTTCGCATGTATATTTCAGCATGTATTTATGTATACATGTTCCAGCATGTGTTCATACGTATATCTCAGCTTGCGTAAATGATGGCACCCTTGTTCAGCACTATACATGAAGAGGAGTGGTTGGAGGCTACCAAGGTCAGTTGCTCTATTTCAGCACGTATGCAAAAAGAAAGGAAAACAAATTATGTCTGTTTTAGAATTTACATATTTGTATATGATTCAGCATGTGTAAATGATGGCTCCCTTGTTCATAACACTTTATGAAGAGAAGTGGTTGGAGGTTACCAATATTAGTTGCTATATTTCAGCATGTAAATAAAAATAATAATAAATAAATATTTGTCAGCATTTATCTATTTTTATATGTTCCAGCATGTGTTCATACGTATATCTCAGCTTGCGTAAATGATGGCACCCTTGTTCAGCACTATACATGAAGAGGAGTGGTTGGAGGCTACCTAGGTCAGTTGCTATATTTCAGTACGAATAAAAAATAAATAAACAAATCACGTATGTTTCAGCTTGTATATATTTGTAAATGATTCAGCATGTTTTCACATATATATTTCGGCATGCATATATTTATGCATCTTCCAGCATGTGTTCATACATGTATTTCTGCATTTGTATATTTCTGCATTTGTATATTTGTATATTTGTATATTTCTGCATTTGTATATTTGTTTATTTGTATATTTGTATATTTCTGCATTTGTATATTTGTTTATTTGTATATTTGTATATTTCTGCATTTGCATATTTGTTTATTTGTATATTTCTGCATTTGCATATTTGTTTATTTGTATATTTGTATATTTCTGCATTTGTATATTTGTTTATTTGTATATTTCTGCATTTCTGCATTTGTATATTTCTGCATTTGTATATTTGTATTTTTGTATATTTCTGCATTTGTATATTTCTGCATTTGTATATTTGTATATTTCTGCATTTGTATAATTCAGCATTTGTATATTTCTGCATTTGTATATTTGTATATTTCTGCATTTGTATATTTCAGCATTTGTATTGGATGGCACCGTTGTTCAGTACTCTTCAAGTTTATTTGCTATATGTCAGCATGTAAACATGATGTGTACACGAATTTTGAATTCTTCGTGTATATGTAATTGCACATACTTATGTTATTGTCCCCATGGACCAGTCTTCTGGGCCGAGCCACTGGGTATAAATTACCACCACCACCACCACCACACACACAAACACTCATCATACTCAATACAACCAATACTCACCATACCCCCCCCCCCCACCCCACCCCACCCCCCCACCCCACCCCACCCCACCCCACCCCACACACACACCCACCACCACCATCCCCACCCCACCCTCCACCCTCCACCCTAACCCCAACCCCAAAACCAAACCCAAGCCAACCCCAACCTTAACCCCAACCCCACCTTCCACCAACCAAAACCACCCCACCCCATCCGACACCACCACATCACCACCACCCCTTACGTTGTTTGCAGGGGAAAAGTGAATATGTGGATAAAGTTGTCTTCCCCAACCTTGGCACTCAATGAGTAGCCTAATACTCATCATACACCCCCCTTCCCACCCCCCCATCCCCCGCCCTCTCCCTTCACCCCACCCCCCACCCACACCACCACCACCACCACCATCAACAACAACAAACCTTGCGTTGCTCACAGGGGGAAAAGTGAATATGTGGATAACGTCATGTTCCCCAACCTTGGCTTGTAAGTACTCATTGTGTATGTGTATATTTATGTATGAGTGCATGTATGTATTTATGTATGTATGTATGTATGTATGTATTTATGTATGTATGTATGTATGTATGTATGTATGTATGTATGTATGTATGTATGTATGTATGTATGTATGTATGTATGTATGTATGTATGTATGTATGTATGTATGTATGTATGTATGTATGTATGTATGTATGTATGTATGTATGTATGTATGTATGTATGAGTGCATGTGTGTATTTATGTATGTATGTATGTATGTATGTATGTATGTATGTATGTATGTATGTATGTATGTGTGTATGTATTTATTTGTGCAGTCCAGTGGTAGCCAAATGGGCTAAACACACGACGTTTTACATTACATTTGTGCAGGTTCTTAATTAATGAATACTCCAATAACACTTTACGTACAACATGAAATTCCCGTTCAATGTGGCTGTTAGTGGGAGTTCATAATCTCCAACTTCACATCCTTCATTTGTTTTTACAAAGCAGTCAACCTTGTTATTCACATCCTTCATTTGTTTTTACAAAGCGGTCAACCTTGTTCTTCACAATCGTCCGCTGTATATTTGTTCAGCCCAGTCTTTTACACAAGCATTCAATCAGGTACTTCGTTCATTAATGCTTCATTATGTGCCTGTACTTAATTAATTAATTAATTAATACTTCATGATGCACAGGTATTTAAATAATATATAGTACTTCATTTATTATGTGCTGGTACTATTTCACTGGCTGCATGGAATCTGTGTTCAATGTGGATGCAGCCTGAGTTCATAATTTTCAACTGCACAACATTGTTTATACACAAGTGGTCAACCATGTTTTCCACAATCTTCCGATGTATTTATACGACTCAGTCTTTTACACACGCATTCGTGCAGGTACTTCATTAATTAACACTTCATTTATGATGTGCAGGTACTTAATCAAATTAAGTACCTGCACATACAAAAAATAATTGGTCATTCAGTGTTAAACTCAACGCTAAGTGAGTCCCCTGCAAAATTCACTGTCTGCCTATAGATGGCTCGTCGTTAGTCTATTAATGTTTCACTGCCAGGGTGTTAATGTTGCACTTCTAGTCTGTTAATGTTTCACTGTCTGCCTATATATGGCTCGCCGTTAGTCTATTAATGTTTCATTGTCTGCCTATCGATATTTAACTGTTAGTCTATTGTTGTTTCTCTGTCTTCCTATCGATGGCTCACCGATAGTCTATTAATGTTTCACGGTTAGTATACCAATGTTTTACTGTCTGCCTATCGATGGTTAACTTTCTGCCTTTTAATGATTCGCTCCATGTAAGGGAAAATGAAAGGCTAATTCAGAGCTGACAATAGTTAATTCAGGAGTCCGTTGGGGCTAATTCAGGGTTCAATTATAATCATTCAGTGCTCAATTAAACGCTACATGATGTGCATGAAATATCTAATTGGTGTATGATTAATGGCTCAATGCAGGGCCACATTAGGTCTGTGAAAGGGCCAATAATGACAGGCCAAGTAAAGGCTAATTAAGGGCTGGCAAGGGTCAATTCAGGGCCACGTTAGGGTCAATTTAAGGGGCTGAAATAGTTAATTCGGGCCCTCGAGTTAAGCAAATTCAGGGACAAATTATAGTCATTCAGTGCTCAATTAAACGCTACATGAGTTGCATGAAATGCCTAATCGGGGTATGATTAATGGCTCAATGCAGGGCCACATGAGGTCAGTGAAAGGGCCAATTAGAGGCCAAGTAAAGGCTAAATGAGGGCTGGCAAGGGTCAATTCTGGGCCACGTTAAGGTCAATTAAGGGGCCAGAATAGTTAATTCGGGCCCTGGAGTTCAAACAAATCCGGCCTTCGGCCATTCAAAACTGGTGTGTAGAATGAGCGGCATGCGGCCGCTAAGACCCTCCTTTTTGGCCTGAGCCCCGTTCAGAGATAGTTAATGTTGCCGGTTTCGGCTGCTCCCACGCCCCTACATACGCGGGAGCACATCTATACCTGCGCTAACTCATGCTGGTAGCATGGCTGGAATGGCTTGAGCATCAGCCAAATTCTCAGCCTGAGTAACAACTTCAAGGAGCATTCAAATGCGCTGTGCATGGGGGATTTGAGCTTGCTGCGTTCACCGGGAACATACGCTTCGAACAGGGGCCGGGCAACGGCAAGCGGATCTCAAGCCAACCCAGGCCCAGCTTCAGGCACAGTCCTGGCCACAGCCTCCTCAGCTCCAGGCTATGCCTCAGCAGGCTCTGTCTGGGTCACAGCCTCATCAGCTCCAGGCTATGCCTCAGCAGGCTCTGTCTGGGTCACAGCGTCATCAGCTCCAGGCTATGCGTCAGCAGGCTCTGTCTGGGCCACAGCCTCCTCAGCTCCAGGCTATGCCTCAGCAGGCTCTGTCTGGGTCACAGCCTCATCAGCTCCAGGCTATGCCTCAGCAGGCTCTGTCTGGGTCACAGCCTCCTCAGCTCCAGGCTATGCCTCAGCAGGCTCTGTCTGGGTCACAGCCTCCTCAGCTCCAGGCTATGCCTCAGCAGGCTCTGTCTGGGTCACAGCCTCCTCAGCTCCAGGCTATGCCTCAGCAGGCTCTGTCTGGGTCACAGCCTCATCAGCTCCAGGCTATGCCTCAGCAGGCTCTGTCTGGGTCACAGCCTCATCAGCTCCAGGCTATGCCTCAGCAGGCTCTGTCTGGGTCACAGCCTTATCAGCTCCAGGCTATGCCTTAGCAGGCTCAGCTCCTGGCTATGTTTAATCAGTACCAGCTTCAGACACAGTTATGGTCTCATCCTCAGGCTATATCTCATCCAGAGCACCAGGCTCAGTCCCGGTCACATCCTCAACCCAGTCCATGAATGATTAATTTTAGGGTATTCCTCAGCCTTGGCTTATCTTGCTGATGTCACAGCCTCAACCCTCCATTAAGCAGAATTTTGAGGGTCTATTGCATCTCAGAGGGTCTTGGTGCGTCGCTCATGCAGATTTCCAGGGGTCTGTTCCGATGGAGACGCAGATTTCGAAACCAGTTTAGGATTGGTTTAATATGAGTTTATATAAGGAATTCGAATGCAGCTGAAAGCTTGGGGCTTGCCCTAGCGGCTGGCTCATGGAGCTGACGGGAAGCTGCCATGAGATGAAAACAAACTCTGTTACTTCCTTATGGTTTCCTACTTTTAGCGGGCTTAATTTGAGTCACAGCCTTGTGAGCATCAGCCTATATAGACATATAGACATTTATCAATATATGTCATCTCATCCTGAGCACCAGGCTCAGTCCCACAATGTATATATAGTTATGCCCAGGCCCATAATCACGAAGTCGAACTTTCTTCCAGGGCTCCAACCAGCGATTAGGCCGCTCTCCGGCTTTGGCAGTAAAATCATTAGTCGTTGTGTCAGCATGAATTGCGGTGCTCTCACGCGTTTTATGACTTGGTGACTATTTATGTACTTCCTTAGAACTATCGGTCCTGACAGTACTATGTCAGCTTCCTGTTGACTGCGTCATCGGTTCTTCTGACACGCGCTGTCTAACCTGTACCCTGATCAGGTTCCAGGCTACCGCCCCCCTTTCCTCCGCTGGTGTCCCTTTATGGTTCCACTGTCTTTTGTAATATTATTCTCGTCTCCGCATTTATAGATTGGCGTGCTGCACACACTAAGTCCACTCTCCGGAGTGTTATCCAAGCTGATACGTTATACGGTCCCTCATTTGCTACCACTGCTTTGCGATGCAACTTCCGCGAGGGCCTCCCGCTAATTTTGAGAAACTCCACGACAAGAATGGAGAATCTTGGACGCGCGGGATGCGCAGTGTCATTATCAGCAATGGCTGCGACCGTGTCCTTCCTAAGGAGGACCCGGGTCCTCTTGATGATTGGCTAGACGTCTGTGCACCAGCTGCCTCTGCTAGCGGTCATGAGAGTCCTTCCGCCATCGTGGAAGTAACCCCCCCCCAATCAATCCTCCACCTTTACGGCTCCTTCTGCTACTGTCCGACGTCTCTCTCCTGAGATTGAGGACGTTCTGATGCGACTCTGCTGTGCTTCCACTCAGATTATCCAGTACGCAAGGGCGCCTCCTCCTCCTGATGCCCGTTTTGACTGCGACTATCAAGAACTTGCTCGTCATCGCCGTGAAGATGGCTATGCTGATGACTCTGATGATGGTGATGAAGATCTGCAGAGTGCTATGAGTGGTGACTTCGGTGGAGTCACTCCTTCCACTGCTACTCGAGTGTTCAATTCTACCGTCTCTCCTGTGTATGAGCCTCTGTCGGCACCTGCTCTTGCGCCTTCCCCGGAGTTTAAGCCTGATCCAGTCTCTGCGCCTCTGCTTGCGCCCCTTCCACCTGTCCACCCGGAGGTGGCCAGGCCGTCTTTGATGCAGAAGTCTGCGTCTTTCACCTTGCCTCCGGACCGAGGTCTGTCTGGCTACAATACTCGTGCTCGAGAGGCTTCTGCTGCTGCTGCTGGCCGCGCATCCTTTGCTGGCCCTTCGCAGGAGCCCCCTCCACCCCCGCCTCCGCCTGTGGAGCAGCCCCCTGCTCCTGGCCCTCCGCCATATGTGCCTCCTTCGCTGTCATGCGACTCCTGGGAGCATCTGCTCGATGGCGGACATCCTCTGCGTCTATCCCTGCAGGACTGCCGTCTTATCCGCCAAGCTCAACATGCTGGGGAATCCTTGGACCGCACTCTGTACGGTAGGCTGGATATGACTGCCACTCAGGCTATGGTCGATAGCAAGGGTCGCCCTAGGCCTAGGCGTGTGATGGCTTATTCTGAGCTAGGTCTAGAGTGTCAGGCTTTTCTGGGACCTGTTATGCCAGGGATTAACTACCCTCCTGCTAATGGTGTGACCTCTGGAGGGGTTGGGCGTAGGAACAGTGACCTGCGAGGTTACCAGTTTGTTAAGGTGCCACTCCCTTTCTGTCCTGTTCGTCCTGATTTCGAGCTCATTGTGCGTTTTGCGCGTTCCCTAGATCTCATCAGGAACTTAGATGACCAGCGCGCTTATGACGCTGGTCTTGCTGCTGAGTATTTTCTGGCGATTCGTGAGTCTTTAGCTCCTCGGTGTGCTCCTCCTGCTGCTGGAACTTCGGCCTCTCATGGTGAGTCTAGTGTCGATCCTGCACTGTTGGGTTTCAGTGCACTTACCCTACCCCGCCAAGAGTTCATGATCTTATCCATGATGCTTGCCAACATGACGGATGCCCTAGTCAAGGTGTATAGGGACTTTGCTTCACCTCGGGATATCTTTTTGCATATCCGGAGGCAGCAGTCCGATGCCCTTGCCTCGCGTGTCCCTCTCTTGCTGAAGGAGTATCATGCTTCGGTCATGGGCACTCATGAGCACGTTGACGCTTTCTTTCGTCGGGTTCGCGGTATGTGCACTGACCTGCGCAGTGCTGGGTTTCCGCAGACTCAGCGTCACGCCATGGGCATTATAGTTCAAGGTGCTAGTCTGCCCCGGTTCGAAACGCTGCGGATTAAGTATGGTATCCTGATATACAACCAGCAACCTGTTGAGTACTGGTCCTGTCTAGAGGAATATAGGCAGCTAGATATTCTAAACATAGCGCTCCCTCAGTCGGATTCCAGGCATCCTGGTTGGTCCCGGACCGCTCCTCAGTTTCCTGCTAATGCTGCATTTCAGCGGCGGCAGAAGACTGGTGGTGGTTCTGGGTCGAACAAGAGGCGCCTGGAATGCACCTGGGGACCATGCCCCCACAAGGATGGTCACTCGGAGGACCGTTGCTGGACGAAGTTCCCTGCCCTGCGAAGGGTCCCTGGTCGTGCAGAACCAACGCTTCCTTCACCGTTGCCTGCTAACCTGGCCCTTCCAGGTCACCTTACTCCAAAGCAATTGTCTTCCTTGCAGGCTCAAATTGATGGGTTTGCTATGCAGAAGTAGCAGGTAAGCCCTGTCCTATTCTCCTGCACCTCTAGGTTCTCAAATGTGTGTAGTCCGAGCCTGTCTGAGGGTGTCTGGCATGTGGATTCTGGAGCTGGAATGTCCATCACAGGTGATAGATCTTTGTTCACTGTGTTTGATGTTCCACTGAATCTGCCATCAGTTCGATTTGGTGATGGTGTGGTTCAACGGGCAGTAGGTAAGGGATCCATTGAGTTATGTAGTGATTGGTTACCAACACCAATCATTCTAACTAATGTTCTCTACATACCTCACTGTCCGGTGAACCTCCTGTCAGTAAATGCTGTGGCTCATTCTCTCCACTGCAAGATTTCTTTTGATAGTATTAGTTGCACTGCCACTCAGGGCTCTTCTATTCTCTGGTCCTTCCCTGCCTCCAGTGATGGTGTTTACAAGTTTGCATGTAGGCCTTGTTACACCACCAGTGGCTGTTCGTTTGGTGCTGACAATTACCCAGCTTTTGCACTTGATGTTGATGAGGACGGTGGAGTTGTTATCCCTACCACTCCTGAATGGCTGTGGCATAGGCGGCTGGGTCACCCCGGCTATGATGCCATGCACAGACTTGTCAAGAAAGGTATGGTTAAGAACTTACCCCTCTCACTCAACCAGGTCCAAAAACTGGCTAAGATCCCTTGTGATGCTTGTCAAAAGGCTAAGGGCAAACGTCTCCCTTTGCCTAAAGCAAGCACTACTCCGATCAATGCACCTCTCCAACGCCTTCACTTGGACATCATGGGGCCAGTTCATATTAGAGGTCTGCGTGGGGAGTTTTATATTCTGTGCCTCGCAGACCAACACTCTGGCTATGCTGAAGTGTTGTGCTTGAGGACCAGGGATGAAGCTCCCTTAGCAGTTCAGACTATCATCCTCAGATGGATGAATCAGCTGCACGGGTTTGCCTTTAAGTGCCTGAGGTCTGACAGGGCTAAGGAGTTTATAGTAAAGTGGTTTGAGGATTGGCTGATATCGGTTGGGGCAGTGCATGAGTTATCTTTGGCATACACTGCACAGCAGAATGCAACTGTGGAGAGGTACAATGGGGTCTTACAGTCTATAGCTAGGAGCATCCACCTGGAGTCTAAGCTAACTAAGTCTTTCTGGCCCTCTGCCTTCCTAGCTGCGTGTTACCTTCGTAATCGCTTGCCCAATCAGGGAGATAAGACTCCTCATGAGCTTTTCTTTGGGGTTCAGCCTGATGTGTCGATGTTGCGCGTGTTCGGATGCCCTTGCTACGTTACGTTAGTCAATGGGAAGAAGCGCAACAAGCTGGACGAAAGGGCGTTATCTGGTAGACTGGTTGGGTATTCCCTGGTGAGTAAGGGTTATTTTGTTTGGGTTCCTAAGTTGCGCCAGGTAGTAGAGAGTCGTGATGTACTCTTCTATGAGCAGTTTGATCATAACTGTATTCCTGGGCTATCTCCCTATGACGGGTCGCCGTATGTCTCTCGCATCCCTGCCGCTATCAACGGACATATGCCTGTGCCTACGGTTTATTCCCTTGACCCTTTGCTAACCCCAATTGTCGACCGCTGCCCTGATCATGGGATGACCTTGCGTCCCAGGTCAGGGGCTGATGGTGCTGTATTGTGTGTGAAGGCACTGGGCGGGCGAGATTCTGCAGTTCTTTCAGATAAAATCTTAGCCGAATCGCAGGGGGTCGCCAGGCCCTCCTCTGCGCCACATTTCGTCGGTGAAGATTTAGGATTACGACAGCCTTCGATCATAGTGGTACCTGGATCAGGTCCATTGACTAATAGTCGCCAACCTCCGACCACCTCGGATGGCTCGCGGGTGTCGTTCATTCAGACGCCTCCTGTTGTCCCTGGTGGATTACTCGGGTCAAGCCCATGTGATGATGTAGCCGTTGCCGATAGTGCAAGTGATGATCTGGAACACTGGTCGGGTTCCGATACTCGTATGGCTGGGGTGTTCCGGTCGACCCAGGCTTCGTTGATATAGAGGCAAATAAGGCCGGCCCTGTTCAACCAGGCAGTAGTTCTGCACTGGGGGCTATACTACCGGTTACTGCTGATACTGCTGATATCCCCGCTGCTCATGTACAAGTACACTGCTTGTACGTGGGAGCATACATTTCCACTTCCACTGAACTGACCTTCAAAGCTGCCATGCTTCCCACCAACCCTGACAGGGATCAATGGCTCCTTGCTATGAAGGATGAGATGGCGTCCCTACATGCCCATGGCACTTGGGCGCTCACTCCACTGCCTCCTAAACAGAGGGTCCTGTCTGGCAGGTGGTTATTTGTGAAGAAGGTTGGGGTTGATGGTTCTATTCGCTTCAAGGCACGTTTTGTGGTTCGTGGTTTTCTGCAGCGTCCTGGGTTGGATTTTCATGATGTATATGCCCCCGTTTCTTCTAAAGCAGGTCTGAGGGTGCTCCTGGCTGCCATCACTCATAGGAAGATGTTTGTTCGGCAGCTGGACATCAAGACTGCATTTCTGAATGCTCCCCTTGAACCTGGTCTGGACCTGTACTGCCACCAGCCTGAGGGCTTTAAGGTACTTGGTCCTAACGGTGTTCCCCTTGTGTGCAAGCTGATCAAGTCCCTTTATGGTTTGAAACAGGCGCCCAGGGCTTGGAGTATGGATGTCAAGCGGGTTTTGGTTGCACATGGTTTTATTATGTGCAAGGCGGAACCTGCTCTGTATTTTAGGAGGGATTCTAATGGTGGGTGGAGCTATGTCCTAACCTATGTTGATGATTTTATCTGTGCTTTTAGTGAGCTGGATAGGTATGTTTTGCTGATCAAGGCTATGGAGAAAGCTGGCTGGGAGGTCAAAGAGATGGGTGTGCCGGTTCAGTTCCTCTCCTTGGACATGGCTTGTACACTTGACTCTGACGGCAGGTGTTCAGATCAACCTCTCCCAGCACTCCTACATAGTTGATCTGGTGGAGCAGTTTGGTCTGAATGCTGCTGCCAAGCCCAGGTTTGGTGCCCCCATGGACAAGTCCACCGTCACTGACCCACCTGGAGAACCCCTGTCCTCTAATAGCCAGTACCTCTCTCTTGTTGGTGCTTTGCTATACCTGGCTACTTGCACCAGGCCTGATATTGCCTTTGCTGTGAGCTACCTGTCCAGGTTTTCTGCTCACCCTACCGTCCCCCTGTGGGGGGCAGCCAAGCGTTTGCTTTTGTATTTGAGGTCACATTCCCACCTGGGACTCACTTACACACACAGCCCTGATTTCTCTTTTACTGTCTTTAGTGACTCATCCTTTGCTGATGATGGGTCTGACAGGAGATCTCAGACTGGCTTTGCTGTCCTGGCTGGAGGGTGCATAGTGAACTGGATGAGCAAGAGGCAGCCTACAGTTGCCATTAGCTCTTGTGAGGCTGAGTATCAGGCCCTGTCTCAGGCTGCCAGGGAGGTGCAATGGTTGAAGAAGTTGAGGGTGGATCTGGGTCTGCCTTGTGATTTAGTTACCATTCAGGGTGACAACATAGGGTCTCTGAGATGGGCCAATGACTGGCAGCTCCTCCCTCGCAGCAAGCACATTGATGTTATTCATCACTACATCAAGGAGCTGGTGGAGGACGGTTCACTAGATGTTGCCTATGTTAACACCAAGGACAACTGTGCTGACCCCTTCACCAAGCCCCTTGATCCTGCTGTGTTCTGGAGGTTTATGCGGATGCTTGGGATGACCGCTTCTTCTTAGGGTAATTTTTTTTTTTTTTGTTACATCGGTTTCTTTGATTATCATTGTATGGCATTAGGTTCCTATTCCCGGATCGGGTTTTCTATACCGTTGTTACCCATCTTTGATATTCGGTTTTCATCCTTTTCTAACTTGGCAATTTTTGGTTTTTGCCGTGTTTCATTCCTTCCTATAAACCTTTGGGTTTCCATTTGAAGTTCTCTCGATTTTTCGGAGTTCTTTGATTTTTTTTTTTTTTCAATCTGTTACATATAGTTCTATGTCACCAGTGCCATAGGTGGAGAAGTAGTATTGTATGTCACCTGTGTCATAGGTGGAGTGTCAGCATGAATTGCGGTGCTCTCACGCGTTTTATGACTTGGTGACTACTTATGTACTTCCTTAGAACTATCGGTCCTGACAGTACTATGTCAGCTTCCTGTTGACTGCGTCATCGGTTCTTCTGACACGCGCTGTCTAACCTGTACCCTGATCAGGTTCCAGGCTACCGCCCCCCTTTCCTCCGCTGGTGTCCCTTTATGGTTCCACTGTCTTTTGTAATATTATTCTCGTCTCCGCATTTATAGATTGGCGTGCTGCACACACTAAGTCCACTCTCCGGAGTGTTATCCAAGCTGATACGTTGAGAGCAGAATGTTATCATATGTATCTGGGCAATGTAAAGATATGTCTACGCCGACAATCATGAACTTCAACTTGGTTACATGGCTCCAGCAACCGAATTGGCTGCTCGCCGTCTTCGGCAGTAAAACAATTATGATCTGAGTGAAAAATGTAATCGTGTGTACAGTATGTGGAGACTGTTTAGTTATGCCCAGGCCTACAATCACGAAGTCGAACTTTGTTACATGGTTACAGCCAGCGATTCGGCTGCGCTCTGTCTTCGGCAGTAAAACAATTATGATTTGAGTGAAAAATGTAATCGTGTGTACCGTATGTGGAGACTGTACAGTTATGCCCAGGCCTACAATCACGACGTCGAACTTTGTTACATGGTTACAGCCAGCGATTCGGCTGCGCTCTGTCTTCGGCAGTAAAACAATTATGATATGAGTGCAAAATGTAATCATGTGTACCGTATCTGGACAATGTATAGTTATGCCCAGGCCCCAAACAATGAAGTCTAACTTTTTAACATGGCTCCAGCCAGTGATTCGGATGCTCTCAGTCTTCGGCAGTAAAACAAATACTTCTTGAGTGCATAAAGTAATCATGTGTGCCGTATCTGGACAATGTATAGTCATGCCCAGGCCCACAATCACGAAGTAGAACTTTCTAACATGGCTCCAACCAGCGATTCGGCTGCTCTTCGTCTTTGGCAGTTGAACAGATATTTAGTGAGCACATAATGTCATCATGTCATCATATGTACGATATATGGACGATGTAAAGTTATGCCTAGGCCGACAACTTTGTTACATGGCTACAGCCAGCGATTCAGCTGCTTGCCATCTTAGGCAGTAAAACAAACACTATGACCGGGACTGAGCCTGGTGCTCTGGATGAGACATAGCCTGATCCTCATAGCCTGATGCTCGAACGCAAGCCCGCTAAAAATAGAAAACAATATCAAAGTATAAGAGCTCAATTTGTAGCCTACTCATGGCCGATTCCCGCCAACCAGCTAAATGCAACAACATGAATGCAGGAGTAAGCATCAGCAGGAGTCCACGTTTCTATACTTTGAGGAGGAGGAGCACCGGGGCAGTGATGGCAGTGGTGGTGGTGTTTATATGTTTGATATATTGGTTGAGGGGAGAGCCCATCCTCTATTAAGGGCGCCTGGTGGCGCGTCCCTAATGAAATGAATTGAATCCTTAATTCAATGTATTTAAATTAATTTTACTTTAATTGCGAGTTTATTGTATTTAATGTTGTGTTATTTTAATTCGATTTTATTCCTTTCAATTTAATTTAATTAACGTGATTTGAATGCATGTGATTGCTTTACATTTTCTTAATTCGAATAGGATTAAATTCAATTTGATGTACTTGACTCTAATTGAATCGATGGATGTCGCAGCTTTGTTGGCTATAAAGTGACGAAAATGAGAGTTTTTGAAGGGTTGTTGGATTTTAAGCAGTACTGAACGCTCCTGTAATGTAATGCAATTCATGCATGTAGATTGGCTTCATTTTAAAGAATTTGATACAAGAAAAATGAGACCAATCAGGGGTCTGGTTGATTGTAAGGAATGTTTACAAGGTATTGCATGTTTGGGCCCAGCCCAGACGTGAACGGTACGTCCCGTCCTCCAAAACGGATTTTTTTGCCTGCGGCAGGTGGCGTGGCTTGCCCCCGCCCGGTGGCCCCCGCCCCTGCCCCCAGCCCCGCCCCTGCCCATGCCCATGCATGGCCCTGAGGTGGGGTCCGTGGGCTAATTATAGCACAAGTGCCCTATAGGAATATTTCGTCCATTGTGATGCTGACATGTTTCGCCTGGATTTTTGACGACAATTCTGCTACCAAACCTAAGTCTACGCACATGTTGAAGTGGTTCAAATTTGAACTGTTAGCTCAAAACACCCTTAAATCAAATTGTTAACTGTTAATTGTAGCTATTTGGCCAAACCTGAGCTCCTTTTCGAGAATTGCGATGCTCATATGTGCTCTGGTGAGAATTTGTCAGGGATAAATCATTCTTAGAATTCATCTAAAAAAAAAATGTTCAACTTTTTGATGTTTTCCTTGAACCTGAAAATGTTGTTTTGTGACGGACGGACGGACACAAGGACATTTTAATTGGTGTTATCCCTTCTTCCAAAAATCTGAAGATTCTTTTCATTCGGGTATACTCCACAGGTTGGTACAAGGGTTTGGGGTTTAGGCTTTCTACTCCGCAGGTAGGTACCCAGTCCATTCTTCCCCTTTTCTCCCATCGCCATCCCACCCCTCCAAACCCCTCCTCTTGCCACTTCGCACCCCTCCCCACCCTCCACCCCGCTCTATCCCCCACTTACTCACTCAAACCCTTCCCCTTTCCTCCCATTGCCATCGCACCCCTCCCTCACCCCACTCAATCCCTCCTTCACTCGCCCACTCTCACTCACACAGACCCTTCCCTCAATCCCTCCCTCCCTCGCCCCTTTCCCCTTTCCTCCTATCGCCATCGTAATCCTCCCTCACCCTGACCTTTCCCTCAATCCCTCCCTCCCTCCCTCAGATGCACACAAGCGCTGCCAGCAGACATACACATGCCGCCCCCTCCCTAAACCCCACTCAATCCCTCCCTCCCTCACCTGGACGCTTCCCTCAATCCCTCCCTCAGATGCACACAAGCGCTGCCAGCAGACAGACACATGCCGCCCTATCACTAAACCCGCTTAATCCCTCCCTCGATGGGGTGTCCGAATTTTACGATATAGAGCCCAAAATTTTACGAGGGGGGTTCGTAGAATTTTCCAAGCCAAATTCCAGTTCGTAAAATGCTGTTATATTCATAGAGCTCCCTCCCTCCCTCACATGCACACAAGCGCTGCCAGCAGACAGTAACATGCCGCTCCCTCCCTCACCCCGCTCAATACCTCCCTAACATGCACACAAGCACTGCCAGCAGACAGACACATGCCGCTCCCTCCCTCACCCCGCTCAATCCCTTCCCCCCCCCCTCACACACACACAAGCGCTGCCAGCAGACAGACACATGCCGCCCCCTCCCTCGCCCCGCTCAATCCCTCCCTCCCTCACAGGCACACAAGCGATGCCAGCAAACAGTCACGAGTAGCCCCCCCCCCCCACCCCGCTCAATCCCTCCCTTCCTCACCTGCACACAAGCGATACCGGGAAACAGTCACGAGTAGCCCTCCCCCTCACCCCGCTCAATCCCTCCCTACCTCACATGCACACAAGCGCTGCCAGCAGACAGTAACATGCTGCCCCCTGCCTCACCCCGCTCACAATCTCAATCTCAATCTTCGCAGTTCAGCATCCATGCCCCCCCCCCCCCCCCCCCCCCCCCCCCCCCCCCCCATAGGATAGTGAAGGAAAGCTAGCGAAGAATGCTGGCCTAGTGACGTTGACGACTAGAGGACAAAAGTTTCCTGAGCAAGATAAATTGCGAAGCCCGAGGAAGAAAGAGTGTAGGGCCGGCTCAATCACTAACGCAGCACTACAAGAGTCTCGACGAATAGCTGTCTTTCTTTCGCTACAACAGTTACGAGGAGACTGACTGGCTTGACGCATCAGAATAGAATAGAATGAACGCCTGGAGGCGTGGCTTACCAGGACCGCACCAGGAGACAGTACAGGTTATGGCGGGTTGTAAGAGGAGAGAAACTGACGGGTGAGGGAGCGTTCCAAACGACGAAGTGTAACAATGATGGAGTGGGCAACGTGGACAGCATGAACATGGAGTGAGCGAAGTAGAGGAGGGAGTTTGGTTTGGGGAACGCCGAGGGTCAGTAGAGTGGTGCAGATATGGGTGTGGTCAACGACACGCCGATGACGATGCGATGATGCCCGAATCAGGCCAACTCCCTTGTACAGCTTGTTGCCGTGCAGTCGGTCGGTCGCGCGGACAATACTATAGATCTCTGAATCACACGACGCGGTTCTTCAGATCGGTGTTTTTCAGATCGGTGTTTTTTAAGGTCGGTGTTTTTCCTCTGTTCAACAAATGGTGGCTAAGGTGTCGAGACACCACTGCCTTACAAACCTTGATAGCGGTGTGGGCGTTTACATTAGCACTCCTTTGAACTGACACCATTTTGAACGAAGGCCCTCAAACATTCGATAGAAGCTAGCTGTGGTACTATTAATTTGATACGTCGAAGTGCCTGACCTGGTCTCCTCTTGCGTGGCGTCTGCCGCTGCCGAGTGTGTCTGTATGTTCGTATTTATCGCAACTCCAGAGTGAGCGGAGCTTGGCCGAGCTTACATTCGGAGAACTAGCAGGCGATTTCTGACAGACGCGCGCACTTGCGTTGCCTGCTTAAAACTTAAACTACCCCCGACGACGTAGTCAGCAGGTGGGTGAATCCGGGTGAATCCACAACAGACTCGCTTCGACCTGATTGCGGATTGCTAACGTACCTACCCCTCCCCACCCACCTCACTCACCTCAACCTCCCCCGGGCCCTCCCCGGGGGCCTCCCCCCCAACCCACCCACCTCTGCGGGTATCGCACGGGGGGACGAACTGCATTCTGCAGAAGACCAGGCTCCACAAGTCGCACATACACATGCACCCACCGTATATCCCGGTGTAGGTTAACAATTCTTCTTCCTCTAGTCGATGGCTCGACCTGATCGAAACTCCCCCATCCAGCCACCATATCCCACCAACACACGTATATATGTTCCCTGTCCCGACCCTTTCAATCCTCCACTCCTACGTGCCTTGATTCTCGATACCTATACGTTAAACCTGTAGTGCCACAGACGTTCCGATAGCCTCCCTCGACCTGACTCGCTTGCCCCTGTCCAGGCCCCGGCCCCGGTCCTCTTAGTCGTAAAGAAGGGAGCGCGCCAGGGTTATTCAAGGGTACTTACATTTTACCTTACCTTAGTGAGATGTAACTGTTTCCAAAATCTACGTTAGCAACGTAACCAACCCTCCGATATCTATATCTGAGACGTGAAAAGTAACGTTAACAACCCTGTTCAGCAAATTTGACCCCCTGCACTCTTTTAGAGAGCGAGGATTGCGCTTTTGCACATGCATATTTCCTGGACCCCAACCCCCCCACTTAAACCCCTTGCGTCCTTATGTTGCCCCCCTATAATGGATTCCAAGGGATCGGGAGAGACACAAGGATCACCGTCACATACTGTGATATAAGAGGTCAGATCACCCAAATCGTATCACTTTATCCTGAGTTGTAACTAGGGCTTACCAGTACAGCCAGGCAGGTCACGCCACACAGGGCCTCACAGACCACACCATCAAGCCCATCATGCCTCATAAGCCTAGCAAGGCACGAGATTCACATACCGGTATAGGATTCAACGGTGTGGTATCCATGTTTCACACTACCCAGTCTCCTTGTAGGTGCTGTGCCATGCTACAATCAGGTTGTATGCACACAAATAATTTTGTTACCCCCCCCCCCCCCCCCCCCCCCCCCCCCCTAATTAACTCATCAAGTGCATCATGTGTGTGAGTCGGTGTGCATGGGCGATTCTTCATGTGTGTGGTGATTGTTGGATCATGCATTCATAAGACCTCCCACGCCCCCCTCAAGCTGTGGGCACATTTGGAATCCAGAAGGAAACCATAGAAATGTAATTGCCAATTGAAATTGAAATTGAAATTGAAATTGAAATTGAAATTGAAATTGAAACCATAGAAATGTAATTGCCATCCTAACTTCTCACCCCCCCCAATCCAAGTAAGGTAGTTTAGTAGTCACCAGCCGGCTTAGCTAAAATACCAGTGCCTGTTTGCAAGATCCAAAAATGAAACAGACAGATTCTCTTCTGTCAACATTACAATATGGCTGCTTTAAAAAGTATTTGCCACACCTTTCTAACTAAATCCTCTGCCTTTCTGGTTTAGTGTAAGCTACCCCACGCACCTCCAAGGGTGACAATCCTTTCCTACACAAAGAATCCCATCTGGTTACCAAGGCTAAATTACAGAAGATGCTGTATTTGCTTATAGAGCTGCTATCCTAGCAGTAGGAAAACCGCAGCTGCAGTAGCCTTTAATTTAAGCAATAACAGAATATGGCATCGCTCACAGCTTCAATGCAAGTAAGAGCGAGCGGCCTCGGCTTTCTTTGTAGATCCTCCAAGGAAATGGTTGTTGGCGAGGGTCTTGTTGGGTGAGCATCCCGAAGCAGTGGGGATGAGCATCCCTCCCGACGGATGACCCACTTTTTCGGTGAGCATCCCTAGGCAGCAGCGTCCCTATGTAGTGGATACGTTTTTTTTGCGTTAGCCCCATCCGGACCCCCCCCGGGGCTGAAGCTGTCAGTCCCCCTCGTGCCCCCACGTGCCGCCCTCGTGTCTCTCTCCGTGCCTCCGTGCCCTTCCGTGCCTCCGTCCAGGCGTTTGAACGATCCCGGTACCTCCGCACCCAAACATTTGGCTCATAGTTGGAGTGCGCATTAGTAGAGTTATCAGCATCGCAGCGGTCAAGATCCTTCGCAAAAGTTGTTCGATGTTTTGTAGCTTTATTCGGCTACGAGTAGCTACTTTCTCCACCACTTCGAAATAGGTTCCAGCTCCTCCCTCCTCGCAAGGGATCTGCTCTTCGCCCTTTCTTCGCAGTTTGCTGATCAAGTTTCATAACCATTCGTTTGCGACCCGCGCTTAGAATTTGCATTTGCCTGCAGCCAGTTCCAGATTGCTCCCAGTAGACAGCTGACTCGAATTGCCGGGCAGTCGAATCAATTCTGCGCAATTCATATTTCATCCGCTGAACGCTATTCTTCTAGTGTTAGGTTCCATGCCCCCCCCCCACACACACACACACCCACACACCCACACACCCACACACGCACCCAGACACACACATACACACAAGCATCATCCCACCCCACCCGCACGACCATGTAGTCATGCACCCCACCCATGCACCCACGCCATCCATCCCAACATCTTTGCATCCTACCGATGTACTGCAAATGTACTGTAAATTGCAGCCTTGCCCTTCGCCCCCTTCGCCCTGTCCGCCCCCTTCCCCCTGCCCATGACTGGTAAAGCTGTTATCCTTGTCGCTTGCGACATGCGCTTAGGACTTATCATTACATTGCATTACAGTACAGTACAGCACAGTACATTACAGTACAGTACAGTACAGTACAGTACAGTACAGTACAGTACAGTACAGTACAGTACAGTACAGTACATGTTAAAGTCTACTTGACACCGCTAGGGTGTATGAGACTCTGTGCTTTAAACAAAAAGAAAAAGCACCCACAAAGCAAAAAAACCCATTACATCAGGGGTGTGTCGAGGACAAACAAACCAAACTCCTAACCACCGTTTTTTTGGCGTAGGTATTAAACCCCCTAGAGCAGGACCCAGATCTCAACCACTAACAGTGGCGGAGGTAGGATTCTAACAAACGAGAAGTCACAAGAAAAAAAAGAAAAAAATTACTCATGCAAAGAACAACCGTGGGGGTCCAGGTTTAACCTGTCCGTGCCCATGTTTAATCTGAGCATCCAGGTTTAACCTGTACGTGCCTACTCAACCCAACACCCTTTTACCCATACCTGTATTTGCCTACCCAAACCTACAACCTTTAAGCCAAACCTGTGCGTGCATGCCTAAACCTGTACGTGCCTACCCAAACCTGTGTGAGCCTACTCAACCCTACACCTATTAAACCCAAACTTGTACATGCCTACCCAAACCCACACCCTTTAACCCAAACCTATACGTGCCTACCCAAACCTTTACGTGCCTACCCAAACCTGTATGTGCCTACCCAAATCTGTGCGTGCCTACCCGAACCTGTTCGTACCTAGTCAAACCCACACCCTGTAACCCAAACCTGTATGTGCCTACCCAACCTGTGCGTGCCTGCCCAAACCTGTACATGCCTACTTAAACCTGCACCCCTTTTACCCAAACCTGTACTTGCCTACCCAAACCCAAACCCTTTAATCCAAAATTGTACGTGTCTACCCAAACCTGTACGTGCTTACCCAAATCCGTAATTGCATACTCAAACCTGTACACGCCTATTCAAACCTACACCCCTGTAACCCAAACCTGTTCATGCCTACTCAAACCTGTACTTGCATGGCACGTACATGTTTGGGTGACAGGGGGGTAGGTTTCTCTAGTTTTTGATAGGCATGTCTCAAGGGGTATCTTGGGTTAATAGCAGTGGGAAGCTTTGTCAGTAACTTAATACTGGTGTGGGTATAATGAAATAATGTTAGGGCAGCCTTACATAGTGATGTGCCATGCCAAATGATGATACAAGGAGGATGCAGTCAATCATGTGTGAGGATACGGACAGTAGAGGCGAGACACTCGACCACTGCGTGCTCGCACAAGGTCATCATATGAGACTACAGGTCACGCGGTGAAGGGGAGTCTCATATGATAGCAGAGGGAAGCTATGCCAGTTGCTTTCTATTGGTGTGGGTATGATGAGAGAATATTAAGGCAGTCTTACATAGTGACGTGTCATGCCAAATGATGATACAAGGAGGGTGCGGTCAATCACGACACGGCAATCGGATGAGTACGTTAGAAAAGTGCATGGCCATTGATGACACCTCGTCACATTTGATGCGAGGATGCGGACAGTAGAGGCTATTGATGACACCTGACCTCCGTGCGCACAAGGTCATCATATGAGACTGCAGGTCACATTTTGACAATTTTGGTCCTCCTGGTTTAAGGTTCGCCACATTGTGGTGTCGCTGCATTGGCCTGCGCCTTCGGGCCGACCAACATCATATGACAGGGCACATTTTGATAGTTTTGTTCCACCAAATCGTGGTGGCGCTGCATTTGTCTGCGCCTTCGGGCTGATCAACATCATATGACAGGGCACATTTTGACAGTTTTGGTCCACCAAATTGTGGTGTCGCTGCATTGGTCTGCGCCTTCGGGCTGACCAACATCATATGACAGGGCACATTTTGACAGTTTTGGTCCACCAAATTGTGGTGTCGCTGCATTGGTCTGCGCCTTCGGGCTGACCAACATCATATGACAGGGCACATGTTGACAGCTTTGGTCCACCACATTGTGGTGTCGCTGCATAAGTCTGCGCCTTCGGGCCGACCAACTGTACGCCTTTTCAGTCTAACCTATACTCTGCCCCCCCCCCCCCCCCCCCCCCCCCCCCTTAAACCATTGTTCAGGTTTCTCTCTCCATATCAGTTTCCCCCAGCTCAGCTCCATCTCAGTTCAGTTCCCCCCAGCTCCCCCCCAGCTCCACACAGCACCCCCACAGCCCCCCCCCCAAACCATTGTTCAGGTTTCTGTCTCCAGCAAGCTGATCTCTTTACCCGAATGAAAAAAATTACAAAATTT
Organism: Chlamydomonas sp. ICE-L; assembly: GCA_013435795.1. NCBI lineage: Eukaryota > Viridiplantae > Chlorophyta > Chlorophyceae > Chlamydomonadales > Chlamydomonadaceae > Chlamydomonas > Chlamydomonas sp. ICE-L. Next base: position 58,234 of record JACBWV010000595.1, read on the forward strand.
TTGATTGAGGGATTAGCCTGTCAAAACTGTGTGTGTGTGTGTGTCCGTCCGTCACAAACTACTTTTTCAGGATTCACTTGTAATCACAAAAAAACAAAACATTATACAACATATAACAATTATAAGACTTGTTGATAACGGAGATATTCTCAAGAGAACACATATGAGCATCGCAATTCAAGAAAAGGAGCTAAGGTTTGTGCTTTTTGGGCCAAAAGCGACAATTATTGGGTAACATTTGTTATCATTTCAAATTCGTACCATCCAATCATGTGCGCAAACATAGGTTTGGGAATGGAATTGTCGTCAAAAAATCGAGGCGAAACATGCAAGCATCACAATGGACGAAACATTCCCCTGGGGCACTTGAGCTATTATTAGCACGGACTTCACCCACAACTCAGCCGCAGGGACGTGCGTGGGGTGGGACGGGTGCGTGGGGTGGGCCTACGGATATGTACTGTGTACTTCTAAATCACGTAATGTTCATGTTTCCAGCCTCGCGAGCTTGCACAATGATGAACGATTACATGGGCAACGATAACATATCCAGCTCACACACTTGCGGAGCTTGGAATTAAGCACCAGCGACTTTTACAGTTGCAAACTATGGAGGTACCATCATTCGCATGGGCCAAGCCGCCCCCATTTGTATTGCCGAGGCGAAATGGACCACGCCATCGCCCCTTGCGATGCAACTTATCTTCATCAGTGTCCTTTGGTTGCTGAGTGCCTCCAGTGCTCTAGCTCAGCCGCTCCAAGGTGAGCTAACATTCTCCCTGTATGGAGATGAAATACCGAGAATCACGCTGGATGCCTACGGATGTACAATCCCTCATTTCCCTTGGATCACTCGGTCATGTTTATGTCTTATAAAAGTCCATCCTGAGGGGGGGCGGGGGGGGGGGGGGGGGGGGGGGGCAGGAATACAATCTACAGACCTCATGCCCTTTATTCCAAAAGTTGGCTGAGTTTGCACCCCCCCACCCCCACCACTGGCTCCAGAAGACACTTAGAGGCCATTATCTCCTCCCACACTAATAATTAGGGGGTCAACGTAGGCTGCCTTTTTATAGCTTGAAAAGTCCTATCTACTGGTGCTATTCCCATAACCATGCACCATATGTGGAGCAAGAAAAGGCAAATCAGACAATACAATCAGCGTTTGTGGGCACACGGACGAAACGCCATCGCCATTATAAATGTTACATGAGAGGTAGGGCCTGGCCTATCAAAGTAACATGCTTGGCCTATCTCAATTACATTCCCAGCCAATACAAATCACATGCTCAGACTTTTACAACCAATCACCTAGACGATCAACCTTTTTATCTATCCTAGAGGTTCAGCACCAGTGGGCCATGGGGTAATCCTCATCCTCGGCCTCGGCCACATCCTCATCCTCATCACCCTCCACTACATCTCCTTCTCCTTCCTCTTCCTCTCCCTCTCATCCTCCCTTTCCCTCTTCCTCTCCCTCTTTCCCAACCACCCTACTCCTGAAAAATACTGGCACCTCTACTAGGGCTGCTTCAGCCCGCAATAGATATTGCGCCTCTTGCACTTTTTGTGGCAACAAGCTGGAAGACGCTGGTGAGCAGTTGCTGCCTGGCTGGCTTGCTCCCTCGCACCTTTCTTTTTGCGGTTTCATCTCTGCATACCTTATAGTTCTTGAGCCTCGCGACGTTCAAAGGGTGCCTGTTTAATTATTCCTGTATGCACTCCTCACATTTGATGCTAGAAGCGAAGGGGTCCATCAAGCAATATGAAATGGTCCCAGAAAGAATGAAGAGATGCAGAGTAAGAAGAGCCTGCACCAGTACGTTTGTATATGTACTTCCTCGTTTTGTACCGCTGTTGTGTTGTGTTGTGTTGGGTTGTGTTGGGTTGTGTTGTGTTGGGTTGGGTTGGGTTGTGTTGTGTTGGGTTGGGTTGTGTTGGGTTGGGTTGGTTTGGGTGGGGTTGGGTTGGGGTTGGGGGGTTGGTTGGGGTTGGGGGTTGGGTTGGGGGTTGGGGGTTGGGGTTGGGGGTTGGGGTTGGGGGGTTGGGTTGGGTTTGGGGTTGGGGTTGGGGTTGGGGTTGGGGTTGGGGTTGGGTGGAGGGGTTGGGGGGTTGGGTTGGGTGGAGGGGGGGGGGGGGGGGCTTCCCTAATAGCACTAATGGAGACTGGTCTTTAGTAGATGAACACCCCAGTTACACTCCCATGTCATTCTGTGGGCTATGACCCCCACCCCCACCCCCACCCACACCCACACCCCACACACCCACACAACCCACACACCTCGCATATGACCACTGTTTTTCTGGGCTATGCCCCCCCCACCCCCCCACCCCCACCCCCCCACCCCCCCACCCCCACACACACACACAGACACCCTCGCATATGACCACTGTTTTTGGGGCGACTCATGGAGGATTCTAGCTAGCTCCATTGGACAGCCACTCTGTCAAGCTGTAGCTTCTAGCTAGCTCCATTAGACAGCCACTCTGTCAAGCTGTAGCTTCTAGCTAGCTCCATTGGACAGCCACTCTGTCAAGCTGTAGCTTTCAGGTGCACCATAATGTATTTCATGTCAGCTTCCTCGCACACTTACTAGTTTCATGACCATCCCAAGGAAGCGTTGAGAGAGCTGTCCTATCCATGCGTAATGACTGATCTGGACCCATTGGTATTAACATCAATTATGAATCCACTCTTACTATCCTCCCTTATTTGTAGATGCGCCTGCTCCTCGCCCTCCCCCCCCAACAAGGCCCCCTCCCCCCCCAACGAGGCCTCCCCCTCCTCCTCTGATGCCCTCTCTTCCCCTATTCCCATCCCCTCCATATCCACCTCCATGGCCGGCAAGAGAAACATTGCCGCCACAACCGCCGCAGCCAAGCGACGAAACAGGCGGCCTCTCTGCCGGGAACTTAAGGTGATAACTATTATCTGTAGTTTTTTTCATGCGGCATTGTATGATGATGTATGATTATGGCTGTGTGTGTGGGGGGGGGTAGATGCAGATGAGGGTAGAGGAGGAGGAGGAGGAGGAGGAGGAGCGAGGTGGATATGAAGTTTGAGGGTTGAGGAGGGAGGAGGTGCAGGTGGAGGCAGAGGAGGGGAGTTGGACGGGATGTGTGTGTGTGTGTGTGTGTGTGTGCTGATCTGGGTATGTGGCCTTCTCCATCCGTAATTCATACATGTACTAACACCCAGGATGTTTAGGAAGATAACGTGAAGTTCATGTTAGTTTTGTGTGTGTGGGGGGGTAGATGCAGATGAGGGTAGAGGAGGAGGAGTATGCGGCCCTCTCCATCATTAATTCATACATGTACTAACACCCAGGATGTTTAGGAAGATAACGTGAAGTTCATGTTAGTTTCCCATGAATTGGCAATGTTAAAGGATGTACCAGTACCAAAGCTAGCAGGATAGTCAGTGACCAAGTCAACCAATGTATGCCATTCAAATCCCACAGGGCTGGCATCACCTGCAATGTCTATGCTCACACCCCTAACCCCAACCCCAACCTGATGTTGTCTGCGCAGAGCCTTCTTCATGACCAACTTCACTGAAAATGTGGAGCCTGTTTTGATTGCATTTGAAGCAGACTCAGTCACTGCCATTTCTCGGGCTTTCCATATCCCCGAGAATGAGGAAGGACTTGTATCTCTGTGGAGTGTGCGCATGGCCACTGTCGATGATGCCACCAATGCCAGCCTTGTCGGTTTCATAGGGCAGACATTGGTTGACTTTGTCACTGTCTATCCTGATATCTTAGATTCTCCAGGGTCCTTCAACGCTGTCAACCAATGGGAAACTAACATGAACTTAACATTTTCCACGCCAAATTCCTGGTTTTACTTCAGGTATGGCATAACAGATGGAAAAGGGCGCATACTAAAATCACCCCCCCCTCCGCCAAATAACCCCCCACCCCCACCCCCCCCTACCCCTTCACCAATGGTCCCCCCCCCCCAACCCCCCCCCCCAAACCCCAACCCCCTCCCCCCCTCCCCCCCCCCCTCCCTACCACTCCCTCGACCCCCCACCACCACCACCCACGCCCCCCCTTCCTCCTACCCCTTCTCCTCTTCCCTCTCCTCATCTGAAACCCACCCCTCCTCCAGACAACCCCATTCCCCCCCACCTCATCCCCCACAAAACCAAGTCCACCACCCTCCCTCCCTTTTCACCTGGTATTACTGCACCCCCTCCTCAACCACTTCTCCTCCCCCCCCAATCACTTCTCCTCCCCCCAGCATCCTCCTGCCCACCCCCACCCTCCACCTTCCCCTCCCTCCCCCTCCCCCCAACCTCCACCCTCCCTCCTCCTCCCCATGACCCTCCTCCTTCCACTTCCGGTCCCCCAGCCCTCCTCCTTCCCCTCCCCCCAGCCCTCCACCCCTTTTTTCCCCTCCCCCCGGCCCGCCCCCCCAAGCCCGCCTCCTTCCCCCTCCCCCCAAGCCCTCCCCCCCCTCCCCTTCCCCCTCCCCCCAGCCCTCCTCGCTTCCCCTCCCCCCAGCCCTCCACCTTTCCCCTCCCCCCAGCCCTCCACCTTCCCCTCCCCCAGCCCTCCCGCTTCCCCTCCCCCAGCCCTCCTCCTTCCCCTCTCCCCCATCCCTCCTCCTTCCCCTCCACCCCCAGCCCTCCTCCTTCCCCTCGCCCCCCCCCCATCCCTCCATCCTTCTCCCTACCCCCCATCCCTCCTCCTTCCCCTCCACCACCCTCCCACCCTTCCCCTCCCCCCAGCCCTCCTACGCCTTGTCCCCTTCCCCTCCCCCATCCCTCCTCCTTCCCCCTCCGCCCCACTCCCTCCCACCTTCCCCTCCACCCCAGCCCTCCACTCCTCCTTCCCCTCCCCCCTCCCTCCTCTTCCCCCTCCTCCCCCATGCCCTCCCCTTCCCTGCCCCCTCAGCCCTCCGTCCTTCCCCTCCCCCCCTCCCTCCACCTTCCCCTCCCCCCATCCCTCCTCCTATCCCTAACCCCCAGCCCTCCTCCTTCCCCTCCCCCCAGCCCTTACCTGCCCTTCCTCTCCTCCCCGGCCCTCCTCCTTCCCTCACCTCCCCGGGCCCTCCTCCTTCCCCTCCCCCACGCCCTCCTCCTATTCCCCGCCCCCCAGGCCCTCCGCCTGCCCCTCCCCAGCCCACAATCCATAACACCTAAATACCCCCCCCAAGCCCCCTCCATTCCCCTCCCCCCAGCCCTCCTTCCGTCCCCTCCCCCCAGCCCTCCTGCTTCCCCTCCACCCCCGCCCTCCCTCCTTCCCCTCCCCCCGCCCCCGCCTTCCCCTCCCCCTAACCTCCTCCGTTCCCCTCCCCCAGCCCTCCACCTTCCCCTCCCCCCAGCCCTCCTCCTTCCCCTCCCCCCCACCCTCCACCTTCCCCTCCCCTCACCCCCAGCCCTTCCACCGTCCCCTCCCCCAGCCCTCCTCCCCTCCCCCTCCCCCAGCCCCTCCTCCTTCCCCTCCCCCCAGCCCGCCTCCCTCCTTTCCCCTCGCCCCCATCCCTCCTCCTTCCCCCTCCCCCCAGCCCTCCTCCTTCCCCTCCCCCCAGCCCTCCTCCTTCCCCTCCCCCCAGCCCTCCTCCTTCCCCTCTCCCCCCCAGCCCTCCCCCTCCCCCTCCCCCCAGCCCTCCTCCTTCCCCTCCCCCCAGCCCTCCTCCTTCCCCTCCCCCCTTCAAAAAAGAACAAAACAAAAAGAGGAAAGGACGGCCGAAGGACCCTCCCCCATCCCTCCCTCCTTCCCCTCCCCCCAGCCCTCTCACCTTCCCCTCCCCCCAGCCCTCCTCCTTCCCCTCCCCCCAGCCCTCCCCTTCCTCTCCCCTCCCCCCCCAGCCCCCTCCTTCCCCTCCCCCCAGCCCTCATCCTTCCCCTCCCCCCAGAGCCCTCCACCTTCCCCTCCCCCCACCGCACGACGTCCCTCCCCCCAGCCCCCCTCCTTCCCCTCCACCACAGTGGAGGTTTCTTAAGATAATGTGATGTATGGGGATTGGGACAATTCAATTTGCATTTAGGATAACTGAATCTCTACGTTTGTTGGAAGTTGCACCCAAGAGAGTGATTCAACGCAAGGGCTCTGAAACCCTAATAGTGTGCACTAGAGGACCCTTTTATTTGTTGAGCAGTTTATTATGCGCAGATGGGTACACCCCCACTGGCACATCTACGCACACCTCCGATAGTGCTGGCGCCCTGATAGCATGGCACTACCGGTCTGCATTGGTGTTTGCAAGTGTCATTTGGATAGGAGAAGAGTTTGTGTGCAATTATGTGGCTAAGAAAACTATATGGGACACACTCAATGCATAGCCTTGGATCCTTACCTTAGTTGGTTACCTTGGTTGCTTACCTTGGTTGCTTACCTTGGTTGGTTACCTTGGTTGCTTACCTTGGTTGCTTACCTTGGTTGCTTACCTTGGTTGCTTACCTTGGTTCCTTACCTTGTTTGCTTACCTTGGTTGCTTACCTTGGTTGCTTACCTTGGTTGGTTACCTTGGTTGGTTACCTTGGTTGCTTACCTTGGTTGCTTACCTTGGTTGATTACCTTGGTTGCTTACCTTGGTTGGTTGGTTACCTTGGTTGGTTACCTTGGTTGCTTACCTTGGTTGGTTGGTTACCTTGGTTGGTTGGTAACCTTGGTTGGTTGGTTGGTTACCTTGGTAGGTTGGTTACCTTGGTTGGTTACCTTGGTTGGTTGGTTACCTTGGTTGGTTGGCTACCTTGGTTGCTTACCTTGGTTGGTTACCTTGGTTGCTTACCTTGGTTGCTTACCTTGGTTGCTTACCTTGGTTGATTGGTTGGTTGGTTACCTTGGTTGGTTGGTACCCTTGGTTGGTTGGTTGGTTACCTTGGTTGGTTGGTTACCTTTGTTGGTTGGTTACCTTGTTTGGTTGGTTACCTCGGTTGGTTGGTTACCTTGGTTAGTTACCTTGGTTGGTTGGTTACCTTACTTTCTTGCCTCCCATCGCACACATTGCCATCCTGCCACACTGTCACCCTACTGTATCTGCTGCCACTCTTTGAGACTAGTTTCATGAAACGCTTTGTTGTACGCCTAGTCGCCTAAATACATATACATGAACCCTCGTGATGTTGCGACGCACTTGCAGTTGTACCATAATCTGCCTCGCCTTCCGTCAAGATACACTACTGACACACCTTGCTACCCTGCCGCACTGTCACCCTACATCTGAACCCATGTGATATTTTGCCGCACTTGCAGTTGCCCCTCCTGTCGTAACATCTGTCAGCCCTTTCTCCCGAGGTACTGCCGGCACAGTCAATATTGTCATTATGGGCTCAGAGTTTGCCACCGGAGATGTCAGTGTTACCGTTGGAGGCGATGCTTGTGTCATAGACGCCGGAGCTGGAACCACTACCACCCAAATTACCTGCGCATCCGCTGCCAAGGCTGCAGGAAGCCATGCAGTGGTGGTGACCAATACTGTTACATCGGGCGCCAGCAACAGTGATGTCGTGGTCACATATGGTGAGTGGGCTCACCCCTGCAGGAAGGACAACATCCCAGACACCCTCTCCCCCCCCTTGTTTTGTAGATAGATAACCCTGCCAACATGTCACACTGACACACACCCCCGCCATCCCTGATCATGGTTTCATGGAACTTGGACATTGATCGGTTTCTTATCTTAAACTTAGCCAACGCCAAGATTGTGCTGAGGGTTGAACCCTGCCACCAACAGCAACACACGATTAGTATATGCTGCTGCAAGGGCCAACGCCCAGTGGGAGAGGTGTTGGTATCTTATTTACTGATTGGCTAAATCCTCCATTACTCTCTTGCCACCCTTGCATACATAGCCATCCGGCCACACTGTCACCCTACTGTCTCTGCTGCCACCTCTTGAGACTAGTTTCATGAAACGCTTTGTTGTACGCCTAGTTGCCTAAATACATATACATGAACCCTCGTGATGTTGTACCACACTTGTACTTGTACCATAACTTCTGCCTCGCCTTCCATCAAGGTACACACTACTGACACACCTTGCTACCCTGCCGCACTGTCACCCTACATCTGAACCCATGTGATCTTTCGCCGCACTTGCAGTTGCCCCTCCTGTCGTAACATCTGTCAGCCCTTCCTCCCGAGGTACTGCCGGCACAGTCAATATTGTCATTATGGGCTCAGAGTTTGCCACCGGAGATGTCAGTGTTACCGTTGGAGGCGATGCTTGTGTCATAGACGCCGGAGCTGGAACCACTACCACCCAAATTACCTGCGCATCCGCTGCCAAGGCTGCAGGAAGCCATGCAGTGGTGGTGACCAATACTGTTACATCGGGCGCCAGCAACAGTGATGTCGTGGTCACATATGGTGAGTGGGCTCTCCCCTGCAGGAAGGACAACATCCCAGACACCCTCTCCCCCCCTTGTTTTGTAGATAGATAACCCTGCCAACATGTCACACTGACACACACCCCGCCATCCTTGATCATGGAACTTGGACATTGATCGGTTTCTTATCTTAAAACTCAGCCAACGCCAAGATTGTGCTGAGGGTTGAACCCTGCCACCAACAGCAACACACGATTAGTATATGCTGCTGCAAGGGCCAACGCCCAGTGGGAGAGGTGTTGGTATCTTATTTACTGATTGGCTAAATCCTCCATTACTCTCTTGCCACCCTTTGCATACATAGCCATCCGGCCACACTGTCACCCTACTGTCTCTGCTGCCACCTCTTGAGACTAGTTTCATGAAACGCTTTGTTGTACGCCTAGTTGCCTAAATGCATATACATGAACCCTCGTGATGTTGTACCACACTTGTACTTGTACCATAACTTCTGCCTCGCCTTCCATCAAGGTACACACTACTGACACACCTTGCTACCCTGCCGCACTGTCACCCTACATCTGAACCCATGTGATATTTTGCCGCACTTGCAGTTGCCCCTCCTGTCGTAACATCTGTCAGCCCTTCCTCCCGAGGTACTGCCGGCACAGTCAATATTGTCATTATTGGCTCAGAGTTTGCCACCGGAGATGTCAGTGTTACCGTTGGAGGCGATGCTTGTGTCATAGACGCCGGAGCTGGAACCACTACCACCTGCGCATCCGCTGCCAAGGCTGCAGGAAGCCATGCAGTGGTGGTGACCAATACTGTTACATCGGGCGCCAGCAACAGTGATGTCGTGGTCACATATGGTGAGTGGGCTCTCCCCTGCAGGAAGGACAACATCCCAGACACCCTCTCCCCCCCTTGTTTTGTAGATAGATAACCCTGCCAACATGTCACACTGACACACACCCCGCCATCCCTGATCATGGAACTTGGACATTGATCGGTTTCTTATCTTAAAACTCAGCCAACGCCAAGATTGTGCTGAGGGTTGTACCCTGCCACCAACAGCAACACACGATTAGTATATGCTGCTGCAAGGGCCAACGCCCAGTGGGAGAGGTGTTGGTATCTTATTTACTGATTGGCTAAATCCTCCATTACTCTCTTGCCACCCTTTGCATACATAGCCATCCGGCCACACTGTCACCCTACTGTCTCTGCTGCCACCTCTTGAGACTAGTTTCATGAAACGCTTTGTTGTACGCCTAGTTGCCTAAATACATATACATGAACCCTCGTGATGTTGTACCACACTTGTACTTGTACCATAACTTCTGCCTCGCCTTCCATCAAGGTACACACTACTGACACACCTTGCTACCCTGCCGCACTGTCACCCTACATCTGAACCCATGTGATCTTTCGCCGCACTTGCAGTTGCCCCTCCTGTCGTAACATCTGTCAGCCCTTCCTCCCGAGGTACTGCCGGCACAGTCAATATTGTCATTATGGGCTCAGAGTTTGCCACCGGAGATGTCAGTGTTACCGTTGGAGGCGATGCTTGTGTCATAGACGCCGGAGCTGGAACCACTACCACCCAAATTACCTGCGCATCCGCTGCCAAGGCTGCAGGAAGCCATGCAGTGGTGGTGACCAATACTGTTACATCGGGCGCCAGCAACAGTGATGTCGTGGTCACATATGGTGAGTGGGCTCACCCCTGCAGGAAGGACAACATCCCAGACACCCTCTCCCCCCCTTGTTTTGTAGATAGATAACCCTGCCAACATGTCACACTGACACACACCCCGCCATCCTTGATCATGGAACTTGGACATTGATCGGTTTCTTATCTTAAAACTCAGCCAACGCCAAGATTGTGCTGAGGGTTGAACCCTGCCACCAACAGCAACACACGATTAGTATATGCTGCTGCAAGGGCCAACGCCCAGTGGGAGAGGTGTTGGTATCTTATTTACTGATTGGCTAAATCCTCCATTACTCTCTTGCCACCCTTTGCATACATAGCCATCCGGCCACACTGTCACCCTACTGTCTCTGCTGCCACCTCTTGAGACTAGTTTCATGAAACGCTTTGTTGTACGCCTAGTTGCCTAAATACATATACATGAACCCTCGTGATGTTGTACCACACTTGTACTTGTACCATAACTTCTGCCTCGCCTTCCATCAAGGTACACACTACTGACACACCTTGCTACCCTGCCGCACTGTCACCCTACATCTGAACCCATGTGATATTTTGCCGCACTTGCAGTTGCCCCTCCTGTCGTAACATCTGTCAGCCCTTCCTCCCGAGGTACTGCCGGCACAGTCAATATTGTCATTATGGGCTCAGAGTTTGCCACCGGAGATGTCAGTGTTACCGTTGGAGGCGATGCTTGTGTCATAGACGCCGGAGCTGGAACCACTACCACCCAAATTACCTGCGCATCCGCTGCCAAGGCTGCAGGAAGCCATGCAGTGGTGGTGACCAATACTGTTACATCGGGCGCCAGCAACAGTGATGTCGTGGTCACATATGGTGAGTGGGCTCTCCCCTGCAGGAAGGACAACATCCCAGACACCCTCTCCCCCCCTTGTTTTGTAGATAGATAACCCTGCCATCATGTCACACTGACACACACCCCGCCATCCCTGATCATGGTTTCATGGAACTTGGACATTGATCGGTTTCTTAAATTAAAACTCAGCCAACGCCAAGATTGTGCTGAGGGTTAAACCCTGCCACCAACAGCAACACACGATTAGTATATGCTGCTGCAAGGGCCAACGCCCAGTGGGAGAGGTGTTGGTATCTTATTTACTGATTGGCTAAATCCTCCATTACTCTCTTGCCACCCTTTGCATACATAGCCATCCGGCCACACTGTCACCCTACTGTCTCTGCTGCCACCTCTTGAGACTAGTTTCATGAAACGCTTTGTTGTACGCCTAGTTGCCTAAATACATATACATGAACCCTCGTGATGTTGTACCACACTTGTACTTGTACCATAACTTCTGCCTCGCCTTCCATCAAGGTACACACTACTGACACACCTTGCTACCCTGCCGCACTGTCACCCTACATCTGAACCCATGTGATATTTTGCCGCACTTGCAGTTGCCCCTCCTGTCGTAACATCTGTCAGCCCTTCCTCCCGAGGTACTGCCGGCACAGTCAATATTGTCATTATTGGCTCAGAGTTTGCCACCGGAGATGTCAGTGTTACCGTTGGAGGCGATGCTTGTGTCATAGACGCCGGAGCTGGAACCACTACCACCCAAATTACCTGCGCATCCGCTGCCAAGGCTGCAGGAAGCCATGCAGTGGTGGTGACCAATACTGTTACATCGGGCGCCAGCAACAGTGATGTCGTGGTCACATATGGTGAGTGGGCTCTCCCCTGCAGGAAGGACAACATCCCAGACACCCTCTCCCCCCCTTGTTTTGTAGATAGATAACCCTGCCAACATGTCACACTGACACACACCCCGCCATCCCTGATCATGGAACTTGGACATTGATCGGTTTCTTATCTTAAAACTCAGCCAACGCCAAGATTGTGCTGAGGGTTGTACCCTGCCACCAACAGCAACACACGATTAGTATATGCTGCTGCAAGGGCCAACGCCCAGTGGGAGAGGTGTTGGTATCTTATTTACTGATTGGCTAAATCCTCCATTACTCTCTTGCCACCCTTTGCATACATAGCCATCCGGCCACACTGTCACCCTACTGTCTCTGCTGCCACCTCTTGAGACTAGTTTCATAAAACGCTTTGTTGTACGCCTAGTTGCCTAAATACATATACAACCCTCGTGATGTTGTACCACACTTGTACTTGTACCATAACTTCTGCCTCGCCTTCCATCAAGGTACACACTACTGACACACCTTGCTACCCTGCCGCACTGTCACCCTACATCTGAACCCATGTGATATTTCGCCGCACTTGCAGTTGCCCCTCCTGTCGTAACATCTGTCAGCCCTTCCTCCCGAGGTACTGCCGGCACAGTCAATATTGTCATTATGGGCTCAGAGTTTGCCACCGGAGATGTCAGTGTTACCGTTGGAGGCGATGCTTGTGTCATAGACGCCGGAGCTGGAACCACTACCACCCAAATTACCTACGCATCCGCTGCCAAGGCTGCAGGAAGCCATGCAGTGGTGGTGACCAATACTGTTACATCGGGCGCCAGCAACAGTGATGTCGTGGTCATATATGGTGAGTGGGCTCTCCCCTGCAGGAAGGACAACATCCCAGACACCCTCTCCCCCCCTTGTTTTGTAGATAGATAACCCTGCCAACATGTCACACTGACACACACCCCGCCATCCCTGATCATGGTTTCATGGAACTTGGACATTGATCGGTTTCTTATCTTAAAACTCAGCCAACGCCAAGATTGTGCTGAGGGTTGAACCCTGCCACCAACAGCAACACACGATTAGTATATGCTGCTGCAAGGGCCAACGCCCAGTGGGAGAGGTGTTGGTATCTTATTTACTGATTGGCTAAATCCTCCATTACTCTCTTGCCACCCTTTGCATACATAGCCATCCGGCCACACTGTCACCCTACTGTCTCTGCTGCCACCTCTTGAGACTAGTTTCATGAAACGCTTTGTTGTACGCCTCGTTGCCTAAATACATATACATGAACCCTCGTGATGTTGTACCACACTTGTACTTGTACCATAACTTCTGCCTCGCCTTCCATCAAGGTACACACTACTGACACACCTTGCTACCCTGCCGCACTGTCACCCTACATCTGAACCCATGTGATATTTCGCCGCACTTGCAGTTGCCCCTCCTGTCGTAACATCTGTCAGCCCTTCCTCCCGAGGTACTGCCGGCACAGTCAATATTGTCATTATGGGCTCAGAGTTTGCCACCGGAGATGTCAGTGTTACCGTTGGAGGCGATGCTTGTGTCATAGACGCCGGAGCTGGAACCACTACCACCCAAATTACCTGCGCATCCGCTGCCAAGGCTGCAGGAAGCCATGCAGTGGTGGTGACCAATACTGTTACATCGGGCGCCAGCAACAGTGATGTCGTGGTCACATATGGTGAGTGGGCTCTCCCCTGCAGGAAGGACAACATCCCAGACACCCTCTCCCCCCCTTGTTTTGTAGATAGATAACCCTGCCATCATGTCACACTGACACACACCCCGCCATCCCTGATCATGGTTTCATGGAACTTGGACATTGATCGGTTTCTTAAATTAAAACTCAGCCAACGCCAAGATTGTGCTGAGGGTTAAACCCTGCCACCAACAGCAACACACGATTAGTATATGCTGCTGCAAGGGCCAACGCCCAGTGGGAGAGGTGTTGGTATCTTATTTACTGATTGGCTAAATCCTCCATTACTCTCTTGCCACCCTTTGCATACATAGCCATCCGGCCACACTGTCACCCTACTGTCTCTGCTGCCACCTCTTGAGACTAGTTTCATGAAAAGCTTTGTTGTATGCCTCGTTGCCTAAATACATATACATGAACCCTCGTGATGTTGTACCACACTTGTACTTGTACCATAACTTCTGCCTCGCCTTCCATCAAGGTACACACTACTGACACACCTTGCTACCCTGCCGCACTGTCACCCTACAGCTGGACCCATGTGATATTTCGCCGCACTTGCAGTTGCCCCTCCTGTCGTAACATCTGTCAGCCCTTCCTCCCGAGGTACTGCCGGCACAGTCAATATTGTCATTATGGGCTCAGAGTTCGCCACCGGAGATGTCAGTGTTACCGTTGGAGGCGATGCTTGTGTCATAGACGCCGGAGCTGGAACCACTACCACCCAAATTACCTGCGCATCCGCTGCCAAGGCTGCAGGAAGCCATGCAGTGGTAGTGACCAATACTGTTACATCGGGCGCCAGCAACAGTGATGTCGTGGTCACATATGGTAAGTGGGCTCTCCCCTGCAGGAAGGACAACATCCCAGACACCCTCTCCCCCCCTTGTTTTGTAGATAGATAACCCTGCCATCATGTCACACTGACACACACCCCGCCACCCCTGATCATGGTTTCATGGTACTTGGACATTGATCCGTTTCTTAAATTAAAACTCAGCCAACGCCAAGATTGTGCTGAGAGTTGAACCCTGCCACCAACAGCAACACACGATTAGTCTATACTACTCTAAGGGCCAATGCCCAGTGGGAGAGGTGTTGGTATCTTATTTACTGATTGGCTAAATCCTCCATTGCACTCTCGCCACCCTTCGCACACATAGCCATCCGGCCACACTGTCACCCTTCTGTCTCTGCTGCCACCCCTTGAGACTAGTTTCATGAAATGCTATGTTGTACGCCTAAACACCTATACATGAACCCTCGTGATGTTGCACCACACTTGTAGTTGTACCATAACTTCCGCCTCGCCTTCCATCAAGGTACACACTACTGACACACCTTGCCACCCTGCCGCACTGTCACCCTACATCTGAACCCATGTGATCTTTTGCCGCACCTGCAGTTGCCCCTCCTGTCGTAACATCTGTCAGCCCTTCCTCCCGAGGTACTGCCGGCACAGTCAATATTGTCATTATGGGCTCAGAGTTCGCCACCGGAGATGTCAGTGTTACCGTTGGAGGCGATGCTTGTGTCATAGACGCCGGAGCTGGAACCACTACCACCCAAATTACCTGCGCATCCGCTGCCAAGGCTGCAGGAAGCCATGCAGTGGTGGTGACCAATACTGTTACATCGGGCGCCAGCAACAGTGATGTCGTGGTCACATATGGTGAGTGGGCTCTCCCCTGCAGGAAGGACAACATCCCAGACATCCCCCCCCCCCCCCCCCCCCCTTTGTTTTGTAGATAGCTGACCCTTCCATCATGTCACACTGACACACACCCCGCCACCCCAGATCATGGTACTTGGACATTGATACGTTTATCAAATTAAAACTCAGCCACCGCCAAGATTGTGCTGAGGGTTGAACCCTGCCACCATCAGCAACACATGATTAGTCTATACTACTGCAAGGGCCAATGCCCAGTGGGAGAGGTGTTGGTATCTTATTTACTGATTGGTGATATCCTCTATTACACTCTTGCCACCCATCGCACACATTGCCATCCTGCAACAGCGGTTTCACTGGTAATGGATTTGATTGCACAGATGCGTGTGCGGGAACAACCTAGTTCAGGTAGTCTACCCATAGCTGCCCTTTTTGACATGGTTGCCAAACTCACCAGCTTCATGTCTCACGTCATGTGCCCAAGGTCCTACTAGCCCTCATGTTGTTAGATCTATGTGGTCATGCTTTGTATGCTCCCAAGTGAGTGATTTGATGCAAGGGCTATGACACCATAGTTTTTCTCTTCAGCTACAAGCCGCAGCTTCTAGGCAGCTCCATGAGCCAGCCACTGGGGTAAGCCCCAACATTTTGACAGTTCTGGACTTTGGATTCTTTTAGCTTCCAGACACAGTAGGTTGCATTAGCTTTTGCTGAATACCCAGTCTGGGGAGCTGCCTAGAAGCTGGTGCTTTTAGCTGCTTCCCCCAATTGCTTCACAACATGTACTTTGGGCTACACTGGCACCCCAGGCGCAGCCACATGCTCCAGCGGCGGCGGTGTTGGTTGGGACTTCACTGGATCATGTGCAGGTGAGTCAAGACTGCAAGGCATCAGTAGATCATGCTCCCTGTGTCAAATACCTGTACAGCAGCCTGCACAAATATCTCAACAGCACAAATACCTCAACACAAAACCTCAACAGCACAAATACCTCAACCGCATAAATACCTCAACCGCAGCTTGCACAAATACATCAATACAAATACCTCAACACAATAACTTCAACAGCACAAATACCTCAACAGCACAAATGTGTGTTGTGCAGAATAAACATGAAGCTGACAAGAATATAACAATATAATTGACTGTGTTTTACTCCCTGCTCTTCAGCCAACGCTTGCACAGCTCCTGCTGGCACGACTTGCGATGAGGCTGGGGCCAACTCAGCTTGCTCGAACCCCACGTGCGCTTCTGGCTTCAATGGATCTCCCTCTGTGCCGGTGTGCAGCTCAGATGATGGCACTTGATCCTTCAGCACTCCCTGCGTAGGTGAGTCAGACTGCAAGGGCAGGATCCCTACTCAGTGACTGGACTTGGCAGCCCTCCCCCGATTCAATTTGATACCCCCCTCAATGAGATTTTGTGCACTAAGGTCCTATGCAATGCCATCCTGTTACCCCCCCTCCATTACACACCCTGCCATCCTTGCCAGCCACCCTGTCACCCCCCTCCATTACACTCCTGCCACCCTGCCATCCTTGCAGCCACCCTGTCACCCCCCTCCTCCAAACACACTGACCCAGCCCCTCCAATGTATTTTGCTCTTGCAGCCATCCACTCCCCATTTATTTTCACACCCATTCACCATGTGTGAAAATACGTGCTTCATTAATGTTTACTTAACTAATTGATTGTTTGGGTACAGTACGAGTCTGGTGTACCCTCCGGTTTCTACTGACCGACAGTGCACAGGTATGCAAGTTATGGATGTGCAGTCAAATATGTGCTTCATTAATGTTTACTTAACTAATTGATTGTTTGGCATTACCAGTCCAATGCAACTATAACGGATGAACTGCACCATACAGACCGGCATACAAACAACTAACAATCATGTACAATCTGCCCACAGATGTCCCCGGATCAGAAGTATACACAGATCTTCTCACAGACTATAGTTGGCAGCAAGCCAAGGATTTCTGTGTCACAAAAGGGGCAGACTTGTGTCAAGCCAAGGATTACTGTCCTGACGGTCCTGGAAAGGCCCAGCTGATTTTCTATCCGTTGATGAGACAGTCGACGTTTGGTGCCCTACCTCTGATCAAGACAATGAGTGGGTGTCGCTCACGGACGCAGTTGGTGACAATCGTTTGTGCAACAGGCATTGCACTAAAAATGGATGCCCAGGTTGGGGAACCAGCTCCGTCTCAAAGGGATTCAAAGGATTTATCATGTGTCGCGGTAAGAGACTTGTGATGTGTTCATGCAATTGCCTGCCAGATAAGGCTTGGATCTGTGGTGTATTGCCTGCCTAAGCACGCATGGATCTGTCATGTGTGCCCTGCCAAAGTAGCCTGGGTCTGTGGTGTGCTTGCCAGAGCAGGCAAGGATTTGTGGTTTGTTGCATGCAAGAGCAGAGATGGGTCTGTCATGTTTTGCTGGTACAGATGCGGGGTAATATGTGGTGTGTTGCCTGCCTGATAATTTGGCGCGATCTGTTTTGTTTGCGTGCCAGAGCAGACCTGGATGATTTGTTTTTTCAGCAATTATGAGTAGCAAAGGTATATTGTGAAGCCAGCACACACACACACAAAACACACAAAAACACAAGCGTACGTACAGGCACACACAAAGCACACACACACACACATGTGCACACATACACATGCAACACATACATGCTTATGTACATGCACAGACTATTGTACTGCACAAGTATATAACAGCCACTCAATGCTGCACATGGTCACAGTTGAAATCCAAACATGCGCACACACATGTACGGATGCACCCGACCTTCTTTGCTTCCATTTACCACATACCAAAGTAATGATAACGCTTGGTGGGGCGTAGTATTAAGGGAACCCGTCGAACGCGGGCAGAGAACCATCTACCAGCTTGAATGGACAAGCTACCATCGCGGTTGACAACAACCTGCAACGCTCAGGGTGACCGTAGGGGGAATCGAACCCCTGACCCCGCTTCGTTTCAGCAATTTGGTGTACCTCTAGACCAATCATATCACTGAAACGGGCTAAAGCCACATACCAACCTATCTGAGCAATCTCACACATCACATTTTAAAATAGAAAAAGCAAGTGGCAGCCTAAGTACCATCATATTAGCCTTAGTATCATCGTATTTGCTAAATACCAGATTCCCATTAGTCCCCTAATTCCCATGTCCTTACATTGATCAGGGAATGTTTTTCCGCTATATATAGCGGTCGCTAGTTTTGACCCCGTTTTGGAGAAATTATCACGATAAAAAAGTTTTAAAAAAAGTTTTTTTATTTTGCCCCAACTGGCCCCCAAAAGCTACAAAAAGCTACAAAAACCACTTAAACGCTGTCCCTGGAGGAGGCCTAGAACCCTGAAGCTAGAAAAACCCCACTTTCATATTTGAAAAAAAATCACTGACATTAATGCTTGCAGATATCACAGTCTGCCCCGACAGCATGTACTCGCCTGCCTACCAAGTGTGCGAAGGTATGATTATACACCCTCCCGGGCCTCGCCTCCCTTTCATGTACTTGTATGTTGCGGTTTACTCCTTCACTCCCTCTTATTTTTCAAGTCAAAACACCTCTGAAGCTGCTAACCAACCTCGTAGTACAGCTATTTCAACCTCGTAGTACACCTATTTCAACCTCGTATTCACTATTTCCACCTGATAATTACACCGATGTAACCGCGTGGACACTATTTCAACCCGTCGTACTACACATTATCTCAACTTGTGTACACCTATTTAGCTCGTAGTAACTATTTCAACTCGGTAGGACACCTAATTAACCATCCTGGTAGAAACACCTATTTCAACTTATAATACACCTATTGTAAGTCGTAGTACACCTATTTCAACCTCGTAGTACACCTATTTCAAGCTCGTAGTACACCTATTTCAACCTCGTAGTACACCTATTTCAACCTCGTAGTACACCTATTTCAACCTCATAATACACCTATGTCAACCTCGTTGTACACCTATTTCAACCTCGTAGTACCTAACCCTATTCCACCTGTAGTACATCCATTCAAGCTCGAGTAACCTATTCAAACCTCCGTAGTTTAAACGATTTCAACACTCGGCAGTACACCTATTCAACCTCAATAATACACCTATGTCAAGCTCGTTGTCACACTATGTAAAACCTGGAGACACCTATTTCAACCTGGTAGCACACCTATCAAGCTCGTAGTTACACCCGATTCAACCTCGTAGTCACCTATTCACCCTCCTCCGCCCCAGCTCATTGTACCCCATAAAAGTTAAATCCTCACACCGGTAGTCCAGCGCCTATTGGTCCAACCTGTAGGCACCTATTCCAGCTCGTAGTACACACCTATGTGCAACCTCGTAGTACAGCTATTTCAACCTGGTAGTACACCTATTTCAACCTGGTAGTACACCTATTTCAACCTGGTAGTACAGCTATTTCAACCTGGTAGTAACAACCTATGTTCAGCTGTAGTACACCTATGTCAACCTCGTAGTACAGCTTTTCAACCTGGTAGTACACCTATTTCACCACCTCGTAGTACACCTATTTCAACCTGGTAGTACACCTATTTCAACTCGGTAGTACACCTATTTCAATCTGGTAGTACGCTTTTCACCCTCTCGTAGTTACACCTATTTCAATCTCGTTATTAACACCACTACTGTCAACCTCGTAGTACAGCTATTGTCTAACCGGTATGTACACCCCTATTCAAGCGTCGTAGGTACAGCCGATGGTCACCTCGTATACACTATTTTCACCCCTGGTAGTACACCTAGTTCAAGCTCGTATACACTTAATGTCAACCTCGTAGTACACCTATTTCCACCTGGTAGTACACCTATTTCAACCTCGTAGTACACCTATTTCAACCTCGTAGTACAGCTATTTCAACCTGGTAGTACACCTATTTCAAGCTCGTAGTACACCTATGTCAACCTCGTAGTACAGCTATTTCAACCTGGTAGTACACCTATTTCAAGCTCGTAGTACACCTATGTCAACCTCGTAGTACACCTATTTCAACCTGGTAGTACACCTATTTCAAGCTCGTAGTACACCTATGTCAACCTCCGTAGTACAAGCTATTCAACCTGGTAGTACACCCTATTTCAAGCTCGTAGTACACCTATGTCAACCTCGTAGTACAGCTATTTCAACCTGGTAGTAACACCTATTTCAAAGCTCGTATACACCTATGTCAACCCTCGTAGTACAGCTATTTCAACCTGTAATTACACCTATTTCAAAGCTCGTAGTACACCTATGTCAACCTCGAGTACAGCTATTTCAACCTGGTAGTACACCTATTTCAAGCTCGTAGTACACCTATGGTCACCTCGTAGTACAGCTATTTCAACCTGTAGTACACCTATTCAAGCTCGTAGTACACCTATGTCAACCTCGTAGTACAGCTATTTCAACCTGGTAGTACACCTATTTCAAGCTCGTAGTACACCTATGTCAACCTCGTAGTACAGCTATTTCAACCTGGTAGTACACCTATTTCAAGCTCGTAGTACACCTATGTCAACCTCGTAGTACAGCTATTTCAACCTGGTAGTACACCTATTTCAAGCTCGTAGTACACCTATGTCAACCTCGTAGTACAGCTATTTCAACCTGGTAGTACACCTATTTCAAGCTCGTAGTACACCTATGTCAACCTCGTAGTACAGCTATTTCAACCTGGTAGTACACCTATTTCAAGCTCGTAGTACACCTATGTCAACCTCGTAGTACACCTATTTCACCTGGTAAGTACACCTATTTCAAGCTCGTAGTACACCTATGTCAACCTCGGTAGTACAGCTATTTCAACCTGGTAGTACACCTATTTCAAGCTCGTAGTACCCCTATGTCAACCTCGTAGTACAGCTATTCAACCTGGTAGTACACCTATTTCAAGCTCGTAGTACACCTATGTCAACCTCGTAGTACAGCTATTTCAACCTGGTAGTACACCTATTTCAAGCTCGTAGTACACCTATGTCAACCTCGTAGTACAGCTATTTCAACCTGGTAGTACACCTATTTCAAGCTCGTAGTACACCTATGTCAACCTCGTAGTACAGCTATTTCAACCTGGTAGTACACCTATTTCAAGCTCGTAGTACACCTATGTCAACCTCGTAGTACACCTATTCACCCTGGTATACAACCTATTCAAGCTCGATACACCTATGTCAAACATCGTAGTACAGCTATTTTCAACCGTAGTACCCTTATTTCACAATCGCGGAGTACCCTATGTCAACCTCTTAGTCCCGCTATTTCAACCTGGTAGTACACCTATTTCAAGCTCGTAGTACACCTATGTCAACCTCGTAGTACAGCTATTTCAACCTGGTAGTACACCTATTTCAAGCTCGTAGTACACCTATGTCAACCTGGTAGTACACCTATTTCAACCTGGTAGTACACCTATTTCAACCTGGTAGTACACCTATTTCAACCTGGTAGTACACCTATTTCAACCTGGTAGTACACCTATTTCAACCTGGTAGTACACCTATTTCAACCTGGTAGTACACCTATTTCAACCTCGTAGTACACCTATTTCAACCTGGTAGTACACCTATTTCAACCTGGTAGTACACCTATTTCAACCTGGTAGTACACCTATTTCAACCTGGTAGTACACCTATTTCTCAGGTGGACAAGAACATGCTAGCCATGCAATGCTGCACCTTGTCGTAAAACAAAAGGCTGAGCCGATTTGCTGATTTGCCGCTTAGATCATCCGATGTGTCGATTAGATCATCTGATTTACCGATTCGCCGCTAAGATCATCCGATTTGCCGCTTGAATCATTATATTTGCCGCTTAGATCATCCGATTTGCCAATTTTCCAATTCCCTGCTTAGATCATCCAATTTGCCGATTTGGCAAATCGCCGCTTAGATCATTCGATTTGCTGATTTGCCGGTTAGATCATCCAATTTGCCGATTCGCCGCTTAGATCATCTGATATGCTGATTCGCTGCTTAGATAATCTGATTTGCCGTTTCGCCGCTTAGATAATCAGATTTGCCGTTTCGCCGCTTAGATTATCCGTTTCCCCGCTTGGATCATCAGACTTGCTGACCACCATACATCAATCAGTCACCCAATTCCCATGCCCTTACATTGATGCTTGCAGACTGGACAATCTGCTCAGACACCCAATACGAGTCTGGTGTACCCTCCGGTTCTACTGACCGACAGTGCACAGGTATGGACCAGGGTACTTCCAAGCGCGCGCTGGCGTGCTGCCTTTTTGGGCCCTACTGCGCGTTTCGCGCAGTTTTTTGCAACCCCCTGTGGGCGCAGCAAGCAATTTTTGCGCTTTTTGCACTACAAAGCGCAGTTTTTATGTTTTCAAGTGCGCTAAAGCGCTGGCCAATTTGGTCAATGGAAGTACCCTGGAATGAACTCCCTTGCCTTCCTTGCTTGTATGTGTATGTTCCGGTTCAAGGGTAGGCTAAATGGGCTTGCCAGACTTTTGTTCTTGATTAATTATGAGGATCAAAGGGATATTGTGAAGCTGTGCACACACCTGCATCAATCAATCCTTATTCTCTCCCATTCACCGCCCACCAACCTGTCCAAGTAGCCACACAAATGTACACGCTCACACACACACACACAAATGTCATGAAGTTATAATTGGCATTTTTTTTCCGACTTGCCACTCCACCAACACATGCCTTGCCACTTACAAGCTCTACCTGCCAAACTCGCCAACTTATGTTATGCTCGCCATGTTGGTTTAATTGGCAATGGATATACTTGCACAGGTGTGTGTACGGGAGCAACCTAGTTCAGGTAGTCTGGTACCCATAGCTGCCCCTGACATGGCTGCCAAACTCACCAACTGCATGTCACACGTCATGTGCCCAATGTCCTACTAGCCCTCGTGTTGTTAGATCTATGTGGTCACACTGCATGCACCCAAGTTATGGATGTGCAGTCAAATATGTGCTTCATTGTTGTTTGCTTGACTAATTGATTGTTTGGCATTACCAGTCCAATGCAACTATAACGGATGAACTGCACCATACAGACCAGCATACAAACAACTAACAATCATGTACAATCTACCCACAGATGTGGACATCGGACCAAAAGTGTACACAGATCTTCTCGCAGACTATAGTTGGCAGCAAGCCAAGGATTTCTGTGTCTCAAAAAAGACAGACTTGTGTAAAGCTGATGAGTTCTGCCCTGACGGTCCTGGAAATACCTCAATACAAATACCTCAACACAATAACCTCAACAGCACAAATACCACAACAACACAAATGTGTGTTGTGCAGAATAAACATGAATCTGACAAGAATATAACAATATAATTGACTGTGTTTTACTCCCTGCTCTTCAGCCAACGCTTGCACAGCTCCTGCTGGCACGACTTGCGATGAGGCTGGGGCCAACTCAGCTTGCTCGAACCCCACGTGCGCTTCTGGCTTCAATGGATCTCCCTCTGTGCCGGTGTGCAGCTCAGATGATGGCACTTGGTCCTTCAGCACTCCCTGCGCAGGTGAGTCAGACTGCAAGGCAACTGTAGGGCAGGATCCCTACTCAGTGACTGGACTTGGCAGCCCTCCCCCGATTCAATTTGATACCCCCTCAATGAGATTTTGTGCACTAAGGTCCTATGCAATGCCATCCTGTTACCCCCCCTCCATTACACACCCTGCCATCCTTGCCAGCCACCCTGTCACCCCCCTCCATTACACTCCCTGCCACCCTGCCATCCTTGCCAGCCACCCTGTCACCCCCCTCCTCCAAACACAATGACCCCAGCCCCTCCAATGTTTTTTGCTCTTGCAGCCATCCACTCCCCATTTATTTTCACACCCATTCACCATGTGTGAAAATACGTGCTTCATTAATGTTTACTTAACTAATTGATTGTTTGGGTACAGTACGAGTCTGGTGTACCCTCCGGTTCTACTGACCGACAGTGCACAGGTATGCAAGTTATGGATGTGCAGTCAAATATGTGCTTCATTAATGTTTACTTAACTAATTGATTGTTTGGCATTACCAGTCCAATGCAACTATAACGGATGAACTGCACCATACAGACCGGCATACAAACAACTAACAATCATGTACAATCTACCCACAGATGTCCCCGGATCAGAAGTATACACAGATCTTCTCACAGACTATAGTTGGCAGCAAGCCAAGGATTTCTGTGTCACAAAAGGGGCAGACTTGTGTCAAGCCAAGGATTACTGTCCTGACGGTCCTGGAAAGGCCCAGCTGATTTTCTATCTGTTGATGAGACAGTCGACGTTTGGTGCCCTACCTCTGATCAAGACAATGAGTGGGTGTCGCTCACGGACGCAGTTGGTGACAATCGTTTGTGCAACAGGCATTGCACTAAATATGGATGCCCAGGTTGGGGAACCAGCTCCGTCTCAAAGGGATTCAAAGGATTTATCATGTGTTGCGGTAAGAGACTTGTGATGTGTACATGCAATTGCCTGCCAGATAAGGCTTGGATCTGTGGTGTATTGCCTGCCTAAGCACGCATGGATCTGTCATGTGTGCCCTGCCAAAGTAGCCTGGGTCTGTGGTGTGCTTGCCAGAGCAGGCAAGGATCTGTGGTTTGTTGCATGCAAGAGCAGAGATGGGTCTGTCATGTTTTGCTGGTACAGATGCGGGGTAATATGTGGTGTGTTGCCTGCCTGATAATTTGGCGCGGTCTGTTTTGTTTGCGTGCCAGAGCTGGCCTTTATCTGTGGTGTGTTTCCGTGTGGTGCCTAGCCCCCACTACTTCACCCCCCATCCGACTCCACACCCACACCGACTCACCACATGTTTTATTATTATTATTATCATGCCCCTCCATGGAGGGATATATTGGGACTGCCCACCACCCTACCCAACCCTTGTATTGCAGTCCAACCTACCCCTTGGTGTACACTCCCCTACCCACCTCTTTTGTATTGCACAACCCAAACTACCCCCATTAGTTTACACTTCCCTACCCACACCCTTGCAGGTACAGCTTGATGAGGACATCATCTATGGAGCGCCTCCATGTGGTGAAGCCACTCCCATCAATGCCTGCTCCTAGTTTCTGCGTGTGTACTACATACACACTGACTATTGTTACTGAATTGAGTGAGATATTGTTCCAATCCGTTTTGTTACAAGCTTGTTTGTAGTTACAGTCCAGGGGTAGGCCAAACAGGTTAAAGAGACTTGCCCAACCGTGTAGGGAGGGCTTCAAAAGAAAAAGCACTGATGAACTGAACCCCAAACAATCTTTTTACCAACGGGGGCCCTGCGTTCGTGCTACAGTGATCATTTAATTGTACTACATTATTAAATCATCATCTCATCAGCCCTACCAAGTAAGTGCAGTCTTAAACCAGCGCTGCTTGGCCTGATAAGTAGGGAACGGCTATGTTATATAATACATAATATTATATAACATTACCCAAACATTATATAATATTAGTCGGACGAGCCGTCTCACCAGGAATTTGAATTTATTTGAAAAACTAATATTATTGTGACACTACAATAATATTAGTTAATATTAGTTTTTCAAACACTAATATTAGTTGCCGTTCCCTACTGATAAGTTTTTTAAGAAAGCGACCGATATGATTTAAACTATTAGCTTAAAGCCTTAAACTCGTTTAATATGACACGACATGCCGTTTATAGCTCGTTTACGAGTTTAAACGGTCTAACATCCTTAAACCTATACTCGTTTAAGGGAGTTTAGCGTGCTCATTTAACGTAGTTTAGTTGTAAAGGCTAGTTTAATATCCTTAATCGCGGACTCGGTGGTTTAGCGTGATCGTTTAAATTTGTTTAGTGGTTTAGGCTAGTTTAAGATCCTGAATCCTAGATGCGGGGATGATCATTTATCCGTGCAATTCTTATCGCATTTTTGTATAATTTTATTAAGTATTTCCATCCTTCAAAGAAATAAGGATTCATGGCCAGGTTCATGCTGGAGCTTTTATCCACCAATTCCACCACCACCAATGCATTTCATCTTTGAACACTCTTCGTCCGTCAACCACCATACCGGTATCACAGCACCTACAAATGTTGCCAGAACGAGAGGTACTCCTTTCTGAGTCAGCATTGAAGTTGTGCAGATTCCTGGGGGTCACTGTACTCAGGGATTGCCAGTCAATGTCTGTTATTTTAGAGATGCCTTCATCATTTTTTCCTAAGTCAATCTTGTTATTGTACGACTACATGTATTTAGAGTAGCTTTGTGTACCCAGGTCTGATTCCCCACAGGTTTCAGAGCTGGCAGTCTAGTAGGGACGACGCCCCCAGTCTGGGAGCACGCCGCCCATCACCCCCGGGCAGTACACAGCTGTACTGCCCAGCCTCCGCTACTAGTACTCTACTGCTACCCTCTTTAGCTATATATCGTTTCTCTTGTAAGAGCGCAACCTACGGCACCGACTGAGTCCCTGCATTCCGTGTACCGAATACTGAAAATCTTGCGCAGAGAAGTCTGGTCATCTTGAACATTATCAGAGAATTGTTATATAACACCATTCTCTGAATGCATATTAGTAATCCATGAGACCAGCGTTGTTGATTGCTATCTCTGGTTGCCATTAGAACAGCCTCTAGGAAGGCTCCTTTCACAAAATCGTCGTCCTTGCGGTCAACGATTGTATTCAAAAAGCCAATACATTGTCGCAACCATTGAGTCCATGTAGGTGATATATCCAGGACCAAGTCGGTATAGGTGTTGTTTTGTAGACTGCGGACTCGTGGGACTGCAGGATCTCAGTAGTGCTCTTCGTTACAAAGATAAGATAAGAGTATAGAGGTGCGCAGACATTATGTTGAAATAGGTTGTTACAAGGAGAAGCCCAGACAAAATAGTGAAACCTGAAAAAATATACGGCACTTAGCGGTACATCGGCGAAACTGCCTGATAGAGCAGTGAAGTCGAGGGCTGTCTAGGTACCTAGAAAAGCAGGACTCTGGGATGGTACTTGGTAGTATATCGGCGAGCTGCCGGCGGAGCAGGTGCGCAGACATTAAGAAGAACCTTGATTCTGTGAATTTCCGGAGTTATGTGCAAGGCACAGAGACGAGGGGAAGACGGTAAGGATAAGATCTTTACAGTTAGATAAAGCATTCGATCAATGCGCTAGGAGAAAGTACTGAGATGTCGCGGTGCCTCGTGGTACCGGCATCAGAGTCCGTGCCATAGCTGGCAGCGGCACAGCAGTACAATGCAGCAGGGAGGGAGACCTGTGCACTCTAAGTCACTCTAGGTGAACCGGTGAAACCCGGTGAACAACATCCCCCCCAATTCCTGGTATTCTTCATGTTGGAGAATTCCGGGAATTTGAGGAGTTTAAAGAAAAGTAGAGGGACTCTAAATATTCATGAGCAGCTATGCTGTGTAATCTAAAACTTGACTGACTGGTAGACTGATTTAAGAGGGCAGGCAGAAATGACTCAGATGTAGGAATGGATGGTCCAAGAATAGCCTGTGGGACAGGATTTTGTCAAGATCAAATCTAAATAGAAGGAAGCAGTCAGTCAAGGTGCAATCACTCAATATCTAGGGAAAAGTCTGGTTCAGGGATCTGGCAGGAAATCTAGAATGGTCTCAGAGGGGCTTCTGGGGTATTGACAAGATTAGTCAAGCTTGAGCTTTCCAGTGCAGCCAATCTGCTGTCTGAATGCACAGAACTTGGATCTGGGCAGGGCTTTGGTGAGCATGTCAGCCATGTTGGCAGCAGTGGGGATCCAGTTTATCTTGATGCCTTCCTTCTTGGATTGCTCCTTGAGGAAGTGGAATCTTGTTTCCATATGCTTGAGCCTGGAGGAGAGCTTCTCTTAGTTCCATGCACTGAGTGCAGCTTGATTGTCACCATTAATGGTGAGTGCAGGGGGCATGGTACCTGCGGCAGAGAATTGCAGTTTCCTCAACCACATTCCTTCTTGGGCTGCAGAGGTAGCTGCCATGAACTCAGCTGCTGTGGTGGACAGGGCAGTGGCAGATGCTTGGATTTTGGATGCCCATGAGATGGCACTCCCCTGGTTGAGGAAGACATAGCCTGTTGTGGACTTCCTTGTGATAGGGCAGGCAGCGTGGTCAGAGTCACAGTAGCCAGTGAGGAGTTTCTTGGAGTGGTTGTAGGTGATCCCATGGTCAGGTGTGTTGGAGAGGTACTTGAGAATACCAGTTGCAGCTTCCATGTGGTCATGGAGGGGGTGGGCACTGTGCCTGGCCAATCTGTTAACAGCTTGGACATTGTCAGGCCTGGTGTTGACTGCCAGGTAGTTCAGGGATCCTACAATCTGGGCAAGGGGGAGACCAGTGTCTGGGGTGTCTTTTTCAGGATAAGGGAGGGGAGCATCAGGCTGCAGTGGGATGGGGAACCTGGTGCTGTTGGGCTCAGGGAGCATGTTGTGTGCTCTGAGTAGGTCTTGAGTGAACCTGGATTGACAGATGTGGAGTGTTCCAGCGGTTGCATCTCTGGTGATCTCATAGCCTACAAAGACAGATGGTTCTCCAAGATCTCTGGTCTTGTAGAGCTTCATGATTTTCTCCTTGTACTGCTGCAGGATGTTCTTGTCAAAGGACAGCAGGAGAAAATCATCGACCCAGAGGAGGACCCAGATGAGGGGTCTTGTAGTTGGTCCAGGGAGCAGGAAGAGGCCCTGGTCAACATCAACTTCTCTGAAGCCAATGGCTGTCATATCTTCCTTGACTTTTAGATGCCACTGCCTTGATGCTTGCTTCAGACCATAGAGGCATTTCCTTATGCGGCAAACCCTGTGATCTTTTTCAAACCTTGGGGGTTGAGAACAGTACAGTTCCTCTTCCACTACTCCATTGAGGAATGCTGTGGAGACATCAAGCTGGGCAAGGTGTGCTGAGGGGTCTGCAGCCATGGACAGGATGTACCTGATGGTGGCATGTTTGGCCACTGGTGCAAAGACTTCATCATAGTCCATGCCAGGACGTTGGGCATATCCTTTGCTACTAAACGAGCTTTGTATCTGCTGACTAGCTGCCCATCCACTGATTGCTTGATATCAAAGACCCATGTAGTACCAATTGCTTTGGCTTCGTGTGGGAGTTCTGCTAATGTCCAGGTGTTCATTTCGGCTAGTGCTGCTAGTTCTTCATTCATGGCAGACCTCCATTCTTTGGCTTGAGGGGAAGCCAGTGCTTCTCTTTCATTCTTGGGTATGATTATCTGGTCTGCAGCTAGGAATGCTAGGTGGTTAGGTGCATGCCTTTCTCTGCCACTACGGCGAGGTTGAGTTAGAGCAGCTTCTGGTGTAGGGGTGGTTGTTTGTTGTTCTTGTGCAGGAGAGGTGAGTGCATGTACTGGTGCATTGTCTTGTGATGCCATGAGGTTGGGGAGGTCATTTGTCTGAGACTGTGTGGGGTTGTGTTCATTTCCTTGTTCAACAGTGTTGTTGGGTTGATGTGCACTCTGTTGTGGGGCAATTGTCCCTTGCTGGTGCATAGAACTGGGCTGGTAGCTATCATCTATATCTTCTGGTGATCCCCATGCTCCCATGTTGGCTTTGTTTCTTTCCCGTAAGGCTTCAATGGCTTTGTTTTCTAAGGGAGAGTGGGATGGAGAGGGAGTGTCTTCATCAGGTTCACCAGGGGTGTCTTCTTCATACATGCCTAAAATCACAGCATCTGCACCTGGGAATTCGTTCTTTCCTGCCAGGTTCTCAGACTCATTGAAGGTGATGTCTCTAGCATCAAAGATCTTAAGGTTGGAGTCTACAACTCTGTAAGCTTTTCTGATGTGTAAGTAACCAATGATTCTAGTGATTTTGGCTGACGGTGCAAACTTCCATGTCCTGGATTTGGGTGGTATGTAGACGTAGGCTGTGCACCCAATGGTTCTGAGGTGATCAATCTTTGGCTTGACTCCATGGAACATCTCATAGGGCGTTTTGTCTGAGTCAGAGGTGGGGCTGAGGTTTCTTAGGATGCTAGCATTTTTCACCATGTCAGCCCAGTATCTTTCAGGAAATTTGGATGAGAGGAGGAGTGCACAGGCCCTGTCATGGAGGGTGCGGTTCAGACGCTTTGCTGCTCCATTTGTGGCTGGATTGTTAGGGACTGTGAAGTTGAGGGTAATGCCTTTCTTTCTGCACCAGTTTTGGAATCGGGTGCAGATGTACTCTGATCCATTGTCACAGAAAATAGTGCCTATTTTGTTTTCTGTCAGGACTTCATACCGTTCGAGTTCATGCATGGTTTCTATGGGCACTGTGTGTTTGTGTTTGTGGAATGTGACTATAGAGTACTTTGAGTGGTCATCTAGAATGCCTTGGAAGTATATGCT
This sequence comes from Chlamydomonas sp. ICE-L, assembly GCA_013435795.1. Classification (NCBI taxonomy): domain Eukaryota; kingdom Viridiplantae; phylum Chlorophyta; class Chlorophyceae; order Chlamydomonadales; family Chlamydomonadaceae; genus Chlamydomonas; species Chlamydomonas sp. ICE-L. The sequence continues at coordinate 88,619 of JACBWV010000595.1, forward strand.
GCCGTTTAGACTTGGCACTTTCAACTTTCCACTCATGTCAATGTGGAGGATTGCCATAGGTCTTTTTGCACGTGTGGATGATGTGGGGTAGGGGTTCTTGTCCATTTTTGAGAGGACACGTATTTCACACGTCTGCTTTCTCATTTTTTTGCAGGCTGCAGTGGTGACATCTGTGCCTGTAACCATGTGTTCATAAATGAGTCTAACTAAAGTGCTGTAAGCAAGGTGACCATATCTGTTGTGAAGAAGTTCTGCTGTTTGGGGTGTGGTTCTGGAAATGGCGGCCATGGCTATGTTCAGACATGTCCCATGGATAAGGGTATTGTCAGGGACAAGGGTGGGGGTGAGGTAGAGATTCTTGTTCTTTGATCCAGTTATGATGACTTTGTTATTGATGGTCATGGTGCAGGCCTGGGAATCAAAATGAACTGACATAGAAGGATTAGCTTTGATGGCTGCAGCCATAGATGGACATGAGGTTTGGGGTGTTAGGGTCATCATTGAGATGAACATTTCTGAGGTTGTGAATCACTCCATTGTCTCCTCTGATCAGAGCATTTCCAGATCTGGTAATGTTAGTATGTCCTGATGCAGTCTGAACTTTGATATGGGGGAATATGTCATGTATGTCATACAACAGTGATTCGTCTCCTGTCATGTGGGAGGTAGCTCCTGTGTCCATGATCCAGTTTACTGCCATGTGATCTGTGCGTGGGGAGGCATGGAGGGCATACGAAGGAGGATGAGATGTAGTAGTGGTAGATGATGCAATTCCGTTGTATGCTGGGACATTGGATGCGGCTGATTCGGCTGCGACAGGTGATTGCTGTCGAGGTTTGGATTTGAGGTCGTATTTGGATCTGAGTGCTTCTAGTATGTCGTCTGGATCGTTGTGGTGCTTGTAAAGCTTTCTGATAGGTTCTGAAAGATGCGCAAGGATGTATTCAATCTGAAACTTAGGCAGGCTGTTAGATCCAGGGGAAAAGTAGCAGTGGGATACCTTGAGTTCAGCTTCCATAGATTCAAGCCAATCTTGAAAGAAGTGTTGGTGGAAGATGAAGGTCTGACGACGCTCCGTCTCGTTGGTTGTAGCATGCCTCATAGCGATGGCGACGCAACAGTTGTAGAGATGGGGCGGCAGAGATTGCTAATGCAACGGGACGTAGGGGCAGGAGGAGCAGGAGACAGTTGGAGGTGGAGGCCAACTGGGGAGAGGTCTGGAGAGTTGATAGGTCAGGGGGTGGCTGAGAGCGGCTGAGGTTGCTTATGCAACGGGACGTGAGAGATGGGAAGGGGTGGTGGGGGCGCAGTGGTCGTGGAGATGGTTGTCAGTGGGGTGTGCTGGAAGACAGCTTTGGGCTCAATGGAGCAGAATCAATCCGAACGCGGATGATTGTTCCGCACAAGAAAAGGTATCCCAACGGGGAGGTTCTTGTCGGTTGGAGAGCCTTACTCAATCCTTTTAATTGTAGCGTTCCGCACGACAAAGCAACAATCAAAATGTCCTCTGCTCGGAATACCGTTGAAGCAAGGACAATCTAAAGCGAATGGGACCGTAACCTGTGAATTTCCGGAGTTATGTGCAAGGCACAGAGACGAGGGGAAGACGGTAAGGATAAGATCTTTACAGTTAGATAAAGCATTCGATCAATTCGCTAGGAGAAAGTACTGAGATGTTGCGGTACCTCGTGGTACCGGCATCAGAGATTCAGAGTCCGTGCCATAGCTGGCAGCGGCACAGCAGTACAGTGCAGCAGGGAGGGAGACCTGTGCACTCTAAGTCACTCTAGGTGAACCGGTGAAACCCGGTGAATAACAGATTCTAGTTTAGGAATAACCTAAACCACAGGTCACAGCCACTAGCTGGCTGGCAGTCTCAGTCACTAGCTTGGATGGACAGTGTGACACGTGCCCTCGAGTGTCACTAGGTATGGCGTACCATAACCAGGGATATCCTTATTACTCCTTAGGGATTTTAGCATACACATTAAAAATCGTGGCGCCCGATGCCCAGGTGTAATATTTGGAAGATGGAACAATTAATAATCGTGGCAGCCCGATGCCCAGGTGTAACGTTTGGGAAGGTAGGAACATTAAAATCGTGGCGCCCGATGCCCAGGTGTAACATTTGGGAAGGTAGAAACATTAAAAATCGGGCAGCCTTTTTTGCCTAATATCGGGCTACAGTTATCTCCTTTCCCTTTCATATGGCAAAAAAACTACCACTAGGGCACAATCACGGCAAAGAATATAATTTGGCGCACAGTCGAAGGGTGCGCTCTGGTGCATAAGATCCCGGCAGGTCCTGGGCTGGTGGTTTCTAGATCAGGAGCTTAGACGCCGAAGGCTATTTAGCCAGCGAAACAAGCAAGCAAGCAAGGCAGGGCAAACACCAGGCAAATATCGCGGCAAAGGAAGCAAGAGAGCCGCACTAGCTTATAATTCGGCTGGAGAATAAGTGAGAAGGAAATCGCTTATTGCGATTTGCACACCGGCGTTCGTTGACATTGGTGGACGGCCGTAGCGTGCCCAGTGGCCACGTGGCTCATGCCCAGGGGCCTCCCATCGGGCCTTCGGAGGCTACGAGCGCATTTGAGTCAACTGTTTGAAATTTGCAACCAAAATATCAGATAAAGACCTGGCGCGCCAGCTGGCGTTGCCTTTCGACTACCGCCGAAGTACTGTTGTCCACCGCAAGTCCGATTTTTGAATTTCACCATGGGAGGACAACAGCAGGTCAACGACTGCACCCTGAGCCCGCTACTACAGCAAATCGACCCCTTGCCACGCCTTGCCACCCAAATGTCAACTGGGTATTGACGACTAACAGACTCATTCTGTACTCTACTACATAAACGAAGCGAATACCATCTGACCTGTTCTCTCTTCTCCCTCTTCTCCCATGTAAGCGGGCTCCGGAGTTATACAGTCGGCCGCTGAGTGCCGATTCCTCGCAGTGCGCCAATGCGCCAACTTTGATAATGAGAAAAGCTCGAATCGCCTTTGACGCTCAACACAGAGATGGTGCGTGAGATGCGTGAGATGCATGAGATGCGTGATATGCGTGAGACAAGGCGATTACGACTTGCACCCATGCCTGGTTGGTTTGATGACAAGGTCTACCAGCCTTGAATCTCTTGATGCTGCTCATCGTCTCTGTTTCTCCTTTGGGCTACTCACGGCATATTCAACTCAGCTCCATTAGCCAGCTGGCCATTGGACTCCCTAGTGCTAGAAAGCTGATTATGCCAGCTTCAACTTGCACTAGGTTGCTTTATATTTAGCTTAAAAGTCAGCCTAGGGAGCCACCTACTCTAGAAGCTGTCGCTTGTAGCAAAAAAATTAGAAACACCGATCCCGGAAGTAAGGTTTGATAACTTTGTGCGTTCACCTAGGAAGTGAGGGTGATATGTGTATAGTTCACTTAGTGCATTCACTTGTGAGGAGAGGGGCCCAGGAGAGAATTGTAAGTATGTTTGTGCGTGTATGTTCGTGCGTGTGTGTTTTTATGTGTGTGTGTACGTGTGCGTACGTGTGTGTATACATATATGTATTTGTGTGCATGTGTGTATATGTGCATGTGTGCATATACGTGTGTATGTCAGTGTGTACGTGTGCTTAAGTGTTCGCGGTCGCTGTCAACCACCATGGTAGCTTTGTCCAGGTAAAGTAGCAGCCCGTTCCCTACCGCTGTAAGGCCGGGCTCCCGTAAAACCACGCCCCACCAGGCGTTCTCATTACTTTTTTTGTAGCATGCACACAGTGCACGCAGACGAATCGGCCATCCTGTTGTATACATTGGATGTGGATTGCTGATTGTCTGTGGGTGGGTGTACATTGGATGCCGATTGCTGATTGTCTGTGGGTGGGTGTACATTGGATGCCGATTGCTGATTGTCTGTGTGTGGGTGTACATTGGATGCCGATTGCTGATTGTCTGTGTGTGAGTGTACATTGGATGCCGATTGCTGATTGTCTTTGTGTGGGTGTACATTGGATGCCGATTGCTGATTGTCTGTGTGTGGGTGTACATTGGATGCCGATTGCTGATTGTCTGTGTGTGGGTGTACATTGGATGCCGATTGCTGATTGTCTGTGTGTGGGTGTACATTGGATGCCAATTGCTGATTGTCTGTGTGTGGGTGTACATTGGATGCCGATTGCTGATTGTCTGTGTGTGGGTGTACATTGGATGCCGATTGCTGATTGTCTGTGTGTGGGTGTACATTGGATGCCGATTGCTGATTGTCTGTATGTGGGTGTACATTGGATGCCGATTGCTGATTGTCTGTGTGTGGGTGTTCATTGGATGCCGATTGCTGATTGTCTGTGGGTGGGTGTTCATTGGATGCCGATTACCGATTGCATATTTATGTCTGTGGGTGGGTGGGTAGGTGGGTGGGGGTACATGAGTGAGGGGCAATGGTTGAAGAATATGTGCTTTGGTAGTAGCATGCACGCAGTGCACACAGATGAATATGGAACGGCAACATGTCATCATATGATATCATGTCATCATATGATATCATATGATGCCAGCAGTCTGATTAGGCCAAAGTTACCATTTATATACAATATCATATGATGCAATTTGTATGATATCATATGATATCATACTGGCCTTTGGTCAGTACCATATGATTTGCCGATCCCCACAGATGAATCGACCATCCTGTTTTATACATTGGATGTGGAAGTGTAAAGCCTTACATCATCTAAGATCTTCTTCCTTGCCCTTGCCTGCAGAGTACTACTTGACCGATGCACTTCATGATAAACCCATAGGGTGAGTCAAATATCAGTGGAAATGGTGATGGTGATGTCGATGATGATGTTGTTGATTATGATAATGATGTTGCTGATAATGATGATGATACTGATGATGATGATGAAAATGTTGATGATGTAGATGCTGCTAATGATGTTGATGATGATACTGATGATGATGATGATGATGATGACGATGTTGGTGATGTTGATGATGATGATGTTGATAATGACAATGATGATGATGTTGATGATGCTGTTGTTGATGATAATGGTGTTGATAATGATGTTGATGATGCTGTTGATGATGACTATGTTGATGATGATGTTGATGATGATGCTGTTGATGTTGCTGTTGATGCTGCTGCTGTTGATGTTGCTGTTGATACTGACTATGTTGCTGATGTTGATGTTGATGATTACATTGTCCCTGGTGACCTACTGGACTCTAAATGTGGACAAGAGACGGGCAGTTTGGTATTGTGAGCTACACCTGTTAACACACTGTCTACCTAGTGAGCGATGGTGGCTACTGGTACCTAGGTACTACTTCTCATTCAGCCTTCAATGGAGATGTGGACAATAGACAGACATTATTGGTATTGTGACCTAGGCATGTTGATGATCTATCTACCTAGTGGGCGATGGTGGATGCTGGTAGCTAGATAGTTCTTCTTATCATTCAGCCATCAGCGGTGATGTGGACAAGAGATGGAGACTTTGGTATTGTGAGCTACACATGTTAATACTTGAACTTGGACTTGAACTTGGTTACATACCTCCGACCAGAAATTTGGCTACTCAACAAAGGTAAACAACAAAGGTTAATACAATGTGTACCTAGTAGGTGATGGTGGCTATTTGTATCTAGATAGAACAACTTCTAAGGTCCTCTGTGGTGTCCTTGTTGTTCTTTACTGTTTTTCTTTACTCTTTTTCTTTACAGTTGTTCTACTGCTTTTCTTTACCTTTTTTGTGCGACGCGTCGCCATTCTGTCGCTGCATAGCGACACATGGGTACGACTGAACTAGTCAGAAATGCCCCCCCCCGCACCCCTTAGGCACCGCACCCCTCAGCCCCCCCCCCCCCCCCCCCCCCCCCCCCCGCACCCCCCCCCGCACCCCTCAGGACCCCAACCCCCCCGCACCCCTCAGGCTCCGCACCCCTCAGGCCCCCCCCCCCCCCCCCCCCCCCCCCCCCCCCCGCACCCCTCAGGCTCCGCACCCCTCAGGCCCCTGGGGTCGCACCAAGTCACTTAATCCGCGACGCGTCGCAAACAGAACAACAGTGGTGTTTTTATGTATGCATGGTACAGTCCAGGGGTAGGCAAACTAGGCTAAAGGGACTTGCCCAACCGTATAGGAAGGGCTTAAAAAGAAGAAGTACTGATGATCTGAATCCCAAACAATCGTTTTACCGACGGGGGCCCTGAGTTCGTGCTACACTGATCATTTAATTCTACAACATAATTAAATCATCATTGGTCGGTCCCCAAAGGGGCTCAGACCTATGCGATACTTAAGCGATTTCTTCAAATTGTGCTGTTTCTTCACATCGTCCTGTTTCTTCACATTTTGGTAAAAAAAACGGTCAATTTAGCCGGTTAAACTGACTTCCCTGACATCTAAGGTACTAGTGTTCAATTCTTGTCGGGGGCAGATTACCTCAGAGGGTTCTTTATCGCGTACGAATCTCAGGGTTGCAGACTGTGGACGCGGCGTTTTAATTTATCGTTTCCCTCCTGTCCTGTGGACTACATCTAGAGAATTGGAGCATGTGTAAGATTTCCCCTTGGAAAATTCGCATCTCTGTGCCTCTCGCAGCTCATTGCATCAGGGCTTTGTGCTTGACAAGGAAATCTACTGTTTCGCACTAGTACCTGCAGGTTGCGCAGTAGCAAGTGTAGCCTCGGCCATGGAACTTCGGGGAGTCATTGACCTATTAGCTTCATTAGCATTACAGGCCACCAAGTTTAATAATAATGCCATTTGCACAAACATGTCAAAGTCAAGCAGAATGCATTATGCAATAACTAATGTGTAACAAATGAAATATTTGAGCGCACTAGTCGAGCTATATTGATTCTTGACCCCCCAAATATTAAATTGGACGGATAAGTAAGCACCTGCTTATGCATGTTTCACCAAGGAGGCTACCATTGCTACTTGACTCACATGACCCCACCCCCTAGACCGACCTCCAGGGGACCATCCAGGGCACCCTATCATTTTTTGTTTGTTCTTGCAATCCCTTGGGGACCAGGTCATCAAGTGCTTCTCAATCCAGTCTCTCCTGGTATGATCCAGGGTACTATATGACACGCGCTATTGCGCGCTACTTAGCAAGGTTTTGGAGCCTGGCTGCGCAATTGACGATTGGCACAATTTTTTAAACCCCCTCTGGGCGCTGCGCGCAAATTTCTGTTTTCAGTTGAGTCAAAAGCGCAACCCAAAATGACAAAATTTAGTACCCTGGTATGATCTAATTATCTCGATTATTCGAGGTTAGAGGTTGGACATCCCATTCAGCTAAATATATATAGGGGTCGGCTGTGTTATATAATATTAGTGAATACATAATTTTATATAATAGTAGGCGGACAAGCCGTCTCACCTGAAATTTTAATGTATTTGAAAAACCATAATTATTGTGACACTATCATAATATTAGTTTTTCAAACACTAATATAGGTTGCCGTTCCCTAAATATAGGCTCAAACCCATGGACAGCTAAATAGGCACCATACTGACTAAAATTGAAAACAGGAAATTGTGAAGCCTTGCCACATGGCTTGAGGGTGAAGGAACCTTCCTGTTTGCTTGCACTGGGGAATGGTTACTCAAACTTGACCTTGCTTATATATCTTAAGCCAGTAATTAGGCTGCTCTCCGTCTTTGGCAGTAAACAAATTATTACAGGAAAATGTAATGCGAGCAAATCACTTTTTCTTCTTCATTTTTTTCATTTTTTTGGGGAACAATTAATGTGGTTTTTGCTTCAGCAGACCGCTCTAGCTCCTGAGCTCAGGCTACGTCGCGACAGCACAAAGGAAAGTTATCAGCCTCTTTCAGGGCAGCAGGACGGAAATCTTGAACCTGGCAACGGGTTCGAACCCCCGACCTGTCAGTCAAAGCTGGTACTACTTTACCAACCAAATCTGAGCTAGTTACACTACTGGCTGCTAGTTACACTACTGGCTGCTAGTTACCGGTACACTACTGGCTGCTAGTTACACTACTGGCTGCTAGTTACCGGTACACTACTGGCTGCTAGTTACCGGTACACTACTGGCTGCTAGTTACACTACTGGCTGCTAGTTACCGGTACACTACTGGCTGCTAGTTACACTACTGGCTGCTAGTTACCGGTACACTACTGGCTGCTAGTTACACTACTGGCTGCTAGTTACCGGTACACTACTGGCTGCTAGTTACACTACTGGCTGTTAGTTACACTACTGGCTGCTAGTTACCGGTACACTACTGGCTGCTAGTGCCTATGTCATAATTTTTCTTTTCAGCTACAAGCAACAGCTTTGAGGTAGCCCAATAGGACCCCCCCCACCCCACCCCACCCACACACACACGCATCACATCCTGCCCTGCCAGCCCAACCTGGCTGTTACTTGCATTGTTGGTTGGGTGGGGGGTGCAGGGGTGGGTGGGGTATGTAGAGGTGTTTTGGCTTGTTGAGTCTCCCTGAGCCACTCACTTGGCTAAGCCCCAAGATTTCAGTAGTACTGGAAAGCTGATTCTGTCAGCTTCCAGATGCAATGCTTTGCTTTAGGTTTGGCAACGCAGCAAGCCAGGCAAGCTGCCTATAAGCTGCTGCTTGTAGCTAAAAAGAAAAGCCATGGTTGATGTATTGCAGCAATCCTTTCCTTTCCAGCTATGAGCAGCAGCTTCTAGGCAGCTCCCCTGACTGGCAATTCAGCCAAACCGAACGTAACCTAGTACTCCTTGAAACCGAATTAGTTCATTCGTTCATAACTGCTAAACACACTTCGGTACAGCACAGCGGCTGGCTCAGGGAGCTGCGTAGAAGCTGCTAAAAAAATCAAAAATTGCCTCTAGACACAGCCCCTGACTGGCGATTCAGCCAAACCGAACGTAACCTAAAGCTCCTTGAAGGTAAATGAGTTAATTCATACGTAACTGCTGAGTATATACGTAACTGCTGAGTACATACGTAACTGCTGAGTATATACTTCCATATACCCCAGTGGCTGGCTCGGGGAGCTCGGTAGAAGCTGCTAAGCTAATCCCAAATAAAAAACCCTACACCTTTGGGGTTGGGTAGCAGCTCTTACTCGCAATATCATGTAGCGTTATTGTAACTTCTTCTCTCTTCTGTCTTATAGCTGTGACTAATGAGCTTACAGTTAACATCTTCTGTTATTGTGCCCCGCAGATCTGTGGGGAAATCATTCAACGCGCGTCCTCGCAACTTGCTGACCTCAAGCCTGGGCTCAAAGGCAGCTGTGCGCAAGAGTAGATGGAGAAGCAATAAGTCAGACTTAACTCAGGTCAGTGGCCCGGAGTGGGTGGGAGTGTAGTGATCCTCCAAACCAGTTTCAGTTAACTGCTGCAGTTAAAATGAATTTAAGTGGTTATTCAGCTAACTCTGGGCTCGAAGGCAACTGTGCGCAAGAGTAGATGGAGACGCAATAGGTCAGACTTGCCTCAGGTCAGTGACCTGGAGTGGGTGGGTGGGTGAGTGTTGATGGTTGGGTGGTTGGGTCAGACTTGGCTCAGGTAAGTGACCCGGAGTGGGTGGGTGGGTGAGTGTTGATGGGTGGGTGGTTGGGTCAGACTTGGCTCAGATAAGTGACCCGGAGTGGGTGGGTGGGTGAGTGTTGATGGGTGGGTGGTTGGGTCAGACTTGGCTCAGAAAAGTGACCAGGAGTGGGTGGGTGGGTGAGTGTTGATGGGTGGGTGGTTGGGTCAGACTTGGCTCAGAAAAGTGACCTGGAGTGGGTGGGTGGGTGAGTGTTGATGGGTGGGTGGGTGGGTCAGACTTGGCTCAGGTAAGTGACCCAGAGTGGGTGGGTATGTGAGTGTTGATGGTTGGGTGGTTGGGTCAGACATGGCTCAGGAAAGTGACCTGGAGTGGGTGTTTGTTACAGTCAATTGCTAATTCCGCCAGTCAAAGGCAGCTGTGCACAAGAGCAGGTAGAGACGCAATAGGTCAGACTTGCCTCAGGTCAGTGGCCCGGGGTGGGTGTTTGTTACCATCACTTGCTACTTCTGCCAGTCAACGGCAGCTGTGCACAAGAGCAGGTGGAGACGCAATAGGTCAGACTTGCCTCAGGTCAGTGGCCCGGAGTGGGTGTTGATGGCTGAGTGTTGATTGGTGAATGGTGATGGGTGAGTGGTTGGATAAGACTTGCCTCAGATAAAGGACCCCCGCGATACAGTTGGGTGTGTATTGATCCTCTCAACCAGCTCTATCAATGTGCGGTCTTACATGTATATTAATATAAAGTTGAACACAATCAAAGGCAGCTGTGTGCAAGAACATATGGAGGCGCAATAGGTCAGGTAATTTGAATTCGAGTGCTATTTGTTACAGTTAATTGCCCCTTGACTTGGCTCAAGAAATTTGAATTTGAATTTGAGTGGTATTTGTTACAGTTAATTGCCCCTTCCCTTGGCTCAAGAAATTTGAATTTGAGTGGTATTTGGTTACAGTTGATTGCTACAGTTAAAATAGATTGAAGTGGTTATTCAGCTAACTCTGGGCTGCTCACTGTCATCCTATTCCAAGTCCCCCCCTGCAGACTTGGCTCAGATAAGTGACCCGGAGTGGGTGGGTGGGTGAGTGTTGATGGGTGGATGGTTGGGTCAGACTTGGCTCAGAAAAGTGACCCGGAGTGGGTGGGTGGGTGAGTGTTGATAGGTGGGTGGTTGGGTCAGACTTGGCTCAGGTAAGTGACCCGGAGTGGGTGGGTGGGTGAGTGTTGATGGGTGGGTGGTTGGGTCAGACTTGGCTCAGATAAGTGACCCGGAGTGGGTGGGTGGGTGAGTGTTGATGGGTGGGTGGTTGGGTCAGACTTGGCTCAGGTAAGTGACCCGGAGTGGGTGGGTGGGTGGGTCAGACTTGGCTCAGGTAAGTGACCCGGAGTGGGTGGGTGGGTGAGTGTTGATGGTTGGGTGGTTGGGTCAGACTTGGCTCAGGTAAGTGACCCGGAGTGGGTGGGTGGGTGGGTGAGTGTTGATGGTTGGGTGGTTGGGTTAGACTTGGCTCAGGTAAGTGACCCGGAGTGTGGATGGTGATGGGTGGTGGTTGGGTCAGACTTGGCTCAGGTAAGTGACCCGGAGTGGGTGGGTGGGTGAGTGTTGATGGGTGGGTGGTTGGATAAGACTTGCCTCTGGAAAGTGATCTGGTGTGGGTGGGTGGGTGAGTGTTGATGGGTGGGTGGGTAATCTGCCCCTAACCTCTCCCCCACCTGTGTATCCTTCCTCAACCCACCCTCCTCCCAACCCTGCCCCTAACCCTTACCCTCAGAAGAGCTCCCCAAGCCAATCAACGAAGAGACGCTCCCCAACCCATCATGCAATATTCTGCCCCTAACCACCCACCCTTCTGTGTATCCTCCCTCAACCCACCCACTCACCCACCTGTCTACCTTCCTCAAACCACCCACCCAACCCTGCCTCAAACCCTAAACCCCCGACGAGCTTCCGAAGGCAGTCACCAAAGAAACGCTCCCAACACCGTTACGCAATGTCCAGTTGTTCGTCGGAACACAGCAAGGGCCGATGTTTGCCAAGGAATAACTCACAAACCAAGTAAAAAATGTCCACCACCACTACACCACACACCAAAGCATGCCACACACCACACACCAAAGCACACCGCACACCACACCAGGCTAAGCCACACATCGCACCAACCTAGTCAACTCGGCAACGCTCAATCACTTCTGCCAGGTCCAGTCCCCAAACCGTTATGCAACATTCTGCCCCCCACCACCCACCCACCTGTCCATCCTCCCTCAACCCTCCCTCCCACCCAACACTGCCCCTAACCCTGAACCTCAGAAGAGCGCCCCAACTTGTTATGCAACATTCTGCCCCTAACCACCCACCTGTGTATCCTCCCTCAACCCACCCAACCCTGCCTCGAACCCTAAACCTCAGACGAGCTCCCCAAGACAGTCACCAAAGAAACGCTCCCCACTCCGTTACGCAACGTCTAGTTGTTCGTCGGAACACAGCAAGGGCCGATGTTCGCCAAGGAAGAACTCACCAACCAAGTCAACTCGGCAACGCTCAATTAGTTCTTCCAGGTCCAGTTGTTCGCCTGCTCGTCGTTATCCCAGCTCGTCTCCATGCAGACAGGTAACGGCAATGGTGATTATTAAAATGGTGCTGCTGATAGTGTCGTGTCTAGTGTATGCTACACCCACAGACATATGCTCCATTCTACACCTGAGAAAATATCCACCACCACCACACCACATGCAACACCAGGCCAAGCCACACATCTCATCAACTAAGTCAACACGGCAACGCTCAATCAGTTCTGCCAGGTCCAATCGTTCGCCTGCTCGTCGTTATCCCAGCTCGTCTCCATGCAGACAGGTAATGGTAATGATGATTACGGTGAAAGTGATGATGATAGTGTGTAGTGTAGTGTAAGCTCCACGGCCACACACCACACCACACCACACACCAAACCAGATCCACCACCACCACCACCACCATGGCCACACACCACACCACACCACACACCAAACCAGATCCACCACCACCACCACCACCACGGCCACCAACATGTTGCTCATGTTACCCTGCGTTCCCCAACGCTCAATCATTTCCTCCAGGTCCAGTCGTTTGCCTGGTCGTCGTTCTCCCAGCTTGTCTCCAAGCAGACAGGTAACACGCCACACCTGACACCACACACCACTCAGCACACCACACACCACACCATACAACGCACCATACACCACAACACGCCAAACCACACCACAGCACGTCACATCAAAACTTAGCATATAAACCATACATTTAGCATACATTTGTGCTCATATTCCCCTATGATCAGAGTACACACCGCTGTATCAAACACCTGACTACACTCCATACATAACATAACAGCACAATTAAGTAAGTAACATAAATAAAGTAAGTAAGTAACATAAATTAAGTAAGTAAGTAACATAATAGTAACATAAATTAAGTAAGAAAGTAACATAACAGTAACATAAATTAAGTGAGTAAGTAACATAAATTAAGTAAGTAAGTAACATAACAGTAACATAAATTAAGTAAGTAACATAACAGTAACATAAATTAAGTAAGTAACATAAATTAAGTAAGTAACATAACAGTAACATAAATTAAGTAAGTAAGTAACATAAATTAAGTAAGTAAGTAACATAACAGTAACATAAATTAAGTAAGTAAGTAACATAAATTAAGTAAGTAACATAACACTAACATAAATTAAGTAAGTAAGTAACATAAATTAAGTAAGTAAGTAACATAACAGTAACATAAATTAAGTAAGTAAGTAACATAAATTAAGTAAGTAAGTAACAGAACAGTAACATAAATTAAGTAAGTAACATAAATTAAGTAAGTAACATAACAGTAACATAAATTAAGTAATTAAGTAACATAACAGTAACATAAATTAAGTAAGTAAGTAACATAACAGTAACATAAATTAAGTAAGTAAGTAACATAACAGTAACATAAATTAAGTAAGTAAGTAACATAACAGTAACATAAATTAAGTAAGTAAGTAACATAACAGTAACATAAATTAAGTAAGTAACATAACAGTAACATAAATTAAGTAAGTAACATAAATTAAGTAAGTAAGTAACATAACAGTAACATAAATTTAGTAAGTAAGTAACATAAATTAAGTAAGTAACATAACAGTAACATATAATTAAGTAAGTAACATAAATTAAGTAAGTAAGTAACATAACAGTAACATATAAGTAAGTAAGTAAGTAACGAAACAGCACAATTTTGCATCCAAAAATAGGAGTAAGGTAATTATTTGTTTTTTTCATGTTCCCCTATGATCAAAGTACACACCGCTGTATCAACCACCCGACTACACTCCATACATGCGAGTAACATAACAGCATAATTTTGCATCCAAAAATAGGATTAAGGTCATTTTTTTTTTTTAACGTTCCCCTTAGAGCAAAGCTGGCACCGTTGTATGAGCCACCTACGCGCCCTCACCCCTCACCCATCACCCCTCACCCTTCACCCCTCACCCCCCTCACCCTTCACCCCTCACCACTCACCCCCCTCACCCTTCACCCCTCACCCCTCACCCCTCACCCCTTATCATCCTTCAGCCTTACCCTCCACCCCCTTGGCACCTTCACCTACCTTAACCAGTTGGGCCCCACCGCTCTTCCCACCCCCCTACACAAACGCACACACACACACCCTGCCATCGTTCTTGCCCAACCTTGAATATTTACCCCTGGACCGAAATAAACATGCATTTTAACATTACATACATAACAAACATACATTACATACATAATACATTATATGTTGGCCTAATATTGGCGCTACCGGAACCACTGGCTCCTCTTATGTCTGGGGGCATTAGCATTAGTTTTGAGCAAGTTAGCGCAGACAAAAGGCGTTCGCCGAAGTTATAGCAATTCAGGGGATGAACTGGACAAACCGTTTCTGCGAGAACTCATACTTTGTCGAGAATTTTGGCCTGGAAATCCGAGAATTCTCGACAATTTGGCCTGGAATTCTCGTAAATTCTCGTCAATTCTCGACGAAGTACGAAACGTTTGTCCAGTTCATCCCCTGAATTGCTATAAGGTAATGATAACGCCTGGTAGGCCATGGTATTAAGGGAACCCGTCGTACGTGGGTAGAGAGCGGTCTTCTACCTCAACTGGACAAGCTACCATCGCGGTTGACAACGACCTGCAACGCTCAGGGCGACCGTGAGGGGAATCAAACCCCCGACCCTGCAACCTAAAAGCGATTTGGTGTACCAGTAGACCAATTGACTCGCTGAAAGGGGCTCGCTGAAGTTAATTGTTACGAAAGCTACTGCTACTAAGCAAAGCCTGACTACACTAACACTAAGGATTTATCTGCTTGAAGGCTGTATACATCCTTGGTGTTTGCTCCACCACCACACACCACAAACCAAACCACACCACACCATGTTGTCGTCTTATGTTCCCATACTGCGTCCTGGACTTGAGTCATCAAACCATTTGTACAATCTGCTGTATGCCCCCCCTAGGCGCCTGACTACACTAACAATAAGGATTTATCTGCTTGCAGGCTGGCTATTGACCACACCACACCACGCACCACACCACGCCAAACCACACCGCACAGCAGACCACCACACCCACGCCCAAAACAACCACCACTAGCAGACAACCCAAACCACAGCAGAAACCACAACCACAACAGGCAGAAACCACACCACCACACCAGACACACACCCACACCCACAGACACACACCACACAGCAGACAGCCACACAAACACAGAAGACACCACACCAACAGAAGGACACCACAACCACACAGCAACATCCACACCTACACAGCAGACACCACAACACACATCATAAACGCACACCACACATTCATACCCCACACCCAACACATCATAAACCACCACCACACATACAGAAACCACCACCCAAACATCATACACCACACCACACATCATACACCACACCACACATCATACACCACACCTCACATCATACACTGTACAATGCCAAACCACACCTTACATTATACACCACACCACACACCATACACCACACCACACATCATACACCACACCACACATCATACACCACCACACATCATACACCATACAATGCCAAACCACACCACACATTATACACCACACCACGCTAAACCACACCACACACCATACACCATTCCACACATCATACACCACGCCACACCAAAACACACCACACTAACACAACGCATTGATCTGCTTGGATGCTGACACATGGCAAGAGGCTGTGCAGAAGCTGAGGCTGGGGAATGCTGAACTGCAATCAGATCTTGCAGCTGAAGTTGCGGAATGGTGCAGGCTCAGGTGTTTCAAAACATTTGTACAATGTGCTGTATGAACAACCTAGGCGCCTCACGACACTAGCACTACGCATTGATATGCTTGACAGCTGGCTATTGACGACACCGCACCAAGCCAAACCACACACCACACCACACACTACCCCAAATCACACCACACATCGTGACATCGTACACCACATCAAGCCAAACCACACCACACTAACACTACGCATTGATTTACATGAAGGCTGACACATGGCTGTGCACAATTTATACACCACACCACGACTAACCACTAACTACACCACGACAAACCACACTCCACGCCAGATCACTAACCACACCACGCCAAACCACTAACCACACCACGCCAAAACACACCACAAATTATACACCACACCATGCCAAAACACACACTTCAACAACCCAAAAATCATCACACATTATACACCACACCACGCCAAAACACATCTCACATCATACACCACACCACGCCACACCAAACCTCAATACACCACACCACGCCACACCAAACCTCAATACACCACACCACGCCAAACCTCACCACACTAACACAACGCATTGATCTGCATGAAGGCTGACACATGGCTGTGCAGAAGTTGAGGCAGGAGAATGAAACCACACCACGCTAAACCACACCACACATCATACACCACACCACGCTAAACCACACCACACATCATAAACCACACCACGCCAAACAACACCACACTAACACAACGCATTGATCTGCTTGGATGCTGACACATGGCAAGTGGCTGTGCAGAAGCTGAGGCAGGAGAATGCCAACCTGAACTGCGATCCGTTCTTGCAGCAGAAGTTGTGGAATGTTTCAGGCTCAGGTCAATATATCAAACTATTTGCACAATCTGCTGTATGAACAACCTAGGCGCCTGACTACACCAACACTACACGTTGATCTGCTTGAAGGCTGGCTATCGACCACAACACACACCACACCACGCACCACACCATGCCTAACCACTCACCGCACCACACACCACACCGTACCACACCAAACCGCACCACACATTGTACACCACACCACGCACCACACCACGCACCACATCGTACCACACCAAACCGCACCACACATTGTACACCACACCACGCACCACACCGTACCACACCAAACCGCACCACACATTGTACACCACACCACGCACCACACCGTACCACACCAAACCGCACCACACATTGTACACCACACCACGCCAAACCACACCACACTAACACACCGCATTGATCTACATGAAGGCTGACTCATGGCTGTGCAGAAGCTGAGGCAGGAGAATGCCAACCTGAATTTCATTCATGCAGCAGAAGTTGCGGAATGTTGTCGGCTCAGGTGTATCAAACCATGTGCACAATCTGCTGTATGAACCCCCTCGGCGCCTGAGTACACGAACACTGCTGATTGACGAATCCCATATTGCAGCAGGAGTTGCGGAATGTTGTAGGCTCAGGTGTATCAAACCATGTGTACAATCTGCTGTATGAACCCCCTCGGCGCCTGAGTACACTAACACTGCTGATTGATCAATCCCATAGTGCAGCCGAAGTTGCGGGATGTTGTAGGCTCAGGTGTATCAAACCATGTGTACAAGCAATTGACCACACCATACACCGCACCACACCACGCCAAAACACTAACCACACTATGCACCACACCACACCACACATTAGACACCACACCACGCCAGAACACAAACTATAAGACCCCGAAACACACCACACCACGCCAAAACAAATCTCACATCGTACACCACACCACGCCAAACCTGACCACACCAACACTACGCATTGATCTGCTTGAAGGCTGACACATGGCAAGTAGCTGTGCAGAAGCTGAGGTAGAAGAATGCCGAACTGCAATCCCATCTTGCAGCCGAAGTTGCGGAATGTTGTAGGCTCAGGTGTATCAAACCATGTGTACAAGCAATTAACCACACCGCACCACGCCACACGCCAAACCACTAACCACCACACGCCAAACCACTAACCACACCACACGCCAAACCAGTAACCACACCACGCCAGACCACTAACCACACCACGCCAAACCACTAACCACACCACGCACCACACCACGCACCACACCACACCACGCCAAAACACACCACACATTATACACCACGCCAAACCTCACCACACTAACACAACGCATTGATCTGCTTGAAGGCTGACACATGGCAAGTAGCTGTGCAGAAGCTGAGGCAGGAGAATGGCGAGCTGCAATCCCATCTTGCAGCCAAAGTTGCGGAATGTTGTCGGCTCAGGTCCATCTTCCTGCAGGGACAGCAGCAGGGGCAGCAGCACGGACAACAGGAGGGGCAGCAGCAGGGACAGCAGCACAGAATACAGCAGGGACAGCAGGAACAGGAAGGTGATGTGAGGTTGCTGCAGGTAGCGTGCCCGACAGCTGAGAAGATTCAAGTGCAAGTGCAAGCGACCGGAGATGCCGTGCAGCGGGCTGAGGCCCAATATGAGCGACAGGCTGTCAGCCATCTGGTTAAGGTTGTGTTTGCCAAGGTTGTCGCCGCAGCACAGGTAGGGCAGGATCAATATTTATGTCTGTATGTGTTAGTGAGGTGTGAGGTGGCTGAAAGTGCAAGCAACAGGGAATGATTGCAGAAAGCCAAGGCTCAATATGAGCAACAGGCTGTCAGCCATCTGGTTAAGGTTGTGTTTGCCAAGGTTGTCGCCGCAGCACAGGTAGGGCAGGATCAATATTTATGTCTGTATGTGTTAGTGAGGTGTGAGGTGGCTGAAAGTGCAAGCAACAGGGAATGATTGCAGAAAGCCAAGGCTCAATATGAGCAACAGGCTGTCAACCATCTGGTTAAGGTTGTGTTTGCCAAGGTTGTCGCCGCAGCACAGGTAGGGCAGGATCAATATTTATGTCTGTATGTGTTAGTGAGGTGTGAGGTGGCTGAAAGTGCAAGCAACAGGGAATGATTGCAGAAAGCCAAGGCTCAATATGAGCAACAGGCTGTCAACCATCTGGTTAAGGTTGTGTTTGCCAAGGTTGTCGCCGCAGCACAGGTAGGGCAGGATCAATATTTATGTCTGTATGTGTTAGTGAGGTGTGAGGTGGCTGAAAGTGCAAGCAACAGGGAATGATTGCAGAAAGCCAAGGCTCAATATGAGCAACAGGCTGTCAAGCCATCTGGTTAAGGTTGTGTTTGCCAAGGTTGTCGCCGCAGCACAGGTAGGGCAGGATCAATATTTATGTCTGTATGTGTTAGTGAGGTGTGAGGTGGCTGAAAGTGCAAGCAACAGGGAATGATTGCAGAAAGCCAAGGCTCAATATGAGCAACAGGCTGTCAACCATCTGGTTAAGGTTGTGTTTGCCAAGGTTGTCGCCGCAGCACAGGTAGGGCAGGATCAATATTTATGTCTGTATGTGTTAGTGAGGTGTGAGGTGGCTGAAAGTGCAAGCAACAGGGAATGATTGCAGAAAGCCAAGGCTCAATATGAGCAACAGGCTGTCAACCATCTGGTTAAGGTTGTGTTTGCCAAGGTTGTCGCCGCAGCACAGGTAGGGCAGGATCAATATTTATGTCTGTATGTGTTAGTGAGGTGTGAGGTGGCTGAAAGTGCAAGCAACAGGGAATGATTGCAGAAAGCCAAGGCTCAATATGAGCAACAGGCTGTCAACCATCTGGTTAAGGTTGTGTTTGCCAAGGTTGTCGCCGCAGCACAGGTAGGGCAGGATCAATATTTATGTCTGTATGTGTTAGTGAGGTGTGAGGTGGCTGAAAGTGCAAGCAACAGGGAATGATTGCAGAAAGCCAAGGCTCAATATGAGCAACAGGCTGTCAACCATCTGGTTAAGGTTGTGTTTGCCAAGGTTGTCGCCGCAGCACAGGTAGGGCAGGATCAATATTTATGTCTGTATGTGTTAGTGAGGTGTGAGGTGGCTGAAAGTGCAAGCAACAGGGAATGATTGCAGAAAGCCAAGGCTCAATATGAGCAACAGGCTGTCAACCATCTGGTTAAGGTTGTGTTTGCCAAGGTTGTCGCCGCAGCACAGGTAGGGCAGGATCAATATTTATGTCTGTATGTGTTAGTGAGGTGTGAGGTGGCTGAAAGTGCAAGCAACAGGGAATGATTGCAGAAAGCCAAGGCTCAATATGAGCAACAGGCTGTCAACCATCTGGTTAAGGTTGTGTTTGCCAAGGTTGTCGCCGCAGCACAGGTAGGGCAGGATCAATATTTATGTCTGTATGTGTTAGTGAGGTGTGAGGTGGCTGAAAGTGCAAGCAACAGGGAATGATTGCAGAAAGCCAAGGCTCAATATGAGCAACAGGCTGTCAACCATCTGGTTAAGGTTGTGTTTGCCAAGGTTGTCGCCGCAGCACAGGTAGGGCAGGATCAATATTTATGTCTGTATGTGTTAGTGAGGTGTGAGGTGGCTGAAAGTGCAAGCAACAGGGAATGATTGCAGAAAGCCAAGGCTCAATATGAGCAACAGGCTGTCAACCATCTGGTTAAGGTTGTGTTTGCCAAGGTTGTCGCCGCAGCACAGGTAGGGCAGGATCAATATTTATGTCTGTATGTGTTAGTGAGGTGTGAGGTGGCTGAAAGTGCAAGCAACAGGGAATGATTGCAGAAAGCCAAGGCTCAATATGAGCAACAGGCTGTCAACCATCTGGTTAAGGTTGTGTTTGCCAAGGTTGTCGCCGCAGCACAGGTAGGGCAGGATCAATATTTATGTCTGTATGTGTTAGTGAGGTGTGAGGTGGCTGAAAGTGCAAGCAACAGGGAATGATTGCAGAAAGCCAAGGCTCAATATGAGCAACAGGCTGTCAACCATCTGGTTAAGGTTGTGTTTGCCAAGGTTGTCGCCGCAGCACAGGTAGGGCAGGATCAATATTTATGTCTGTATGTGTTAGTGAGGTGTGAGGTGGCTGAAAGTGCAAGCAACAGGGAATGATTGCAGAAAGCCAAGGCTCAATATGAGCAACAGGCTGTCAACCATCTGGTTAAGGTTGTGTTTGCCAAGGTTGTCGCCGCAGCACAGGTAGGGCAGGATCAATATTTATGTCTGTATGTGTTAGTGAGGTGTGAGGTGGCTGAAAGTGCAAGCAACAGGGAATGATTGCAGAAAGCCAAGGCTCAATATGAGCAACAGGCTGTCAACCATCTGGTTAAGGTTGTGTTTGCCAAGGTTGTCGCCGCAGCACAGGTAGGGCAGGATCAATATTTATGTCTGTATGTGTTAGTGAGGTGTGAGGTGGCTGAAAGTGCAAGCAACAGGGAATGATTGCAGAAAGCCAAGGCTCAATATGAGCAACAGGCTGTCAACCATCTGGTTAAGGTTGTGTTTGCCAAGGTTGTCGCCGCAGCACAGGTAGGGCAGGATCAATATTTATGTCTGTATGTGTTAGTGAGGTGTGAGGTGGCTGAAAGTGCAAGCAACAGGGAATGATTGCAGAAAGCCAAGGCTCAATATGAGCAACAGGCTGTCAACCATCTGGTTAAGGTTGTGTTTGCCAAGGTTGTCGCCGCAGCACAGGTAGGGCAGGATCAATATTTATGTCTGTATGTGTTAGTGAGGTGTGAGGTGGCTGAAAGTGCAAGCAACAGGGAATGATTGCAGAAAGCCAAGGCTCAATATGAGCAACAGGCTGTCAACCATCTGGTTAAGGTTGTGTTTGCCAAGGTTGTCGCCGCAGCACAGGTAGGGCAGGATCAATATTTATGTCTGTATGTGTTAGTGAGGTGTGAGGTGGCTGAAAGTGCAAGCAACAGGGAATGATTGCAGAAAGCCAAGGCTCAATATGAGCAACAGGCTGTCAACCATCTGGTTAAGGTTGTGTTTGCCAAGGTTGTCGCCGCAGCACAGGTAGGGCAGGATCAATATTTATGTCTGTATGTGTTAGTGAGGTGTGAGGTGGCTGAAAGTGCAAGCAACAGGGAATGATTGCAGAAAGCCAAGGCTCAATATGAGCAACAGGCTGTCAACCATCTGGTTAAGGTTGTGTTTGCCAAGGTTGTCGCCGCAGCACAGGTAGGGCAGGATCAATATTTATGTCTGTATGTGTTAGTGAGGTGTGAGGTGGCTGAAAGTGCAAGCAACAGGGAATGATTGCAGAAAGCCAAGGCTCAATATGAGCAACAGGCTGTCAACCATCTGGTTAAGGTTGTGTTTGCCAAGGTTGTCGCCGCAGCACAGGTAGGGCAGGATCAATATTTATGTCTGTATGTGTTAGTGAGGTGTGAGGTGGCTGAAAGTGCAAGCAACAGGGAATGATTGCAGAAAGCCAAGGCTCAATATGAGCAACAGGCTGTCAACCATCTGGTTAAGGTTGTGTTTGCCAAGGTTGTCGCCGCAGCACAGGTAGGGCAGGATCAATATTTATGTCTGTATGTGTTAGTGAGGTGTGAGGTGGCTGAAAGTGCAAGCAACAGGGAATGATTGCAGAAAGCCAAGGCTCAATATGAGCAACAGGCTGTCAACCATCTGGTTAAGGTTGTGTTTGCCAAGGTTGTCGCCGCAGCACAGGTAGGGCAGGATCAATATTTATGTCTGTATGTGTTAGTGAGGTGTGAGGTGGCTGAAAGTGCAAGCAACAGGGAATGATTGCAGAAAGCCAAGGCTCAATATGAGCAACAGGCTGTCAACCATCTGGTTAAGGTTGTGTTTGCCAAGGTTGTCGCCGCAGCACAGGTAGGGCAGGATCAATATTTATGTCTGTATGTGTTAGTGAGGTGTGAGGTGGCTGAAAGTGCAAGCAACAGGGAATGATTGCAGAAAGCCAAGGCTCAATATGAGCAACAGGCTGTCAACCATCTGGTTAAGGTTGTGTTTGCCAAGGTTGTCGCCGCAGCACAGGTAGGGCAGGATCAATATTTATGTCTGTATGTGTTAGTGAGGTGTGAGGTGGCTGAAAGTGCAAGCAACAGGGAATGATTGCAGAAAGCCAAGGCTCAATATGAGCAACAGGCTGTCAACCATCTGGTTAAGGTTGTGTTTGCCAAGGTTGTCGCCGCAGCACAGGTAGGGCAGGATCAATATTTATGTCTGTATGTGTTAGTGAGGTGTGAGGTGGCTGAAAGTGCAAGCAACAGGGAATGATTGCAGAAAGCCAAGGCTCAATATGAGCAACAGGCTGTCAACCATCTGGTTAAGGTTGTGTTTGCCAAGGTTGTCGCCGCAGCACAGGTAGGGCAGGATCAATATTTATGTCTGTATGTGTTAGTGAGGTGTGAGGTGGCTGAAAGTGCAAGCAACAGGGAATGATTGCAGAAAGCCAAGGCTCAATATGAGCAACAGGCTGTCAACCATCTGGTTAAGGTTGTGTTTGCCAAGGTTGTCGCCGCAGCACAGGTAGGGCAGGATCAATATTTATGTCTGTATGTGTTAGTGAGGTGTGAGGTGGCTGAAAGTGCAAGCAACAGGGAATGATTGCAGAAAGCCAAGGCTCAATATGAGCAACAGGCTGTCAACCATCTGGTTAAGGTTGTGTTTGCCAAGGTTGTCGCCGCAGCACAGGTAGGGCAGGATCAATATTTATGTCTGTATGTGTTAGTGAGGTGTGAGGTGGCTGAAAGTGCAAGCAACAGGGAATGATTGCAGAAAGCCAAGGCTCAATATGAGCAACAGGCTGTCAACCATCTGGTTAAGGTTGTGTTTGCCAAGGTTGTCGCCGCAGCACAGGTAGGGCAGGATCAATATTTATGTCTGTATGTGTTAGTGAGGTGTGAGGTGGCTGAAAGTGCAAGCAACAGGGAATGATTGCAGAAAGCCAAGGCTCAATATGAGCAACAGGCTGTCAACCATCTGGTTAAGGTTGTGTTTGCCAAGGTTGTCGCCGCAGCACAGGTAGGGCAGGATCAATATTTATGTCTGTATGTGTTAGTGAGGTGTGAGGTGGCTGAAAGTGCAAGCAACAGGGAATGATTGCAGAAAGCCAAGGCTCAATATGAGCAACAGGCTGTCAACCATCTGGTTAAGGTTGTGTTTGCCAAGGTTGTCGCCGCAGCACAGGTAGGGCAGGATCAATATTTATGTCTGTATGTGTTAGTGAGGTGTGAGGTGGCTGAAAGTGCAAGCAACAGGGAATGATTGCAGAAAGCCAAGGCTCAATATGAGCAACAGGCTGTCAACCATCTGGTTAAGGTTGTGTTTGCCAAGGTTGTCGCCGCAGCACAGGTAGGGCAGGATCAATATTTATGTCTGTATGTGTTAGTGAGGTGTGAGGTGGCTGAAAGTGCAAGCAACAGGGAATGATTGCAGAAAGCCAAGGCTCAATATGAGCAACAGGCTGTCAACCATCTGGTTAAGGTTGTGTTTGCCAAGGTTGTCGCCGCAGCACAGGTAGGGCAGGATCAATATTTATGTCTGTATGTGTTAGTGAGGTGTGAGGTGGCTGAAAGTGCAAGCAACAGGGAATGATTGCAGAAAGCCAAGGCTCAATATGAGCAACAGGCTGTCAACCATCTGGTTAAGGTTGTGTTTGCCAAGGTTGTCGCCGCAGCACAGGTAGGGCAGGATCAATATTTATGTCTGTATGTGTTAGTGAGGTGTGAGGTGGCTGAAAGTGCAAGCAACAGGGAATGATTGCAGAAAGCCAAGGCTCAATATGAGCAACAGGCTGTCAACCATCTGGTTAAGGTTGTGTTTGCCAAGGTTGTCGCCGCAGCACAGGTAGGGCAGGATCAATATTTATGTTGTATGTGTTAGTGAGGTGTGAGGTGGCTGAAGTGCAAGCTACACAGGAATGGTTGCAGAATATTGAGGCCTTGGCTTTCTGCAATCACTTCTGTTGCTTGCACTTTCAGCCACCTCACACCTCACTAACACTACAGACATAATATTGATCCTGCCCTACCTGTGTGCGGCGCAACCTTGGCAAACACAACCTTAACCAGATGGTTGACAGCCTGTGCTCATATTGAGCCTGCTTTCTGCAATCATTCCCTGTTGCTTGCACTTTCAGCCCCCTCACCCCTCACTACACATACAGACATAAATATTGATCCTGCCCTACCTGTGCTGCGGCGACAACCGGCAAACACAACCTTAACCAGATGGTGACAGCCTGTGCTCATATTGAGCCTTGGCTTTCTGCAATCATTCCCTGTTGCTTGCACTTTCAGCCACCTCACACCTCACTAACACATACAGACATAAATATTGATCCTGCCCTACCTGTGCTGCGGCGACAACCTTGGCAAACACAACCTTAACCAGATGTGACAGCCTGTTGCTCATATTGAGCCTGGCTTTCTGCAATCATTCCCTGTTGCTTGCACTTTCAGCCACCTCACACCTCACTAACACATCAGACATAAATATTGATCCTGCCCTACCGTGCTGCGCGACCAACCTTGGCAAACACAACCTTAACCAGATGGTTGACAGCCTGTTGCTCATATTGAGCCTTGGCTTTCTGCAATCATTCCCTTGCTTGCACTTTCAGCCACCTCACACCTCACTAACACATACAACAATAATATTGATCCTGCCCTACCTGTGCTGCGGCGACAACCTTGGCAAACACAACCTTAACCAGATGGTGACAGCCTGTGCTCATATTGAGCCTGCTTTCTGCAATCATTCCCTGTTGCTTGCACTTTCAGCCACCTCACACCTCACTAACACATACAGACATAAATATTATCCTGCCCTACTGTGCTGCGGCGACAACCTTGGCAAACACAACCTTAACCAGATGGTTGACAGCCTGTTGCTCATATTGAGCCTTGGCTTTCTGCAATCATTCCCTGTTGCTTGCACTTTCAGCCACCTCACACCTCACTAACACATACAGACATAAATATTGATCCTGCCCTACCTGTGCTGCGGCGACAACCTTGGCAAACACAACCTTAACCAGATGGTGACAGCCGTGCTCATATTGAGCCTTGTCTTCTGCAATCATTCCCTGTTGCTTGCACTTTAGCCACCTCACACCTCACTAACACATACAGACATAAATTTGATCCTGCCCTACCTGTGCTGCGGCGACAACCTTGGCAAACACAACCTTAACCAGATGGTGACAGCCTGTCCTCATATTGAGCCTTGGCTTTCTGCAATCATTCCCTGTTGCTTGCACTTTCAGCCACCTCACACCTCACTAACACATGACATAAATATTGATCCTGCCCTACCTGTGCTGCGGCGACAACCTTGGCAAACACAACCTTAACCAGATGGTGACAGCCTGTTGCTCAATTGAGCCTGGCTTTCTGCAATCATTCCCTGTGCTTGCACTTTCAGCCACCTCACACCTCACTAACACATCAGACATAAATATTGATCCTGCCCTACCTGTGCTGCGGCGACAACCTTGGCAAACACAACCTTAACAGATGGTTGACAGCCTGTTGCTCATATTGGCCTGGCTTTCTGCAATCTTCCCTGTTGCTTGACTTTCAGCCACCCACACCTCACTAACACATACAGACATAAATTGATCCTGCCCTACTGTGGCTGCGCGACAACCTTGGCAAACACAACCTTAACCAGATGGTGACAGCCTGTTGCTCTCATATTGAGCCTGGCTTTCTGCAATCATTCCCTTTTGCTTGCACTTTCAGCCACCTCACACCTCACTAACACGACATACATAATTTGATCCTGCCCTACCTGTGCTGCGGCGACAACCTTGGCAAACACAACCTTAACCAGATGGTTGACAGCCTGTTCTCATATTGAGCCTTGGCTTTCTGCAATCATTCCCTGTTGCTTGCACTTTCAGCCACCTCACACCTCACTAACACACAGACATAAATATTGATCCTGCCCTACCTGTGCTGCGGCGACAACCTTGGCAAACACAACCTAACCAGATGGTGACACCTGTGCTCATATTGAGCTTGGCTTTCTGCAATCATTCCCTGTGCTTGCACTTTCAGCCACCTCACACCTCACTAACACATACAGACATAAATATTGATCCTGCCCTACCTGTGCTCGGCGACAACCTTGGCAAACACAACCTTAACCAATGGTGACAGCTTGTGCTCATATTGAGCCTTGGCTTTCTGCAACATTCCCTGTTGCTTGCACTTTCAGCCACCTCACACCTCACTAACACATCAGACATAATATTGATCCTGCCCTACCTGTGCTGCGGCGACAACCTTGGCAAACACACCTTAACCAGATGGTGACAGCCTGTTGCTCATATTGAGCCTGGCTTCTGCAATCATCCCTGTTGCTTGCACTTTCAGCCACCTCACACCTCACTAACACATCAGACATAAATATTGATCCTGCCCTACCTGTGCTGCGGCGACAACCTTGGCAAACACACACCTTAACCAGATGGTGACAGGCCTGCTCATATTGAGCCTTGGCTTTCTGCATCATTCCCTGTTGCTTGCACTTTCAGCCACCTCACACCTCACTACACATACAGACATAAATATTGATCCTGCCCTACCTGTGCTGCGGCGACAACCTTGGCAAACACACCTTAACCAGATGGTGACAGCCTGTTGCTCATATTGAGCCTGGCTTTCTGCAATCATTCCCTGTTGCTTGCACTTTCAGCCACCTCACACCTCACTAACACATACAGACATAAATATTGATCCTGCCCTACCTGTGCTGCGGCACAACCTTGGCAAACACAACCTTAACCAGATGGTTCAGCCTGTTGCTCATATTGAGCCTTGGCTTTCTGCAATCATTCCCTGTTGCTTGCACTTTCAGCCACCTCACACCTCACTAACACATACAGACATAAATTGATCCTGCCCTACCTGTGCTGCGGCGACAACCTTGGCAAACACAACCTTAACCAGATGGTGACAGCCTGTTGCTCATATTGAGCCTGGCTTTCTGCAATCATTCCCTGTTGCTTGCACTTTCAGCCACCTCACACCTCACTAACACATCAGACATAATATTGATCCTGCCCTACCTGTGCTGCGGCGACAACCTTGGCAAACACAACCTTAACCAGATGGTTGACAGCCTGTTGCTCATATTGAGCCTTGGCTTTCTGCAATCATTCCCTGTTGCTTGCACTTTCAGCCACCTCACACCTCACTAACACAATACAGACATAAATATTGATCCTGCCCTACCTGTGCTGCGGCGACAACCTTGGCAAACACAACCTTAACCAGATGGTGACAGCCTGTGCTCATATTGAGCCTGGCTTCTGCAATCATTCCCTGTTGCTTGCACTTTCAGCCACCTCACCCCTCACTAACCATCAGACATAAATATTGATCCTGCCCTACCTGTGCTGCGGCGACAACCTTGGCAAACACAACCTTAACCAGATGGTTGACAGCCTGTGCTCATATTGAGCCTTGGCTTTCTGCAATCATTCCCTGTTGCTTGCACTTTCAGCCACCTCACACCTCACTAACACATACAGACATAAATATTGATCCTGCCCTACCTGTGCGGCGCGACAACCTTGGCAAACACAACCTTAACAGATGGTGACAGCCTGTGCTCATATGAGCCTTGGCTTTCTGCAATCTTCCCTGTTGCTTGCACTTTCAGCCACCTCACACCTCACAACACATACAGACATAAATATTGATCCTGCCCTACCTGTGCTGCGGCGACAACCTGGCAAACACAACCTTAACCAGATGTGACAGCCTGTTGCTCATATGAGCCTTGGCTTTCTGCAATCATTCCCTGTTGCTTGCACTTTCAGCCACCTCACACCTCACTAACACATACAGACATAATTGATCCTGCCCTACCTGTGCTGCGGCGACAACCTTGGCAAACACAACCTTAACCAGATGGCTGACACCTGTCGCTCATATTGAGCCTTGGCTTTCTGCAATCATTCCCTGTTGCTGCACTTTCAGCCACCTCACACCTCACTAACACATGCAGTCTTCTTGCATCATTCCCTGTTGCTTGCACTTTCAGCCACTCACACCTCACTAACACATACAGACATAAATATTGATCCTGCCCTACCTGTGCTGCGCGACAACCTTGGCAAACCAAACCTTACCAGATGGTTGACAGCTGTGCTCATATTGAGCCTTGGCTTTCTGCAATCATTCCCTGTTGCTTGCACTTTCAGCCACCTCACACCTCACTAACACATACAGACATAAATATGATCCTGCCCTACCTGTGCTGCGGGACAAACCTTGGCAAACACAACCTTAACCAGATGGTTGACAGCCTGTTGCTCATATTGAGCTCTGGCTTTCTGCAATCATTCCCTGTTGCTTGCACTTTCAGCCACCTCACACCTCACTAACACATACAGACATAAATATTGATCCTGCCCTACCTGTGCTGCGGCGACAACCTTGGCAAACACAACCTTAACCAGATGGTGACAGCCTGTTGTCATATTGAGCCTGGCTTTCTGCAATCATTCCCTGTTGCTTGCACTTTCAGCACCTCACACCTCACTAAACCATCAGACATAAATATTGATCCTGCCCTACCTGTGCTGCGGCGACAACCTTGGCAAACACAACCTACCAGATGGTTGACAGCCTGTTGCTCATATTGAAGCCTTGGCTTACTATGGAGCAACAGGCTGTCAACCATCTGGTTACGGTTTGGTTTGCCAAGGCATTGTCGCCGCAGCACAGGTAGGGCAGGATCAATATTTATGTCTGATGTGTTAAGTGGTGTGCGGTGGCGAAAGTGCAAGCAACCGGGAATGCTTGCCCGAAAGCCGAGGCTCAATTGAGCCACAGGCTTGTCAAGCATCTGGTTAAGGTTGTGTTTGCCAAGTTGTCGCCGCCGCCAGGTTAGGGCAGGATCAATCTTTATGTCTGTAGTGTTAGTGCTTGGTGTGAGGTGGCTGACCCACACCCCTGAAATGTGCAAGCAAAGGGAATGATTGCAGAAAGCCAGAGGCTCAATATGAGCAACGGCTGTCAGCCATCTGGTTAAGGTTGTGTTTGCCAAGGTTGTCGCCGCAGCACAGGTAGGGCAGGATCAATATTTATGTCTGTATGTGTTAGTGAGGTGTGAGGTGGCTGAAAGTGCAAGCAACAGGGAATGATTGCAGAAAGCCAAGGCTCAATATGAGCAACAGGCTGTCAGCCATCTGGTTAAGGTTGTGTTTGCCAAGGTTGTCGCCGCAGCACAGGTAGGGCAGGATCAATATTTATGTCTGTATGTGTTAGTGAGGTGTGAGGTGGCTGAAAGTGCAAGCAACAGGGAATGATTGCAGAAAGCCGAGGCTCAATATGAGCAACAGGCTGTCAGCCATCTGGTTAAGGTTGTGTTTGCCAAGGTTGTCGCCGCAGCACAGGTAGGGCAGGATCAATATTTATGTCTGTATGTGTTAGTGAGGTGTGAGGTGGCTGAAAGTGCAAGCAACAGGGAATGATTGCAGAAAGCCGAGGCTCAATATGAGCGACAGGCTGTCAACCATCTGGTTCGGAAGGGTGTTGCCAAGGTAGTCGCCGCAGCACAGGTAGGGCAGCATCAATATTTATGTCTGTATGTGTTAGTGAGGTGTGAGGTGGCTGAAAGTGCAAGCAACAGGGAATGATTGCAGAAAGCCAAGGCTCAATATGAGCAACAGGCTGTCACCATCTGGTTAAGGTTGTGTTTGCCAAGGTTGTCGCCGCAGCACAGGTAGGGCAGGATCAATATTTATGTCTGTATGTGTTAGTGAGGTGTGAGGTGGCTGAAAGTGCAAGCAACAGGGAATGATTGCAGAAAGCCAAGGCTCAATATGAGCAACAGGCTGTCAACCATCTGGTTAAGGTTGTGTTTGCCAAGGTTGTCGCCGCAGCACAGGTAGGGCAGGATCAATATTTATGTCTGTATGTGTTAGTGAGGTGTGAGGTGGCTGAAAGTGCAAGCAACAGGGAATGATTGCAGAAAGCCAAGGCTCAATATGAGCAACAGGCTGTCAACCATCTGGTTAAGGTTGTGTTTGCCAAGGTTGTCGCCGCAGCACAGGTAGGGCAGGATCAATATTTATGTCTGTATGTGTTTAGTGAGGTGTGAGGTGGCTGAAAGTGCAAGCAACAGGGAATGATTGCAGAAAGCCAAGGCTCAATATGAGCAACAGGCTGTCAAGCCATCTGGTTAAGGTTGTGTTTGCCAAGGTTGTCGCCGCAGCACAGGTAGGGCAGGATCAATATTTATGTCTGTATGTGTTAGTGAGGTGTGAGGTGGCTGAAAGTGCAAGCAACAGGGAATGATTGCAGAAAGCCAAGGCTCAATATGAGCACAGGCTGTCAAGCCATCTGGTTAAGGTTGTGTTTGCCAAGGTTGTCGCCGCAGCACAGGTAGGGCAGGATCAATATTTATGTCTGTATGTGTTAGTGAGGTGTGAGGGTGGCTGAAGTGCAAGCAACAGGGAATGATTGCAGAAGCCAAGGCTCAATATGAGCGAACAGGCTGTCAAGCCATCTGGTTAAGGTTGTGTTTGCCAAGGTTGTCGCCGCAGCACAGGTAGGGCAGGATCAATATTTATGTCTGTATGTGTTAGTGAGGTGTGAGGTGGCTGAAAGTGCAAGGCAACAGGAATGATTGCAGAAAGCCAAGGCTCAATATGAGCAACAGGCTGTCAACCATCTGGTTAAGGTTGTGTTTGCCAAGGTTGTCGCCGCAGCACAGGTAGGGCAGGATCAATATTTATGTCTGTATGTGTTAGTGAGGTGTGAGGTGGCTGAAAGTGCAAGCAACAGGGAATGATTGCAGAAAGCCAAGGCTCAATATGAGCAACAGGCTGTCAACCATCTGGTTAAGGTTGTGTTTGCCAAGGTTGTCGCCGCAGCACAGGTAGGGCAGGATCAATATTTATGTCTGTATGTGTTAGTGAGGTGTGAGGTGGCTGAAAGTGCAAGCAACAGGGAATGATTGCAGAAAGCCAAGGCTCAATATGAGCAACAGGCTGTCAACCATCTGGTTAAGGTTGTGTTGCCAAGGTTGTCGCCGCAGCACAGGTAGGGCAGGATCAATATTTATGTCTGTATGTGTTAGTGAGGTGTGAGGTGGCTGAAAGTGCAGCAACAGGGAATGATTGCAGAAAGCCAAGGCTCAATATGAGCAACAGGCTGTCAACCATCTGGTTAAGGTTGTGTTTGCCAAGGTTGTCGCCGCAGCACAGGTAGGGCAGGATCAATATTATGTCTGTATGTGTTAGTGAGGTGTGAGGTGGCTGAAAGTGCAAGCAACAGGGAATGATTGCAGAAAGCCAAGGCTCAATATGAGGCACAGGCTGTCAACCATCTGGTTAAGGTTGTGTTTGCCAAGGTTGTCGCCGCAGCACAGGTAGGGCAGGATCAATATTTATGTCTGTATGTGTTAGTGAGGTGTGAGGTGGCTGAAAGTGAAGCAACAGGGAATGATTGCAGAAAGCCAAGGCTCAATATGAGCAACAGGCTGTCAAGCCATCTGGTTAAGGTTGTGTTTGCCAAGGTTGTCGCCGCAGCACAGGTAGGGCAGGATCAATATTTATGTCTGTATGTGTTAGTGAGGTGTGAGGTGGCTGAAAGTGCAAGCAACAGGGAATGATTGCAGAAAGCCAAGGCTCAATATGAGCAACAGGCTGTCAACCATCTGGTTAAGGTTGTGTTTGCCAAGGTTGTCGCCGCAGCACAGGTAGGGCAGGATCAATATTTATGTCTGTATGTGTTAGTGAGGTGTGAGGTGGCTGAAAGTGCAAGCAACAGGGAATGATTGCAGAAAGCCAAGGCTCAATATGAGCAACAGGCTGTCAACCATCTGGTTAAGGTTGTGTTTGCCAAGGTTGTCGCCGCAGCACAGGTAGGGCAGGATCAATATTTATGTCTGTATGTGTTAGTGAGGAGGAGGTGGCTGAAAGTGCAAGCAACAGGGAATGATTGCAGAAAGCCAAGGCTCAATATGAGCAACAGGCTGTCAACCATCTGGTTAAGGTTGTGTTTGCCAAGGTTGTCGCCGCAGCACAGGTAGGGCAGGATCAATATTTATGTCTGTATGTGTTAGTGAGGTGTGAGGTGGCTGAAAGTGCAAGCAACAGGGAATGATTGCAGAAAGCCGAGGCTCAATATGAGCGACAGGCTGTCAGCCATCTGGTTAAGGTTGTGTTTGCCAAGGTTGTCGCCGCAGCACAGGTAGGGCAGGATCAATATTTATGTCTGTATGTGTTAGTGAGGTGTGAGGTGGCTGCAAGTGCAAGCAACAGGGAATGATTGCAGAAAGCCAAGGCTCAATATGAGCAACAGGCTGTCAGCCAACTGGTCCAGGTTGCGATTGCGAAGGTTGTCGCCGCCGCACAGGTAGGGTAGGATCAATATTTATGTCTGTATATGTTAGTGAGGTGTGAGATGGCTGCAATTGCAAGCGACAGGGGATGCCTGCAGAAAGCCGAGGCTCAATATGAGCGACAGGCTGTCAGCCAGCTGGTCTGGGTTACGTTTGCGAAGGTGTTAGAGCAGCAATTGCATCCTTCCTCAACCCTACCGCCCTTAACCCCACCCATCTGTGTATCGTCCCTCAACCCACCCACTCACCCACCCATCTGTTCACCCTCCCTCAACCACCCACCCATCCTCCCACCCTCCAAACTACCCACCAACCCATTGGTGTAGCCCCCTCAACCCACCCACCCTCCTAACGGTCAACCCATCTGTGTATCCTTCCTCAACCCACCCACCCTTCCACCCTCCAAATCACCCACCCATCAACTGCACCCTCCCTCAACCAACCCACCCTTCCACCCTCCAAATCACCCACCCATCAACTGCACCCTCCCTCAACCCACCCACCCTTCCACCCTCCAAATCACCCACCCATCAACTGCAACCCTCCCTCAACCCACCCACCCTTCCACCCTCCAAATCACCCACCCATCAACTGCACCCTCCCTCAACCCACCCACCCTTCCACCCTCCAAATCACCCACCCATCAACTGCACCCTCCCTCAACCCACCCATCCTCCCACCCTCCTAACCACCCACACATCTTCGCACCCCCCTCAACCCACCCATCCTCCACCCTCCTAACCACCCACACATCTGTGCACCCTCCCTCAACCCACCCATCCTCCCACCCTCCTAACCACCCACACATCTGTGCACCCTCCCTCAACCCACCCATCCTCTCACCCTCCAACCCACCCACCCACCTATTTATCCTCCCTCAACCCACCCACACATCTGTGTACCCTCCCTCAAACCTCTCACCCGCCAAACCATTCACCCATCTACGTAGCCCCCCTAAATCTACCCACCCTCAAACCCACCCACCCACCTATTTATCCTCCCTCAACCCACCCACACATCTGTGTACCCTCCCTCAAACCTCTCACCTGCCAAACCATTCACCCATCTATGTACCCACCCTCAATCTACCCACCCTCCAACCCACCCACCCACTTATGTATCCTCCCCCAACCCACCGCCCATTTTGCAGCATTCTGACATGGAGCATCAACTGCACCCTCTCTCAACCCACCCACCTTCCCGTCACCCTCCAAACCACCCATCCACCCGTGTACCCTCCCTCAAACCACCTACCCACCTTTGTATCCTCTCTCATACCACCCCCCATTTTGCAGCGTTCGGACATGGAGCAGCACCTGCACCAGCTTTCACAGTTGGTACACACACTTGACGAGCAAGATACCCGCCAAGCTGCATTGCATGCTGAGCACATAAGCATGCAAGAGCATGCTGCTAGGTTGGCCAGCTCAAATATGGCTGAGCATCATCACCACCAACTGCACCAGCTTTCACAGTTGGTACACACACTTGACGAGCAAGATACCCGCCAAGCTGCATTGCATGCTGAGCACATGAGCGCACAGGAGCATTTTGCGATGCTGGCCAGCTCAAACCTGGCTGAGCATCATCACCAGGAGTTTACTTCTCTGGAGAACATGTGGAGGAAGTACCACAAGGCTAGTCGCATCAGCCATGCAGCTGATCTTGTTAGTGTGACAGAGCAGTGGAAGCAGGACGCAGAGGGTACCCGCATTAGCCATGCAGCTGAGCTTGCTGATGTAAAGAAGCTGTGGAAACAGGACGTGGATGCTCGTGGCACGAGCCATGCAGCTCAGCTAACTCATGTGAAGGAGCAATCCCAGCAATACCTAGATGCTGTTCACATGAACCATGCAGCTGAGCTTGATGATGTGAAGAAGCAGTGGCAGCAGGACACGGAGGCTAGTGGCATCGGCCATGCCGCTGGGCTCGATAGCGTGAAGGAGGAGTGGGAACAAGAACTGGAGGCTAGTCACCTCTACCATGCAGCTCAGCTTGCTATTGTGAGGGAGCAGTGGCAGCAGGACGTGCAGGCTAGCCACAAGAGGCATGCAGGGTCTGTTGAGGAGCTGCGAAGAAGTCACGATGAGGTGGTCAAGGTGATGGCTGAGGAGAATGCCAAGCATGCCCAAGACCTAAGAATGGACCACTCTATGGAGATCAAGATGGCCAAGTTCAACCATACCATTGAGCTAGAGGCGACACGCCAACACCATGATGCGGCATATGATGCCTTGGTTGCGGAGCATACATCTGAGATTACCTTCATCAAGGCCGAGAACGCAGCAGAGTTGCAGCTGCTTAGGGATGAGCTAGATGTGACACGCCAACACCATCATGCTAAGAATGATGCCTTGATTGCAGAGCATGCATCTGAAGATGCAGAGCATGCATCTGAGATTACCTTCATCAAGGCTGGGCATGAAGAGGAGATGCAGCTGCTTAAGGATGATCATGCAAGGAGACTGGAGCTGTTTGAGGCGGCTCTGGATGCTGAGGTGAAGGCTTTGCAGCAAGAGATGGAGCGTGCCGATTGCAAGCACGCTGATGTTGTTCATGCACTGCAGCAAGATATGGAGAGTGCCAATTGCAATCATGCTGCTGTTGTTCGTGCGCTGCATGCAGAGATGGAGAGTATGGGTGACAAGCATGCTACTGAGGTGAAAGCCTTACAGGAAGAAATACAGAGAGGAGGGCACAACTATGCTGCTGCTGTTTATACACTGCATCAAGAAATCACTACTTCAGACCACATGCACTCAGAGGTGGTGGACGCATTGCAGGTCCGCTCTGATTTGCTCGTTGCTTCCCATGCGCAAGATATGAGTAGATTGCTAGCCCACAGGCAAGCAGTGTTATCTGCGCATGATGACCATGTCAAGGTCATGCAACAAGAGAAACTAATGCTGCTGTCGTCACACACAGAGGCAGTGCATGTGCTTGAAGCTGAGCTCGAGGCAGTCCAGAAGGACCTGGAGGCCAGTTGCCTAATCCATGCAGCAGCCCAGCAGGCGCATGCAAGGGAAGTCGGTGTGCTAAGGACAGAGCTGGTTGCAATGCAAGTGATTGAAGCTGAGCTCAAGGCTGTCCAGCAGGACCTGGAGGTCAGTTACCGATGCCATGAAGCCAAGGTAGGTAATGTGGAGCAGCAGTTCCAGCTGGACCTGGAGGCTAGTTACAGTACCCATGCAGCCGAGCTTAGCAATTTGAAGGAGCAGTGCCAGCAAGACCTAGAGGCAAGTGGCATTAGCCATGAAGCCAAGCTAGGTACTTTGGAGCAGCAGTTCCAGCAGGACCTGGCAGCTAGTTACTGTACCCATGCAGCTGAGCTAGGTATTGTGAGAGAGCAGTGCCAGCAAGACCTACAGGCCAGTGTCATTAGCCATGCAGCCGAGCTAGGTACTGTAAAGGCGGACATCGATGCCTTGCAAGTCCAGCTGAGTGAGCTACAGTCACAATTGATGTCAGCAGAGAGCATTCTAGGGCAGCAGCAAGTCAAGCACTTGGTTCAGATGACCGTGGCAAAGGTGGTGGCTAGTGACATTAGCTACGCAGCCGAGCTAGGTACTGTGGAGCAGCAGTTCCAAAATGACCTGGAAGCTTGTGGCAGTACCCATGCAGCCAAGCTAAGTATTGTGAAAGAGCAGTGCCAGCAAGACCTAGAGGCCAGTGACATTAGCCATGGAGCCAAGCTAGGTACTGTGGAGCAGCAGTTCCAGCTGGACCTGGCAGCTAGTTACAGTACCCATGCAGCCGAGCTTGATAATGTGAAAGGACAGTGGCAACAGGACCTGGAGGCCAAACACCTAATCCATGCAGCAGCCCAGCAGGCGCATGCAAGGGAAGTCGGCCTGCTAAGGACAGAAATGGTTGCAGTGCAAGTGATTGAAGCTGAGCACACTGTAACCCAGCAGGCGCATGCAAGGGAAGTCGGCGTGCTAAGGGCTGAGCTCGCAGCTGAGAGGGCATGCCTGAAGGTCGCAGTTGATGCCTCGCAATCCCCTGGAGCTGAATTAACAGAAACCCAGCAGGCGCATGCAAATGATGTAGAAGTGCTAAGGGCTGATCTGGAAGCTGAGAGGGCAAGCCTGAAGGCCGACATCGATGCGTTGCAATCGCTTGGGGCTAAGCGCACGGCAACCATGCAGGCACATGCAAGGGAGGTGGACATGCTGAGGGCAGAGCTGGCAGCTGAGAGGGCAAACCTGAAGGACGCCGTTGATTCCTTGCAGTCACTTGGAGCTGAGCGCACAGCAACCCTGCAGGCGCATGAAAGAGAGGTAGACATGCTAAGGGCTGAGCTGGCAACTGAGAGGGGAAACCTGAAGGCGGACGCCGTTGCATTGCAAGTCCAGCTTGAAGCCGAGCGCATTTTTACCCAGCAGGCACATGCACGGGAGGTGGACATGCTAAGGGCTGAGGGGGCAAGCCTGAAGGCGGACGTCGATGCCTTGCAAGTCCAGCTTGAAGCGGGGCTCATAGTAACCCAGCAGACGCATGCCAGGGAGGTGGACATGCTAAGGGCAGAGCTTGCAGTTGAGAGGGGAAACCTGAAAGACACTGTTGATTCCTTGCAATCACTTGGAGCTGAGCGCACGGCAAACATGCAGGCACATGCACGGGAGGTGGACATGCTAAGGGCTGAGCTGGCAACTGAGAGGGGAAACCTGAAGGTGGCTGTGGATGCATTGCAATCGCTTGGGGCTGAGCTCGCGACAATCCAGAAGAAACATGCACGGGAGGTGGACATGCTAAGGGCTGAGATGGATACTGAGAGGGTAAGCCTGAAGGCGGACGCCGTTGCATTGCAAGTCCAGCTTGAAGCCGAGGACACAGAAACCATGCATGCACATGCAAGGGAGGTGGACATGCTAAGGGCAGAGCTGGATACCGAAAGGGCAAACCTGAAAGACGCCGTAGATGCCTTGCAATCACATGAAGCGGGGCTCACAGTAACTCAGCTGACGCATGCACGGGAGGTGGACATGCTAAGGGCTGAGAGGGCAAGCCTGAAGGTGGACGTCAAAGCATTGCAAGTCCAGCTTGAAGCTGAGCGCACGGCAACCATGCAGGCACATGCAAGGGAGGTGGACATGCTGACGGCTGATCTGGAAGCTGAGATGGCAAGCCTGAAGGCGGACATCGATGCATTGCAAGTCCAGCTTGAAGCTGAGCACAAGATAACCCAGCAGGCACATGCAAGGGAGGTGGACATGCTAAGGGCTGATCTGGAAGCTGACAGGGCAAGCCTGAAGGCTGACGCCGTTGCATTGCAAGTCCAGCTTGAAGCCAAGCGCACAGTAACCCAGCAGGCACATGCACGGGAGGTGGACATACTAAGGGCAGAGCTGGCAGCTGAGAGGGCAAACCTGCAGGTTGCCTTTAATGCAGTGCAATCACTTGGGGCTGAGCACACGGAAACCATGCAGGCACATGCAAGGGAGGTGGACATGCTAAGGGCTGATCTGGAAGCTGACAGGGCAAGCCTGAAGGCGGACGCCGTTGCATTGCAATTCCAGCTTGAAGCTGAGCGCACATTAACTGAACAGGCACATGTAAGGGAGGTGGACATGCTAATGGCAGAGCTGGCAGCTGAGAGGGCAAACCTGCAGGTTACCGTTGATGCAGTGCAAGTGCTTGAAGCTGAGCTTACTAGGGTCCGGGAGCAGTACCAGCAGGACCTAGAGGCCAGTGACATCAGCCATGCAGCTGAGCTTGCAAGTGCCAGGGAGCAGTGGCAGCATGACCTAGAGGTCAGTGACTTTAGCCATGCAGCTGAGCGAAGTACTGTTAAGGCAGACGTCGATGCCTTGCAAGTCCAGCTGAGTGAGCTCCAGTCGCAATTGATGTCAACTGAGAGCCGTCTAGGGCAGCATCAAGTCAAGCACTTGGTGGAGATGGCCATGGCAAAGGTGGTGGCGAATTACACTAGCCATGCAGCTGATCCAAGCACTGTGAGGGAGCAGGACCAGCAGGTCCTAGAAGCTAGTAACATTAGCCATGCAGCTGCGCGTGATAGCGTGAAGGAGCAGTACCAACAGGACCTAGAGGCCAGGGACATCAGCCATGCAGCTGATCTTGCAAGTGCCAGGGAGCAGTGGCAGCATGACCTAGAGGTCAGTGACATTAGCCATGCAGCTGAGCTAAGTACTGTAAAGGCGGACGTCGATGCCTTGCAAGTCCAGCTGAGTGAGCTCCAGTCGCAATTGATGTCAACAGAGAGACTTCTGGGGCAGCAGCAAGTCAAGCACTTGGTTCAGATGACCATGGCAAAGGTGGTTGCGAATGTTGAGGTGCGTTCACTTGAACTTTACATTTTGTACTTAATCACTTGTTTAATTATTGTCTTTTCCACTTGTTAACTTGCTTATGGCCAAGCCTGTTCAGTCTGTTCGTTGTCTTCGCTGGCAACTAAAAAACATTTACCACGTGAGGTTCACTGCTAATTTGGGGGGTCTTTGGCACCCATTGTATCGAGCTCAAATGGATGCATTCTGGGTGGGAAGGGTGCTGTAGGGGTGCGGCAAAGGGTGCCGGCGACCCCCAAAAGGGGTGCTGTAGGAGTGCATAAATAGGTTGCCGGCGATCCCCAAACAAGTTCTGTAGGGGTGCATAATAGGGTGCCGGCGATCTCTAAAAGGGGTGCCCCCAAAAGGGTGCTGTAGGAGTGCATAAATATGTTGCCAGCAATCCCATAAAAGGGTGCTGTAGGGGTGAATTAAAGGGTGCCTGCGACCGCCAAAAAGGGTGCCCCCCCAAAACAGGTGCTGTAGGGGTGCATACAAGGGTGCCGGCGATCCCTAAAAAGAGTGCCCCCAAAAGGGTGCTTTAGGAGTGCATAAATAGGTTGCCAGCGATCCCCCAAAGGGTGCTGTAGGGGTGCATACAAGGGTGCCAGCCATCCCCCAAAGGGTGCTGTAGGGGTGCATACAAGGGTGCCGACAACCCCCCAAAAGGGTGCTGTAGGTGTGCATAAAAGGGTTGCTGTCGGGGTGATAAACTGGGAAGTCCGACGACCCCTTCAAAAAGGGGTGCCCCCATAGGTTGCTTTTGTAGGGGTGCAT
This sequence comes from Chlamydomonas sp. ICE-L, assembly GCA_013435795.1. Classification (NCBI taxonomy): domain Eukaryota; kingdom Viridiplantae; phylum Chlorophyta; class Chlorophyceae; order Chlamydomonadales; family Chlamydomonadaceae; genus Chlamydomonas; species Chlamydomonas sp. ICE-L. Next base: position 128,707 of record JACBWV010000595.1, read on the forward strand.
AAAGGGTGCCCCCCCAAAGGATGCTGTAGGGGTGCATAAAGGCCGCCCCCCCAAAGGATGCAGGTAGGGGATAAGCCGCCCCCCCAAAGGATGCTGAGGGGTTGCATAAAGGCCGCCCCCCCCCCCCCCCCCCAAAGTGATGTGTAGGGGTGCATAAAAGTCCGCCACCCCAAAGGATGCTGTAGGGTGCATAAAGGGGACCCCAAAGGATGCTTAGGGTCATAATAAGTCGGCCCCCCAAAGGATGCTGTAGGGGTGCATAAAGGCCGCCCCCCCAAAGGATGCTGTAGGGGTGCATAAAGGCCGCCCCCCCAAAGGATGCTGTAGGGGTGCATAAGGGTGCCCCCCCAAAGGATGCTGTAGGGGTGCATAAATGGCAGCCCCCCCAAAGGTGCTGTTAGGGGTGCAATAAGGCCCGCCCCCCAAATGATGCTGTAGGGGTGCATAAAGGCCGCCCCCCCAAAGGATGCTGTAGGGGTGCATAAAGGCCGCCCCCCCAAAGGATGCTGTAGGGGTGCATTAAAGGCCGCCCCCCAAAGGATGCTGTAGGGTGCATAAGGCGCCCCCCCAAAGGATGCTGTAGGGGTGCATAAAGGCCGCCCCCCCAAAGGATGCTGTAGGGGTGCATAAAGGCTGCCCCCCCAAAGGATGCTGTAGGGGTGCATAAAGGCCGCCCCCCCAAAGGATGCTGTAGGGGTGCATAAAGGCCGCCCCCCCAAAGGATGCTGTAGGGGTGCATAAAGGCCGCCCCCCCAAAGGATGCTGTAGGGGTGCATAAAGGGTGCCCCCCCAAAGGATGCTGTAGGGGTGCATAAAGGGTGCCCCCCCAAAGGATGCTGTAGGGGTGCATAAAGGCCGCCCCCCCAAAGGATGCTGTAGGGGTGCATAAAGGGTGCCCCCCCAAATGATGCTGTAGGGGTGCATAAAGGCCGCCCCCCCAAAGGATGCTGTAGGGGTGCATAAAGGCCGCCCCCCCAAAGGATGCTGTAGGGGTGCATAAAGGCCGCCCCCCCAAATGATGCTGTAGGGTGCATAAAGGCCGCCCCCCCAAAGGATGCTGTAGGGGTGCATAAAGGGTGCCCCCCCAAAGGATGCTGTAGGGGTGCATAAAGGCCGCCCCCCCAAAGGATGCTGTAGGGGTGCATAAAGGCCGCCCCCCCAAATGATGCTGTAGGGGTGCATAAAGGGTGCCCCCCCAAAGGATGCTGTTGGTGTGCATAAAGGGTGCCGTCGACCCTCCAAATTTGCAGTGGTTTAGGCAACTGGGGACTGAGGGGTTGATGAGTGTTGGATAAGTTGCTTTCGCGTATTTGACTACACTTGTACTGTCCCATCAGACATGCATATACATGCATGGACTAAAGTTGCATGGACTTACCTTACATGCATGGACCACACCACCCCACACTCTCACCCCACCCCACAATCTCACCTTACCACACCACAACCCACACCACAATCTCACCACACCGCACAATCTCACCGCCCCATGCTTCTGGTGACAGCTGCATGGGGATCTGATGCGGCATGAGGAGCAGAGGGACCCAACCCTTCACCACCCTTCCTCATTTCACCTCACTCTCACCCCACCCCACAATCTCTTCACACCACACAACACAATCTTAATACCCCATGCTTCCCCACCCTTCCTCACCTCACCTCTGCACACCACACCACAATCTCACCACACCCCACCACACCACACACCACGATCTCACCACCCCATGCTTCTGGTGATAGCTGGATGGAGATCCGATGCGGCATGAGGAGCAGAGGGACCCCACCTTTCACCACCCTTCCTCAACTAAGCACACCACACCACAATCTCACCCCATCACAGCACACACCACAATCTCACCACCCCATGCTTCTGGTGATAGCTGCATGGGGATCGGTTGCGGCATGAGAAGCAGAGGGACCCCACCCTTCCCCACCCTTCCTCAACTAAGCACACCACACCACACTCTCACCCCACCCCACAACCTCACACAATCTCACCGCACCATGCTTCTTGTAACAGCTGCGTGGGGATCAGATGCGGCATGAGGAGCAGATGGAACAAATTGATGACAGCTCTTGCAGCTTATGGTCTGATGTGGAGATGCATTCCCCAATCTTTAGCGTTGAGCCAGATACTTCAGTCTTGGTTTTCATGGACCGGGTGAGTGAACAGCAATTGATGGCAGCTCTTGGAGCTTAGGGTCAGATACGAACCTGCATTCCCTTATCTTTAGTATGGTGCCAGATACTTCAGTGTTGGTTAATGGACCGGGTGAGTGAATACAAATTGAGGACAGCTCTTGCAGCTTAGGGCCTGATGTGGAGATACATTCCCCCATAATTAGCGTGGAGCCAGATACTTCAATGTTGGTTTTCATGGAAAGGGTGGGTGGATACAAATTAATGACAGCTCTTGCAGCTTAGGCACAAATGCATTCCCCACTCGTTAGCGTGGAGCCAGATACTGAAGTATTTGTTTTCTGATGACGGGTGAGGAGATTATTAATTGATGGCATCTCTTGCCTCTTATTAGGGGCACATGCGAGCATGCCGACATTCCCCCATTGGTATTGTGGAGCCAGATACTTACAAATTGGTTTTCAAGGAAAGAGTGAGTGAATACAAATTGAAAACAGCTACAATGGCTTAGTAGAGCCGGACGTGAACATGCATTCCCCCATTGGCATTGTGGCGCCAGATACTTAGGTATTGGTTATCATGTCACAGGTAAGTGAACACAAATTAATTACAGTGTGAAGCCAGATACTTCAGTGTTGATTTTCATGGATCGGCTAAGTGAATAGTAATTGCTGATATAGTAGAGCCGGTGAGTAAATATGGGAATTGTGACAGCTCAGCTCAGTAAGGAATTATGACAGCTCAGCTCAGTGAGGAATTATGACAGCTCAGCTCAGTGAGGAATTATGACAGCTCAGCTCAGTGAGGAATTACGACAGCTCAGCTCAGTGAGGAATTATGACAGCTCAGCTCAGTGAGGAATTATGACAGCTCAGCTCAGTGAGGAATTATGACAGCTCTTGCAGCTTAGGGTCGGATGTGGAGATGCATTCCCCCATATTAAGCGCGGATCCAGATACTTCAGTGCTGTTTTCCATGTTACGGGTGGGTGAATGCAAATCGATGACAGCTCTTGCAGCGTAGGGTCGGACATGAACATGCATTCTCCCATTGGTATTGTGGAGCCAGCTACTTCCATACTGGTTTTCATCGGACAGGTAAGTCAACACAAATTGATTACAGTGTGGAGCCAGATACTTCAGTGTTGGATTCATGGATCAGGTGAGTAAATGGTAATTGGTGGTATAGTGGAACGGGTGAATAAATAGTCATCAGTGGCTGCTCTTGCCACTTAGGGTCACATGTGGAGATGCACTCCCGTATCTTTAGCTTGGCGCCAGATACATCAGTGTTGGCTTTCATGGAAAAAGTGCGTAAACAACAATTGATGATAGCTCTTGCAACTTCGGGTCAGGTGTGGGGATGCATTCCCCTATCTTTAGCGTGGAGCCATAAACTTCCGTCTTGGTTCTCATGGACCGGGTGAGTAAATGGTCATTAGTGACAGCTCTGGCAGCTTAGGGACACGTGCGCACATGCATTCCCTTATCGTTAGCTTGGAGCCAAATACTTCAGTGTTGGTTTTCATGAATCGGGTGAGTAAATAGTAATTGGTGGTATAGTGGAACGGGTGAATAAATAGTCATTAGTGACTGCTCTGGCAGCTTAGGGACACGTGCGCACATGCATTCCCTTATCGTTAGCGTGGAGCCAAATACTTCTGTGTTGGTTTTCATGAATCGGGTGAGTAAATAGTAATTGGTGGTATAGTGGAACGGGTGAATAAATAGTCATTAGTGACTGCTCTGGCAGCTTAGGGACACGTGCGCACATGCATTCCCTTATCGTTAGCTTGGAGCCAGATACTTCAGTGTTGGTTTTCATTTTACTGGTGAGTAAACATAAATTGATGGTATTTTCATGACTGCAACATACAAACACATACACGACTGCATCATACATACAGATACACATAAACAACTGCATTGTTAATTGGCCCAAGCGCAAGCAAACTGACTGGCCCCCTCAATCTCACGCCTCAGTTGCGTTAAATACATACATGTATTGTATGCATTTAACGCAACTGCGTAGTCTAGTATCCTAGTAGAGCATCTCACGCGTCAGATTTGTGTGGGCTTGCATGTGTACCAATGTCTTGTCTTCTTTCATATGTGCACATTCACAATTGTGTAGGTCCAGTCTGTGGAGGAGGAGATGCTAAGCTAGAAATATGACCTCGTGTTATGCATTCCCTGCAAATGCTATGGGTCTTCCATTCAAATCTTAGTCTATTCCAGGGGGGGGGGGCAGAAAGACAGATTTTGGACCGCACCTTCGATATGGTGTCCGATTCAGATGGGAGTTGGAATTGTGGACGTTTCATACAAAAAGAGGGGGAAAATAAAGTTGGCTAAAAGTTTTTTTACCCCCCCCCCCCCCCCCCTCCTAAAACCCAATTACCTCACCCTACCCCCCCTAAAATGGGGGTCATTCGAAAGATCTTTCGAAGTTATGCTCTTACATCTTTCATGGGGTTACCCAAACGTGATTTATCGCGATGTTAATATTTTGGCCGCTTTGGTTGAAAAAAACTTTGGACCCCTCTAACTTTGGTACAACTTTATTTTTGGCTCAAAAAAAACTTTTTTTTTTATATAGTTTGAAGATAGGCTCTATCCAAAGCGAAGGTGCGGTACGGCAGCTTTTTTCTTGCCCCCCCCTTGGTCTATTCTATGTATATATATACCTGAATTGCATGTTACCAAGCCACATGAGAACATGCCCTCCTTTCAGACTGTTTTTCCACACAACCATGTAGGCCCAGTCTGTGGAGGAGGAGCTGCTAACCTTGGAAGATAACCTCATGTTTTGCATCCCTCGCAAATGTGAAGGCCCTTCCAGTGATGCTCGCAGCCCATTCCATGTACAGATATACCTGAATAGCTTGTTTCCCAGCCACACAACCTCCTATCTGACCGCTCCCCCACACACCCCCACATCTAACTGGTCTCCCACACAACCATGTAGGTCGAGGCTGTGGAGGAGGAGCTGCTAAGCCTGGAAGAAGACCTCAAACTATGCACCCCTCGCAAGTGTAATGGGCCTTCCATTCAAATCTTAGCCTATTCCATTGACAGATATACCTGAATAGAAGATAACCCACCCACACAACACCGCACCTAACTGCTCTTCCACACAATCTCCCATATAGCTGATCCCCCACCCACGCCCACATCTAACTGATCTCCCACACAACCTCACACCTAACTGCTCTTCCACACAATCTCCCATATAGCTGATCTCCCACCCACGCCCACATCTAACTGATCTCCCACACAACCTCACACCTAACTGCTCTTCCACACAATCTCCCATATAGCTGATCCCCCACCCACGCCCACATCTAACTGATCTCCCACACAACCTCACACCTAACTGCTCTTCCACACAATCTCCCATATAGCTGATCCCCCACCCACGCCCACATCTAACTGATCTCCCACACAACCTCACACCTAACTGCTCTTCCACACAATCTCCCATATAGCTGATAGCCCACCCACGCCTACATCTAACTGATCTCCCACACAACCTCACACCTAACTGCTCTTCCACACAATCTCCCATATAGCTGATAGCCCACCCACGCCCACATCTAACTGATCTCCCACACAACCTCACACCTAACTGCTCTTCCACACAATCTCCCATATAGCTGATCTCCCACACAACACCACATATAACTGCTCTTCCACAAAACCTTGAAGGCTGAGGCTGTTGAGGAGGAGATGCTAAGCTTGGAAGATGACCTCATGTTTTGCATCCCTCGCAAATGTGAAGGCCCTTCCAGTGCAGCTAACAGTCCACGCTCCTGCCTTAGCACCCCTGGCAAACATGCCATGCACTACGGCGGTACGGAGAGTCCTGGTGTAGTGCACTGGCCCAACATGGCGGAGCTCTTGTCCCTAGCTCGCCACTCCAAGCCAAAGCATGCCCCTGAGGTGAGGATGAACCATATTATTACACCTAGACCTAGTTCCTCCCCCCTTCTTACCAACCTCTGGCAAGCAGGCCATGCACTAAGGCGGTACGGAGAGTCCTGGTGTAGTGCATTGGCCCAACATGGCAGAGCTCTTGTCCTTAGCTCGCCACTCCATGCCGGCAGTATATTATTTTTGACGCACCCATGGCAAGCAGGCCATGCATCATGTCTGCACTGCTAATCTTGGTGTGATGCATTGGCTTAACATGACAGAGCTCTTGTCCCAAGCTCGCCACTACATGCTGAAGCATGATCCTGAGGTGAGGACGCATGGTACAAGTTCTATGCAGTGTCGCCTGCGACGCTAAAAAATAGCGGAGAGTGATCGCGAGGGAGCGACAGGTGGCAACGGAAGCGAGTTAGTTACGAGACCGTTGGCTTACGTGTCAAGGTTCATCACGGTCAGACGGATGGATGGATGGATGGTCGAACGGACAAATGGGTAACACTGGGGGCTCCCGTCCCCCAGAAGGGGGGGCTCCGCCAATTATTTTGCTTTGTGGTGCCTTGGTATCTTTATCTCCCACTGTACCTTGCACTTGTCCCTTTTCAGCACCTCTGGCAATCAGGCCATGCATCATGTATGTACTGGTAGTCTGGGCGTAGTGCATTGGCCCAACAAGGCACAGCTCTTGTCGCTTGCTTGCCACTCCATGCCGAAGCATGGCCCTGAGTTGAGGACAACGTATTGTGTTGCTTTGCGGTGCTTTGGTATCTCCCACTGTACCTCGCCCTAGTCCCTGTTCCCTCCCTCCTTACCACCTCTGGCAGGCAGGCCATGCATCATGTATGTACTGGTAGTATGGGTGTGGTGCATTGGCCAAACATGGCAAAGCATGACCCTGAGGTGAGGACGCAACATATTATTTTGCTTCGCGTTGCTTTGGTATCTTTATCTCCCACTGCACCTCGACCTAGTCCCTGCCCCCTCCTTGCTGAGCGTCCTGGTGTAGTGCACTGGCCCAACATGGCAGAGCTCACGTCCCTTGCTTGCCACTCTATGCCAAAGCATGATCCTGAGGTGAAGTAACTTAAAACAAGTTCGATGCAGCGTCGCCTGCGACGCTAAGAAATGGCGGAGAGTGATCGCGAGGGAGTGACAGGTGGCAACGGAAGCGAGTTAGTTACGAGGGCGTTGGCTGACGTGTCGGGCTTCATCACGGTCAGATGGATGGATGGTTGGATGGATGTTCGGACAGACAAATGGGTAACACTGGGGGCTCACGCCCCCCAGAAGGGGGGGCTCCGCCAAAAAAAAAAGTTGCCAGGTCTATAAATAGAATATTATGATACTCAAAAAGTACCATACTCAAACTGTGCTCCCTTATAAAACCCGTAACGTATTGCTGTTTGACCGAGACGAAGCCTGACATGTCAACTAACTGTCTCGTAACTAACTGGCTTCGGTCCACCCCCATCCGTTGCCACCTATCGTTCCAATAGCCAACACTCTCAGCCAATTTTCCGCGTCGCTTGCAACGCTGCCTTATGGCTAGTCTTAGCGGTGCAGACATACCCAACCATACCCCCCTTACCCAAACCCACCCTAACCCAACCCAACCCATCCAATGCAGTTCTCGTTCAAGAGCCCGATGCTGTCCACCAGAGAAAGGCTGACAAACCCCAATACAATATTGCACCAACCCAAGCCTTGCCAACCCTATCCCCCTTACCCAACCACACCCTAACCCACCCTAACTCGATGCAATTTTAGTTCAAGAGCCCGATGCTGTCCACCAGATGAAGGGAGGCAAATCCCAATACAATACTACACCAACCCAACCCTTACCAACCCTACGCCCCTTACCCAAACCCACCCTAACCCAACCCAACCCAACCCATCCAATGCAGTTCCCGTGCAAGAGCCCGATGCTGTCCACCAGAGGAAGGCTGACAAACCCCAATACAATACTACACCAACCCAACCCTTACCAACCCTATCTCCCTTACCCCACCCAACCCTACCATAACCAACCCCCAACCCCAACCCAACCCATCCAATGCAGTTTGCATTCAAGAGTCCGAGGCTGTCCACCAGATGAAGGGAGGCAAATCCCAATACAATAATACACCAACCCAACCCTTACCAACCCTACACCCCTTACCCAAACGCACCCTAACCCAACCCAACTCAACCCATCCATTGCAGTTCGCGTTCAAGAGCCCGATGCCATCCACAACAGGAAGGGCCGCAAACTCCAATACAAGACTAAACCAACCCAACCCTTACCCACCCTGCCCCCCTTACCCAACCCCACCCTAACTCATCCCAAATAATGCAGTTTGCGTTCAAGAGCCCGATGCCGTCCACCAGAAGAAGGCTGGCAAACCCAATGGGTATGAACTCAAGAAGAGCTACTGGTAGTCGCATGTCTCGCACTTGCAGCAGTGGTGGAATGCGTATGCATAGCTTTGCTGCTCTTCAGACCTCACTTGAGATGTCACCAAGGTCAGTGCAACTGTTTCCCCCTTGACCCATGGGTCGTCCTAGATTAGTCCGCCCTAGATTAGAATTCCCTAGAGACAAGCTACTTGTGGCTGCATGTCGAGCACCTTAAACAGCAGTGGTATGCATATCTTTGCTGATCTTGAGATGTCCCCAAGGTCAGTGCAACTGTTTCCCCCCCAAACCCGTGAGCTGCCCTAGATTAGTATACCCTAGAGACAAGCTACTGGTGGCTGCATGTAAAGCACCTCTAGCAGCAGTGGTGGAATGCGTATGCATAGCTTTGCTGCTCTTGAGACCTCCCTTGAGATGTCACCAAGGTCAGTGCAACTGTTTTTCCCTCAAAACCCATGAGCCGCCCAAGATAAGTATGCCCTAGAGACAAGCTACTGTTAACTGCTTTTCAAGCACCTTAAGCAGCAGTGGTGGAATGAATATACATAGCTTTACTGCTCTTGAGATTTCACCAAGGTCAGTGGAACTGTTATTCCCCCAAACCAATGAGCCTCCCTGTATTAGTATGCCCTAGATCAGTCTACGCTAGAGGCAAGCTACGCATCCTGAGCAGCAGCAGCGTTGGGATAAGGATGCATAGCTTTGCTGCTCTCAATATGCCAGGTTTTTTTTTAGCTGCAAAATTTTGCATTATGCGATAAAACCCATAATTTTCGGAATCAGCCCTGCGATGAAACCCATAGTTTTGATGCTTGGCCTTGTCTAGATTTGGCCTGAAGCTGACTTGGCCAGGCTGACCTGGCTTTTCTTGACTTGAATCCCAAGGAATTTTTGAACCCTGCGATATTTCCTATTTCTGGATTCTGGGCAATTGGCTCCAGAACCGTTATTGCGATTTAAGGGGGGTGGCCAATTTTCCTTTAAAATAGCCCTGCAATATGCCACCAAGGCCAGCACAACTGTTTTGCCCCCAAACCCATGACTCCCCCTATATTAGTATGCCCTAGATTAGTTTGCCATATATAAGTATACGCTAGAGACAAGCTACTGGTTGTTGCATGTCAAGCACCTTGAGCAGCAGTGGCGGAATGCGTATGAATGTCTTTGCTGCTCTTGAGATGTCACCAAGGTCGTCTTCATCATCAAATTCATTGCTTCCCATGTCCCCCCTTGAGCAGGTCCGTCTCAATGCTAGTGCCTCCTATCCCCACAACCTCCACCCCACCCAACCCATCACCAACCATCATCATCATCATCATTAAACTAAATCTCATAATTCACAAATTCGTTGCTTCCCATGGTCCTCCTTGAGCAGGTCTGTCCCAATGCTAGCACCTCATATCCACACAACCTCCCCCCCATCCCACCCACACATCACCGCCACCCATCCCACCCACACACCACCGCCACACATCATCAACCATCATCATCATCTTCATTAACAAATCCATTGCTCCCCATGTACCTAATTGAGCAAGTCTGTCCCAATGCTAGCGCGCGTGGAGCAACTGCTAGCCAAGTTAAACCTACCCCCTACCCTCCCCCACATACCCACCACCACAAACACATACACTTACATGAACCTGACCTCCCCCCCCCCCCACACACACACACACACACACACACTGACATTAACCTGCCCTACCCCGCATACCAGGTCTATCCCAATGCTAGCGCGCGTGGAGCAACTGCAAGTCAAGACCATCATCACCACCATCATCATCATCACCACGACCACCATCATCACCATTATCATCATCACCACGATCACCATCACCATCATCACCACCACGGACAGCAGGTCTGTCCCAATGCTAGCGCGCGTTGAGCAACTACAAGCCAAGCTGAACAATCTGGCAGGCAGTCTGCTGAATGCTGATGTGCAGCTCCGTGGATCCTTGCACCGCCAGCCATCATCGCCTAACTCAATCTTATCAGTATCAAATCCATTGCTTCACATGCTCCTCCTTGAGCAAGTCTGTCCCAATGCTAGCGCGCGATGAGCAGCTGCTAGCCAATTTAAACCTACCCCTCACCCTCCCCTACATACCCCCCACACATACTCACACACACCACCAACAAACACACACACTGACATGAACCTGCTCTACCCCCCACTCTCCCCCACACACCAGGTCTGTCCCAATGCTAGCGCGCGTTGAGCAACTACAAGCCAAGCTAAACGACCTGGCAGGCAGTCTACTGAATGCTGATGTGCAGCTTCGTGGATCCTTGCAGAGCTTGAACGTGCGTCATAGTATGGAACTGGACGTCACTCGACGCTCATATGCGGAGCTAGCCAGGGTGCCTGAATATCAGCAGCTGAAGCAAGCCATGTCTGTCTCACTGCCACTCCAAAACGTGAGCTTGATATGTTGTGTTTGACCCACACCCATACCCCCCCCCCCCCCCCCCCCCCCCTCCTCACACACCACCCACCCACACACACACACACCCTACCCCCCCCACGCACACACACACACACACATCCTCCCCCCCCCCCCCCCCCCCCCCCCTACCCCAAAATATGAGCTCGATATGTTGTGTTTGATTTTTTTTCCATTTTGTATTAAGGGTTCCCCGTGGGGGCAGCTTGAAGCAGCTGAATTAAATATGTATATATGCTATATATTTATTATTATATAATATATAGTACATAAGTATTTGGCGAAGGCAGAAGCCATGAATATTTGGTGCTGGCGGAAGCCATGTCGGTCTCACTGCCACTCCAAAATGTGAGCTCGATATGTTTTGTTTGACAGTTTTTTTGTTTTGAAAGCATTTATCATTCTGTATTAAGGGTTCCCCGTGGGAACAACCTAATGCAACTGAATTAAATATACCGGTAATTGTTTTTACTACGGAGTTAAATATACCGGTAATTTTTTTAGTACGGAATTAAATATACCGGTAAGTTTTTTTACTACGGAATTAAATATACCGGTAAGTTTTTTTTATATTTATCTCCGTAGTAGGTAAACAATATTACAGATGTGTGTCTAGCAGGCCCTAGTCGCATCTGTTGTGTTCACAGCAACTTTCAGAGTATTGAAATCAGGTAATTTAACTGTCTCGGAATCGTTGAGGCAGGCTAGAATCAGACACGCATGAGCGAGTGCATGTTGACGCTAGTTCCAAACAACATGGTATCACAATTGTTCTGTGCAATGCTTCAAAGGTTTCAGGGAAATTGCGATGAACTTTGAAGGGAGCCCATATTCATGGCAGACGGTGAAACTGTGGGTGGGTGGGGAAGGGGGGGGGGGGGGGGGGGGGGCTGTGTTGACGCTAGTTTCTAACATCCTGTTCTCGCAATCGCTCAGAACGTAATTGCATGGTCTGCACGTTCGGATGTCCCATAGGTAAGCACGTTTGCAGTGTACAAGTTGTGTCATGTAGCATGTTATGAGCTGCGTCATGTAGCATGTTATGAGGTGCGTCATGTAACATGTTATGAGGTGCGTCATGTAACATGTCAAGAGGTGCGTCATGTAACATGTCAAGAGGTGCGTCATGTAACATGTCAAGAGGTGCGTCATGTAGCATGTTATGAGGTGCGTCATGTAACATGTCAAGAGGTGCGTCATGTAACATGTCAAGAGGTGCGTCATGCAACATGTCAAGAGGTGCGTCATGTAACATGTCAAGAGGTGCGTCATGTAACATGTCAAGAGGTGCGTCATGTAACATGTCAAGAGGTGCGTCATGTAGCATGCTACGATGGTTTTTCGGGGCGGGTAGGTAGGTGGGTTGACCGGTGTAATACTAGTTGGCGAATGTTGAACTACTACCAACGAATCCAAGCAATGTAGGGCGTTTCGTAGACAAAAGTGGCCTTCTCAAATCGGGACCAGATCCGGGAATATGATTTATCTAATCTTTAAAATATTTTTGAGAAAGCAAAAAAACTTGAATGCTGGTGGCAACCGAATATAAATGGCTATGTGGGCTTGTTCATGTTCAATATTCCGTCTTTTAGTCTCTCGTAAGTATATCCTGGGCTCCTTTCTCACATATTCCTATTCCCCTGTGTGCAGAGCTATGAAGGAGGATTGCAACCGAGCCCAGCCATCACAAATCCATTGTTTGAGCAAGGAGATGTGCATCCATTGTTCGAGCAAGGAGACATATATCCATTGTTCGAGCAAGGAGATGGACATCCATTGTTGGATCAAAGTGATGCAGATACTATCTCGGGTGAACTTGTCCTCAACAGAGTTCAGTTCTGTCGAGGTTCTTCATTCGATTTGAATGCATCGGCTTGCGAGGAGAGTAAGCCAACATATGACCATGATGATGATGACCATGACCATGATGATGACCATGACCCTAGCAGCATACCCTCCACATCTGGCTCATCATGCCATGCAAGCGATTGTGAGGGGGCTGGGCTTGCTCAGAATCGTGACCGAAGCAGCATACCCTCCACATCGGGCTTATCATGCCATGCAACCGATCATGAGGAGGCTGTGTTTGCCCAGAATCCTGGTCCTAGCAACATACCCAGTATGGGCGGCACGTCTTGCCCTTCCGAAGGACCCCACCCAGAATCTTCTCTTGATGACTTGACTGTCATTGGCAGAGTCACAAGTAGCGATTGTGTCTCGGTTGATGAGGAAGAGAAGCCTCTCAGCTCGCTTCCCCCCTACACTTTGGGTCAGAGCGCAACACACGCAGACGAGCTTTCCCCCTACACTTCAGGTCAGAGCGCAACACACGCAGACGAGCTTTCCCCCTACAATTTGGGTCAGAGCGCAACACATGCAGACAAGCTTTCCCCCTACACTTTGGGTCAGAGCGCAACACACGCAGACGAGCTTTCCCCGTACACTTCGGGTCAGAGCGAAAGACATGCAGACGAGCTTCCCCACTACACTTTGGGTCAGAGTGCAATGCATGCAGACGAGCTTCCCTCAGCCAGAGATGGGAACTCACTACCAATTGGTGAAGGGCCCATGTCAGAGCGGACTGAAGCATGGAGTGAGCTTGCTGCTGATGAGGATGTTGCTGGGGAAGAGGCCGCCTTCACATCCAACCGTTTGTGTGACAACAATCATTGGAATGACACACATCCGCATGCCACCTCCTCAGCATCGGATGACCAAGCCGCCTTCGCATCCAGCAAGGCGGCCACTGTTGCACCACCTAGCAGTGCCAAAGCCCCGCGATTAACTGCCCACACCTCCATCCACAAGTCTTGCCACAGGGGCCTTCCACCAGTAGACCCAAGAACATCAGACACGCTCGCCTTCTCTCCTTTTGAGAATGACCTTCACCATTCCCAGGACCGAGACCGAGCTGTTAGTCATGACCTCCACCATACCCAGGACCGAGACCGAGCTGTTAGGCATGACCTCCACCATACCCAGGACCGAGACCGAGCTGTTAGTCATGACTTCCACCATACCCAGGACCAAGACAGAGGTGTTAGTCATGAGATCGTTCTGAAGCCCTTGAGGCAGCAGTACACTTTGGGAAGCTTGGCAAGTAGGGTAGGAGGTATGTCGTCAGAGAAAGGAGCGCAGCCCTTGCACCATATCTACAACAGCTTGTTTGAACACAACGAAGCGAGGGAGACCCTGGCCCTGAGTGATGTTGCTATGCATGACGTGGGACCCACCCTGAATAGGTCCAGAAGCGTAGGGACTGGTCCCCGGAGGATTTCAGAGGGAGGGGGGCCAGATGGACCAAGGAAGTCCATTGGGCGGAAGCTGGCAAAAATGTTGTCGGGAGTGTGGGGCTCCAAAGATTAGAACACGAATTTGGGCGTGAACTTTTATAATCGGGCTACATGATGCCCGGGTGTAACATTTGGGACGGTAAAACGTTTATAGTCAGGCTGCACTATGGCCATGAGTAACATTAGGGAAGGCAAACATGTTTTGGTTAGGGGAAATACTTTTCGTCGTTGGCAAACAGATAGACATGTATGAGGGCTTGTACAGCATATTAAGCACATGCCCCACGGAGGCCATCATATTTTCTTGTCAGAGGTGCTAACTGCCACTTTGATGTTTGTTTTTAGCAGGATTTACTTGGGTCAACTATGGTCTGTCTATGACAATATAATGCAATGGTGTGCAGTTCAGAGGCTTGGCAAAGTTGTGACAAACGTGTGTAACGTATGTCATCCATGTGCAAAATGCATGTTTCATTAAGGACCCCTTAAATATGTCCCTGTCCACTCTTCATATTGGGAGCGCCTATGACCAGGGTTGTTCTGGGGGGCTCCAATTCTGCTTTAACTTAGTTATATAGCTTCAGCCAGCAATGTGGCTGCTCGAGATAGAGGAATCATTTTACTCTCAGATTGGTAAATCAGGTTCTGGTACTTTCTTCTCGAATTCAGGAAGGCTTCGAAATCTGCTGTTTCGCACTAGCACCTGCCAGGGTACTACAAAGCGCGCGCGGCAGCGTGTTTACGCGCACGCTTTTTTAGCCCCACTGCGCGTTTCGCGCAGTTTTTTCGACCCCCAGTGGGCGCAGCACGCAGTTTTTGCGCTTTTAGCACCAGAAAGCGCTGAGCAATTTGACGTTTGTGCGCTTTAAGCGCTGACCAATTTGACAATAAGTAGTACCCTGGTACCTGCAGGTCGCACAAATGTGCAGTAGCAACTGTAGCCTCGGGAGTTGCTGCACCTGCCTCCGTCCATGGAACTTCAGGGAGTCAGTGAGGCAGTGAGCTATTAACTTCATTAGCCTTACAGGCCACCGAGTTCAATAATAATGCCATTTGCACAAATGTTAGAAAGTCAAGCAGAGTGCATTTTGTAATAACTAATGTGTAACTAATGAAATATTTGTGCGTAATAGTCGTGCTGTATTATTGATTCTTGACCCCTAGAACATTATTTTTTACGGATGCGACTGCCTTAAAAAGTTGAAGGCCGGTTCTAGCTTACCAGTGGGCCCCAGGCCTACCCCCTACTTAGCAAGGCACCGGGTTTTAGGAAGGCATATTGAATATCTTTATGAGCCACCAAGTGGTCCCCCGGTCCCCCCTAGTCGAGAGGTCTAGCCAGTGTGCCCCTGGCCTAACCCCTAATAGTCAAATAGATAATCACCACTGCTTGGGTTGTGCTCCTTGCAGTTAAGCTTATCTAATTATTGTAATTCTAGATAAGCCATTGTGGACTCCCGTTACTGATTAGAGCTTGTGCATCTTTCACCAAGGAGGCTATCACTGCTACTTGATTCACATTACCCCCCCACCCCCCACCCCCCCGGGCCAACCTCAAGGGAACCCGCCAGGGCACCCTACTATTTCTACCTCCAGGAGTTTAGGTAGGGGGGGTAAGTTCTAAATATATACATTTTACGCACCACCTTGTAGGTCTCGGATGATATAAATAGGCATCTCATTTTGTTGTTACTACTTCTCGTAGATGATGGGGCAGGGACACGGTAGATGCTACACAGTATATTTACATGTGATGAGATGAATGCAAGCCGAGCTTGTCATCACTAAGTATGCACCTGAGGAGGCGGTCATAGGGCCAACCCGTGCAACTACATAAGGGTCATACATGATATATATAGCTGGCTGAAGGTATCAGCCACTAGCTGGCCTGCGGTCCAGAGTCACGGACCTATCGCATACAAGGTCACTATGGTACGACATATATGTCGTACCATAACATCTCAGGTTCCCACTCTTGTCCCATGAGGACATCCAAGTCTGGTACTCTGGTCCACAGAATTCTTCCTTCTTGTAATCCCTAGCTTTCATTTCAAGGGCGCGTATCTGATTGCGGTACTTTTTAATCTAAGTGTTTTACAACGGTATACTCAATGACTCAATGGGAGAAGATATCAATAAGACGCAATAGTGCGATGTATAGGTAGATCGGAAGCGTAGTGCAGGGTACTGTAGGTACGTGCAGGTCACAGCAAGCATATGGCCTGGCGGCAGGAAACACGGGTCCTGGAGGGAACAGGGGCCAGTGTGCACTTTGCCAACTCAGTAGCAGACGTGGAAGTCGGTCAATAACATCCCCCCTAATTCAAGGTATTCTTGGGTTCAAGAATTCCTGGAATTAACTGAGGGGCATAAGGAAGTAAAATTGTATATAAAATAAGTAAAGACTGAGAGCTGGTTAGTTTGAGTCAAGAACTAGATAATAAATTATTTAGGTCCGGACTTAGAGGGAATGGGGCACCTGTGAGATCTCAAAGTCAACATATCACTAGGGTATCCTGGGCTATGGTTAAACTGCAGGGAAGCCGCAGGATCAGTCCCAACTGCAGAGCTATAGGGAAGCAGCAGAGGGTCTAAAGGGGAACTGCAGAGAAGCTGCAGGGATGCCAGGTTACAGGGGAGCTGCAGGGATAGCTAGACTAAAAGAAACTAAAAAGGGGATCCCAGGGAAGTAGTAATCTACCTTGATACGAGAGACTTTGCATGATTTGAGAAAGAAGTCCTAGTAGACAGGATGTCTGTGCTAGTCCCCGCATGATTTGGGAGTGAAGGCTACATGCTGAGATTCTAAATCAGATTTGAGGACATCATGCTGTATTTAACCGTGCCAGGTTTTGGCTAGAAAACTTGAGAGAGGTACTCTGAACTGCAGGTAGGTACATGTGGCAGTACAGAGGGCAGGACAAGATTTAAAATCCTAGAGTGTTCATTTCTACAAAAAGGGATAGACATGTCCACTTGTCCAGTTGGCATTTTCACTGAATGCCAGCGCAGGTGCAGGGTAGGGAAACTATCCAGTTCAAGTTGCTGGCGAACCTTTGTCAGGAAATCATCAAAGGCTCTGGTGGACAGGTTGGGTGGGAATAGAGCATCAATGAAGAGGAAGTCCATAGGGTTCCAGTCCATAAATGCTCAGATTGTTGACACATCTAACTTTGCCTCCAGGGTGAACACAGCTCTTAGGGTCCATCAACATCTTGGGGCGGAATGAAAGGGCTGATGCATGGGCTGTGGTCACGGCAGCTTGGAGGCAGATGGCCCACTGCGGCACTGCATAGTGGGTCTGCTTGTAGTGGACACTGTGGGATATGACTGCACCATCTGTTGACGCCTGCTGTTATTCTTAAGCGCAGGGGCACAGGCAGCATACGGGTCTGTGTGAAAGGGTCTGAGTGGGAATTTGTGTTTCTCAAATGCCAGTAGGGAAGGGAACTTATTAGTGGTGAAGTCATGCATGATTTGGGAAAGGCGGGATCTGATCATGATGGTGAAGGCTGAATTAACAGGGAAGTTGTTGAGGGATTTGAGGGTCAGGCCAAACCTGGTCAAGGTTTTACCAGAGTTGTTGAGGAAGTGGACCTGGTTGGCATTTGTGTTGATCACCCCTAGTGGGGTTCCAATGTCAGGTGAGCTGTGTTGGAGGATCCAGTGTTGGAACTTGGAAGGTGATGGCTGGAGCTAGGTCAGATGGTTTGAGTGGTCCAGCTCCATCTAGTGGTCCATCATAATCTTCATAGTAAGTCCTGGCTTGGTCAGCTAGGAGTTCCATCTCTCTCCTGGCCTCTGCCAGAGTTAGGTTTTGGAGCTCATCAAAATAAAGGGACAGTGGGGCGCTGCTGAACATATGGTGGAATGATGAAAGTGTCTGGTGGGTCATATCACCAACCTGCTGGACATGTGGTGGTGGGACAAAATTCCTTGCCACGGTCTGACATGATCTGGGAGTAGACATATTCAGTCACCAGATCCGGCACGCACTCCTTCCATGTCACGGTCACTGTCTGCAGGCTCTGGGGCAGACTCTTGTAGGGCCTCGGAAGCAGGGGCGAGATGATGAATATCAGTTCTACTGTGGGCGTTCTCATGAGTGGGGGTATTTCCTGTCTCAGAGTCAGTGTGGGATGTAGAGTATCTTCTGGGGCAGGAGATGATTCTTGGATAGCCCTACTGTGGGAATTCTCATGAGTGGGGGCGTTTCCTGTCTCAGAGTCAGTGTGGGAGTCAGAGCGAGTAAACATCATCATGTAGGCAGGTGATGTGGGTTGACTGCTGGTAGATTCAGTGTAGGGTTGGAATTTTCAATCGATAGAGTCGTTACACAGTGAAGACTGAAGTAGCAGATAGCTTATCATCGCAAATCGTGCGGCTATATAGAAAAGGAGGTCTCCAGGAAGATTCTGAAGACACGTGCAGGCCATAGCTAGCCTATGGCCTGGCGGCAGGCAACCCGGGTCCTGGAGCACCAGGACCACGCGTGCACTATGCCAACTCAGTGTCCGACGCAACGGAAAATAACATCCCCCCCAATTCAAGGTATTCTTGGATACAAGAATCCCTGGAATTAGCTGAGGGGCATAAAGAAATATAGGAGTATAAAGGCTGACAGGGCTATTTAGATATGCTAATGGCTGGCAGGAGAAGCTGTAAATAATAAATTATTCGGGACAGGATCCAAGGGGACACGGCACATTAAGGGCAGGGATCATCAGATCAATGTCAGTTTGCTAGAATAGCAGGTGGCAGGAAGCTAAGGCTGCATTGGAGAAGCATAAAACGACTAGATAGCAAATAGACTGACTGACTGTAAACAACTTCTTTAAGGTAGACGTCCTCCTCTAGCTCAGGTAATCAATCCAGGTGGAGGGATATGGTGAGGTACTTCCAATGTCATCTATAAGGTATCATTGATCAGAATCTTTAGACTAATACTATGACTTATGGGGTGACGGAAATAGAGGGCGGGAGGGGGGGGGGGGGGGGGGGGGGGGGGGGGGTACGAGGGTGTGCAGGGTTGAATCTCCGTGGCACAAGCAATCTGGGAGGATTGCGCAACGCTGTGTGTGATCTGATGAGTATACAACTCACAAAGATCTACTCAGACTCCTGGACTGCGTCTACGTTTCGTCTTGGACGGATGGTAGAGACAACGGGAGAGTTGTGTGGGCAGTAGGCGAGGCAGCGCAGGTTAGATTCCTCAGGTGAACACGTAGGCAATCTAGGGCCAAAAGCAGTACTCAAGCCGTCGAGCTAGTCTGAGGGAAAACTGTCACCTTGTGCAGGGCTGAAGATCCACTTGGCACGGGCGCAGGGGCGCTGTCTGCGGGTAGCGGTCGGGCCGATAACCTTTCAATCGATAGAGTCGTTACACAGTGAAGACTGAAGGAGCAGATAGCTTATCATCGCAACTCGTGCGGCTATATAGAAAAGGAAGTCTCCAGGAAGATTCTAAAGACACGTGCAGGCCATAGCTAGCCTATGGCCTGGCGGCAGGCAACCCGGGTCCTGGAGCACCAGGACCACGCGCGCGTGCACTATGCCAACTCAGTGTCCGACGCAACGGACAATAACAGGAATGAGGAGGTTTTAGTGAAGTAGAGTCCATGCCTTTTGGGGAAGGTGAGGAGTAGCTTGATCCCAAACCTGCTGGGGATGGAGAGTGTGGCATCAATCTTGGACAGGTGAACTTGGAGATCAGGACATAAGTTGGTAGCTCCATGAATGCTAATGATGTTGGCTGTCTTGGAGGGAGCAAGGAGCACATCATTAAGGGTAATCAGTGACCTTCCATGGCCCCTGAGGTGGGCCTTGCCCATCTGGTGACAGATGATAGGTGGAGCTCCCTGGTCTGCCAGCTGTAGCCTAACGGGTTGGGGGATATCCTGAACATCATGCAAGTTGGAGGGGTTACTTGTGACATGGAAGTGGGCTGCAGTGTCTAAAATCCATTCTCTCTGCAGGGCTGATTGAAAGCATCATTGTCATCATCACTGTCATCTGAGTCTGGTGCAAGGGCTGAAATTACTTCTTCTATAATGCAGGCATCATCAGGGTCCACAATTCCAAATAAAGCACTGTCATCCAAAGGGGCAGCAGGTGGTAGAGAGAGGAGAATAGACTTGTCTCTGGGTGAATCAGCAAATCTCACTGGCTGGTTGTCATCCTTCACTGCCAGGTAGGGCTAGGAAGTTTCATCTTCCTCACTGTCACTGCCAGAGTCAGAGGTGGAGCAGTCACCGTCAGCCACGTGAGCATGGCGTCCTCTGCTGTAATCTCTCTTGAGCGAGGCGGGTCTTTCCTCCAGACCTGTATTCTAGAACTCCACTCCTGCGTTGTGGAGACTTGGACTTGCTGCCAAATCTCTTGTCATCACCGTCTCTTCCCTTGGGTGCGTGGTGACCTGGACCCATTGTCAGCAGCATTGGAGTCAAGTGGTCTGTGGGCCAGCTCAGAGTCAGAGCTGGGGCATTCCCTTGAGCTGTGGCCATATCCACCACAGTCCCAGCAGGTCATGGTCTTGTTCGTTTGGCGTTGACGGTATTGGTCCTTCCTTCCAGAGGAGTTCCCTCTGTAGGCTGCAGCAGCACCAAATTCAGCCTCCTCAGGGGATGAGATGGTGGGGATTTTCAATCGCCAGGTTGTACTGGGTTATCTTGAGCTGAAGGGTAGTAAAGTCAGGGATAACTTTTACTTTCCGGAGTTGCGTATATGACGCAGAGACAGAGGAAGGGATAGAAGGTAGATACTTTGCTTAACATCGGATGCGCCCAGGAGGGCGGACATGAAAGATAAAGGGAATCGGCTGTACTGCATTTAGTACTGCCGGCTGGGCGCGTGGCCGTAGCTGGCCAGCGGCACAGCAGAAGGGCACGTCAGGCAGTGAGGCCTACGTGCTCTATTGTCACTCTAGAGAAGACATGAAACTCGGACAATACCCCCCCCCCCCCATTCCTGGCATTCTTCATACAGAAGAATTCCAGGAATTAGAGGAGTTAAAAACTAGAGGGACAATATAAATTATATTATGCAGGTACAAGGTAACTGGTCAGGCTTGTCAAAAGATCAACAGGAAAATTATACTGACTGCGGCGAGGCGGGCTGGCACAGTAAAGGTGATAATCTTATATAAAGAACTCAAAATCACTGATCTAGGTTGGCAGATCAAGGAGCTGCCAGGAAGGTACAGACTTAATTATAATAAGTCCATCACAGGTAGGAGAATGGATACGGTCATACCTGGGATCAGCTAACTTATTCCCCCTCTGATTGGGAAGTCTAAATCTGGAAATACTTGTCAAATCAAGGGTGGCATCAGGATTCTCCGGGGAGTTCCGGTTGTGTTCAGTTGAGCTGACAGGTCAACTGCTGGACCCCAATCCACGGGAAGCCCAAGCGAGTGAAGCGACAGAACAAAATAGAGAGCCGCTGTGAAGTAAAAGCTGAAGTTGTCACAACGTAATGACACGCCTTGTCGATTTTGTGTGTCGACCCTGCGGCGATGCTGGGATGCTGGATTGCTGGGGTGGACTCCGGGAAATGCTGACTCCAAAATCTCCAGGGGTGGGCGGCATGTTCCCCCGAAACTTTTTTCCTGGAAAGCCAGGGGAAAGTCGTTAATCGTCCGTTTTGTACTTTTAACCGGGGGGTCGAGAGGAAGTTTTTTTCATATACCTATGTCGGAAGTTTTTGTAATCGGCCTTACCCCCCCCCCCCCCCCCCCCCCCCCCCCGCCCCCAAAAGGCCCATATCTCCTTCAGGAATTATAATTAGGGGGTCAAAGTAGGGTCTAAAGTGATCCCCTCGGCGAGCTCTATCCATTTGTGGTCTTACATTTGGATTTTAGCAAAGTTTGTCAACATGGTCAAGCAAACACTCTTTCCTAGCCCTGATTCTGAGCTGAGCCAGCAAGTTTTGGTGTTTCAGAATTTGAAGGTGGTGTTAAGCCTAAGTTGCATGCCTAAGTACCCTCCATATACCCAAGAAGTTTGGTGAGGAAATACTGAGTTTCTGGTTTGGCCCAACTTTCACACTTGGTGTACTTAGAACCTGTGGAGGTCACTACTCGAGCACCACCTAGACACATTTCCTCAACCTCGAAAACAAGTGCGGATTCGGAATGCTCTCGTCAAACCAGTTTCATGGGTATGCTTAACTTCGTCAGATTCCGTCTGGTGAGGAAGTTGCGAGGATATATCCGAAACCGGCTCTACCCATGTACGAGGATCTGCCAGGTCACCAGGTGCCTCGACTTGGATCTAGAGGACCTCGCCTCCAGATTTACTCGGTGTCGGAAATAAGCGCGGATTCGGAAAGATCTCGTCGAGCTTGTGTCATAGGTCTGCTTAATTTGATCAGAGACCGAGTCCTGAGGAAGTTTTGGCCTCTAACAGTTTTCACCAGAGGAAATTTCTGAAAGTCGCCGCCCCCCCCCCCCCCCCCCCCCTTTTTTTGAGGGGTCGATATCTACCGTAGTGTCAAGAAAGTCTGCGCCTATTCTCCAGGGTTTAGTCTGCGCCTATTTGTAAGGAAGGGTTCAGACAGGTGGACAAATCGTCAGTGCCATGCTGGTCAGTGGCGATTCACTATTCCAAGCGTGAACCGGTCGACTCTCTACATCACTCCTCCAGGTCGCATCATCAATTTTCAACCACCAGCGCAGCAGAATTTACGTATTGCTTTCGTTCTGTCTTCCGGATGTTGGTCTCGCATGCTGGTCTCGCAACCACAGCAGAAGTCGCAGCAACCGCACCAGAAGGCACAGCAACTGCAGCAAAAGCAAATGCAGGAGATTCGTCTGAGCACGGGCCAGGCAATTTGTTGTAGCCCCTTGCTTCAGCTAGAAAAGTGAACTCAGTGATTACCCAACTTCCCTTGACCCCTCTTGATTGTGTGCAAACTGGTTCTATTCATGTTTCATCTCAGTCAACATGTACAATAGCTCCCCTGGTAGATGCATTATCATGCGGTTGCGTAGTGACATAGACACACTTCATGTGAAGTCCAAGCATGGCTGCATTCATTCTTCTTGAGGTGTACAGTGTGGCCAGAGCAGAGGTGGTAGACAACGAGGATGGGGCTTCCCCCATAATAAAATTATCAGAATTAAATAAGACAAGCTGCACAGTGATGCTGAATGCATAGGGAGTCCAAATCACCCACTCTGTCTTAAAACAACAATATATTTATACGGACGACTCGGGTTACAAATTCAATGCTGTAGACAGGAGGTAGCATCCTCTGCGAGAGGTTGAAATAAGCCGATCGATTTATTCCGATTATAGGAACTAGGAAGTCTATGACATGAATATTTGCAATTTATTGAGCATAGTTTCAGATTTTGAGCATCACATTGAGGGGTGGGGTGGGGGGGAGGGGGTGGGGGGTGGGTGGGGTGTGGTGGTGGGGGGGGGGGGAGGAGGACATCCCATTTGTTTTTTGCTAATTATTTAATCAGGGTCTCCAAATGAAGTTCTGAGACCCCCCACGGAGGAGGGGGGTAGTGGTCTCTTCTTTCGGTGCAGGAGATTGGCAAAAACACTTTGGACCCGCAGGAAAGAGGGGTTAGCCCACCCCCCCC
>JACBWV010000595.1:157500-295095 GCA_013435795.1 Chlamydomonas sp. ICE-L
TGATATTTTTATACGGACGACTTGTTAGACGAATTCACCGCTGGAGACTTCTGAAGTATATATTCATCCGGGTGACTCGTGTCACGAATCTAATGCTGCGTACAACTGTAAACAATATATTTATACGGATGACTTGTTAAGCGAATTCAATGCTGAAGACCCTTGTTAACCATCTATACATACGGATGAGCCGTGTAACGAATTCAATTCTGAATATTGGTGAAACATAAAGCTGGACTTCGAACGGAAGGGAAGAAACTAAAGCTTAGGTAGCTTTGCGAATAATTTACAGAGACTCGGTAGGGACTATAGGCTGACAGGCGTGCCGCCAACATGACTTAGGGTACGGGGCTTACTAGAAGCACGTGTAACCATGGGTACCTTCTTGACACATAAGATCATCAAGACGATGTAAAAGACATTGAACTGTTTTACGGTGTCTATGTAGAGGACAAGACACACGATAGGAAAGACCTAAGAAAGCTAGCGCTGACACATACCTATTCATACGGGGACTAATGTAACCTAAGTAATGCTGGAGACATCTGAAGAATATATATTCATACGGGCAACTTGTATAACGTATTCAGTGCTGGAGACTTCTGAAAAGTACATATATACGTATACACAGAAGGAGGGGTTGCATGCAGCTTCTAGCCAGCTCCTGCTCCCACAAACTACTTCAGTGACAAGTCAAACAAGGAGGTGGGAATATGCAGCTTCTAACCATCTCCCGCCCACACAAACTACTGAGGGGCCTAGTCAAACAAGGAGGGGGTAGCATGCAGCTTCTAGCCAGCTCCCGCCCACACAAACTACTGAGGGGCCTAGTCAAACAAGGAGGGGGTGCATGCAGCTCCTAGCCAGCACCCTCCCACACAAACTACTGAGGGGCCTAGTCAAACAAGGAGGGCGTAGCATGCAGCTTCTAGCCCGCTCCAGCCCACACAAACAACTGAGGGGCCCAGTCAAACAAGGAGGGTTAGCATGCAGCTTCTAGCCCGCTCCCGCCCACACAAACTACTGAGGGGCCTAGCCAAACAAGGAGGGGTAGCATGCAGCTTCTAGCCAGCTCCCGCCCACACAAACTACTGAGGGGCCTAGTCAAACAAGGAGGGCGTAGCATGCAGCTTCTAGCCCGCTCCAGCCCACACAAACTACTGAGGGGCCCAGTCAAACAAGGAGGGTTAGCATGCAGCTTCTAGCCCGCTCCCGCCCACACAAACTACTGAGGGGCCTAGCCAAACAAGGAGGGGTAGCATGCAGCTTCTAGCCCGCTCCCGCCCACACAAACTACTGAGGGGCCTAGTCAAACAAGGAGGAGTAGCATGCAGCTTCTAGCCCGCTCCCGCCCACACAAACTACTGAGGGGCCTAGTCAAACAAGGAGGTGGGAATATGCAGCTTCTAGCCAGCTCCCGCCCACACAAACTACTGAGGGGCCTAGTCAAACAAGGAGGGGTAGCATGCAGCTTCTAGCCCGCTCCCGCCCACACAAACTACTGAGGGGCCTAGTCAAACAAGGAGGTGGGAATATGCAGCTTCTAGCCAGCTCCCGACCACAGAAACTGCTGAGGGGCCTAGTCAAACAAGGAGGGGTAGCATGCAGCTTCTAGCCAGCTCCCGCAACACACAAACTACGAAGGGGACCAGTAAAACAAGGAAGGTTGGCATGCAGCTTCTAGCCAGCTCCCGCCCACACAAACTACTGAGGGGCCTAGTCAAACAAGGAGGGTTAGCATGCAGCTTCTAGCCCGCTCCCGCCCACACAAACTACTGAGGGGCCTAGCCAAACAAGGAGGGGTAGCATGCAGCTTCTAGCCAGCTCCCGCCCACACAAACTACTGAGGGGCCTAGTCAAACAAGGAGGAGTTGCATGCAGCTTCTAGCCCGCTCCCGCCCACACAAACTACTGAGGGGCCTAGTCAAACAAGGAGGTGGGAATATGGAGCTTCTAGCCAGCTCCCGCCCACACAAACAACTGAGGGGCCTAGTCAAACAAGGAGGGGTAGCATGCAGCTTCTAGCCCGCTCCCGCCCACACAAACTACTGAGGGGCCTAGTCAAACAAGGAGGTGGGAATATGCAGCTTCTAGCCAGCTCCCGACCACACAAACTACTGAGGGGCCTAGTCAAACAAGGAGGGGTAGCATGCAGCTTCTAGCCAGCTCCCGCACACACAAACTACGAAGGGGACCAGTAAAACAAGGAAGGTTGGCATGCAGCTTCTAGCCAGCTCCCGCCCACACAAACTACTGAGGGGCCTAGTCAAACAAGGAGGGGTAGCATGCAGCTTCTAGCCAGCTCCCGCCCACACAAACTACTGAGGGGCCTAGTCAAACAAGGAGGGGTAGCATGCAGCTTCTAGCCCGCTCCCGCCCACACAAACAACTGAGGGGCCCAGTCAAACAAAAAGGGGTAGCATCTAGCTTCCAGCCAGCCTTCGACAAGTGAGTTAATATCCTGCTCCTGCTATACGTTTCTAGGCAGCTAGGCTTCTAAGATACTCCTGCTTAGCTGCTATGCTCCATTGATTCAAGGATAGTGTTGGTCTTTTGGTGACTGTTGTTGTTGCTGCTGCTGGTGATACAACATGTCATCATCGTCAATGTTAGTGCCATCATCGTCTTGGTTAGAGCCATCCTCATATTCTTCATCGGTAGGTTCTTTGTCAGTCATTGCTTTGCTCTCCTCAAAGTCGTTGCCACCATGTTCTGGGAAACCACCACCAACTTGATCAGCACACAAGTAAGCAATTCCATATTGTTTATCCCTCATCTGCAAGAGGCATACGTTTTGAGTTAGGGATTTTCAATAACCTAGGCACCATCATCACATTCAGCTACCAAAAGAGCATGACAAAACTAAATCATCGCTTAACATTGAGCTTAACACAAGGTCTGTTGGATCCATCTTCTTGATGCTGTGGAAGTAGGCCACATACTTGGAATCTGACTTGCCAACCACCTGGTCTGCATCTTTTGCTTCAACTACCATTCAGTGAAGCAGCCAAAAAGTAATTTCTTCCCAACAGGCATTAATCCAGCACCAAACATCTGTTGTGATTTGGGTTCCCTTCCACTTCAGCAACACAGGACAATTTCTCCCATCCAATTCTGACACTATTTATTTTGAGAAAGCCAGCGCTTCAAGCGAATAGGCTAGGGGCGGAGACCAGCCAGCCTAATATTGTCAAAACATGGAAGACTTAGAATAACATGGGAATGGGTGGTTTGGGTTCCCTTCCACTTCAGCAACACAGGACAACTTCTCCCATCCAATTCTGACACTATTAATTTTGAGGAAGCCAGCGCTTTAAGCGAATAGGCTAGGGGCGGAGACCAGCCAGCCTAATATCGTCAAAATATGGAAGACTTAGAATAACATGGGAATGGGTGGTTTGGGTTTCCTTCCACTTCAGCACCACAGGACAACTTCTCCCATCCAATTCTGACACTATTAATTTTCAGGAAGCCAGCGCTTTAAGCGAATAAGGTGGGGGCGGAGACCAGCCAGCCTAATATTGTCAAAACATGGAAGACTTCGAATAACATGGGAATGGGTGGTTTGGGTTCCCTTCCACTTCAGCAACACAGGATAACTTCTCCCATCCAATTCTGACTAGGGGGCGGCAAATAGATCTTTATTGCCCAACCATATAGATCTATTTAGATCTATATATAGCAAATAGGTATATTTGGTATATCTACAACATATGCAGTTACATCAGATAGCCACAGGAAAATCCAGTCGAAGCGCCTGCAATATGATATGGTGCCCTATGCCATAATTGTAAAACCAGATTTTTATTTTTGGAAGGTGCCCTACGACGATTTTCAAAAATCCAGCTTCGCCTATAGAGATCTATATTTATCTATATATATATATAGATCTATGCCTCTCCCTAAATCTGACACTATTTATTTTGAGGAATCCAGCGCTTTAAGCGAATAAGCTAGGGGTGGAGAACAGCCAGGCTGATATTATAAAAAAGGCTTTCTTCTTCTTCAAAAAAAAGCGAAGAAGCAGTTCAGGAACACAAGGTAACTTCTCCTTATCACGGCAGGCTAGTGACAAATGAGAGGAATTAGGGTGTCAACAGACACTGTTTTTTCACAATGTCGTACTTACTTATCATGTTGAAGGCCTGCTGTTCCATGCTAAGTAGTTGCAGAGCGCCCATCCACCTCGCCTACAACCTCTGCTCTGGACGCTCGATGCAACTGTCCACACTGTACACCTCCAGAAAATGAATGCAGCCATGCTCGTACTTCGCATGGAGTGTGTCCATGTCACTACGCAACCGCATGATAATACATCTACCAGGAGAGCCATTATCCATGTTGACTCAGCTGAAACATGAATAGAAGTCTGAACCAGCTTGCACACGATCAAGAGGGGTAAAGGGAAGTTGGGTAATCACCGAGTTCACATTTCTAGCTGAAGTAAGGGGCTACAACAAATTGCCTTGCCCGAGCTCAGACGAATCTCCTGCACTTGCTTTTGCTGCTGTTGCTGTGACTTCTGCTGCTGTTGCTGTGACTTCTGCTGCGGTTGCTGCAACTTCTGCTGCGGTTGCGAGACCAGCATGCGAGACCAGCATCCATCAAGACGGTGGCACATAGAACGCCACCGTCCTGGTTGAAACTCTATCTTCTAGGGCAGTGCTGGTCTCGCAGAAAGGATTGGGAAGCAAGATGGAAGACAGAACGAAAGCAATACGCAAATTCTGCTGCGCTGGTGCTTGAAAATTGATGATGCGACCTGGAGGAAGTGATGTAAAGAGTCGACCGGTTCACTCTTGGAATCGTGAATCGCCACTCAGTGACAGACCAGCATGGCACTGACGATTTGTCCACCTGTCTGAACCGTTCCGTTGCCAACACACTCCTCCAATTTCCCACGTCGCTTGCGACGCTGCATAGAACTTGTCTCCCGTGGAATGGCTGCGTTTTTTCTTCCATGGCTGGCAGGCGCAGTACTCGCAGCGTAGTAAGGGCGTCGAGGGCGAGCGTATCGCGCGCTACTGACGCTACAAGTACCGTACTCGACCGTACTCGACAAAGTTTCCGCGAGCGCGCGGTCGATGATCGTTGGTCGTTGGTACTGCTTGTACTGCATCTTGTGTGCGATCAGCGCGACCTACTAGGCCCATCTGACACGTCGCTGCGTTCCAGAAAAAATACCGCATCATGTCTGTCCACTCGTGCGCCTGTAGCCAATGCAACTAACCCTATGGGTGAAGGATGACCCTATTAGTGAATCATCTACCCTGGGCTGTTCCTCTTGCGCGTCCCGACAACTTTTTTGCCACTTCTATTGAAATTATACTATAGCAAGGAACTCGGGAAGCGAGTTCCCCCCTGGCGTGGGGCAAGAATGCCTCAGGATGACGATAGAGTGTTGGACTTCCGTAGCGACGAGTGAGTTGAGGTTGAGGGAGACTTGTTGCAAGATGGTTTGTGAAGGAAGGAAACGAGCGTGGGCAATGGGTGTGAGCGAAACCTCGGATCCGCAAGGTGTATAACATAAGGTTGCAGTCGTGTTGGGAGATGATGCCCCAAGAGTTGCTTGAAACAAAGAGCTCGAAAGGCACCTTGGATCCGGCTGAGGGCGTAGGCATTGGTAGAGGCTGGGGTTATGGATGTTTGAGATTATCCTCGCGGTTCTGACAGTCCTTCATTTCTTAGTTTCATGGCATGTTCAGCTGGGGTTAAATTGTAGGCTTAGCTATTGTTTTTGCAAAACTTACTGCAGTTGGGATGGGTTGTTGACAGCAGGGAGGTTGGATTGGTCTCAGGGCGGAGGCCTTGGTAGAGGCTGGGTTATGGTTCCAATGAATGTAGGGTACAGTCAAGAGGTAGGCAAGTGGGCTGAAAGGACGAGCCTCACAGCCAAATTTTTAGTTCTGTGGTCAGGCAGCACGGAACTAAGCTTCTAGTCAGGGGAGTCAGTTGGGACCTCCTGTCTCCGGGGCCTCGTCGCAGTGGTCATGCTGGCTTGTTCTTAAAATGGAGGGGGGTGTCAGGATCAGATTTCACCTCGCTGGAACAGAAGGATGAAAGGCAGCATGCCTAGCTGTGGTATACGCCAATGTTGTTGTTGACCTACCTACTGTTGGGATGGTTTAGAGTCACAAAAGAGGTTGGGGAGGTCTCAGGGCAGAGGCATTGGTAAAGGCTGTATGTTCCATAGTCAATGGTGAGGTAGAGGATGCTCATAAAGTCGTTGTTCATGTGACCATGCAAGAAGCCAACACACTGGGAGCAAAAGCAGAATGTTAGACAATAGAGAAGGCATCAACAATAGAGAAGGCACCCTTACCCCCCCCCCCCCCCCCCACTTAGCCCCCCCAACCCATACACACACAAATACACACACAAACTCACACACACACACACACACACACACACACACACACACACATACACACACACACTCATCCATCCATCCATCGTTAGCCTTGTTACCCTGTGTGCGACTGATGATGAGCAATACTTAGGCATGCAGGCAGGCAGGGAGGCAGGCAGGCAGGCAGGCAGGCAGGCAAGCAGGCAGGCAGGCAGGCAGGCAAGCAGGCAGGCAGGCAGGCAGGCAGGCAGGCAGGCAGGCAGGCAGGCAGGCAGGCACATAAACACATGACCTCATGAACTCGTAAACCCTCACATCACCCCATGCTCCTTGCAGGTCACCCCCAGACAAGGACTACATCGTTACTCCTGCTACCCTGAGCGTGACTGATGATGAGCAATCCTCAGGCCGGCGGAAAGCTGCCTCACGTTTGGTCAGCTTCCACACGCCTGATGATATGGCAGACCCCATGCGTTCTGTCAGCTTCCACGTGCGCGAGGGCGAGGCGACTGAGGAAGAGGGCAGCAGAAATCAGCCAGCTCGCTCAAACCACTCATCCTTCAGCTCGACCAGTAGCTTCGGTAGTCTTGGTGCCATCGGCAGGCCTCCAGTCATGATGTGTAGCACGCCTGTCACGGTCCTAGATGCCCACGGTTGTAGATCGGATAGCAGCATAGAGAGTCTGGGTGCCATTGGCCGGCCGCCTCAGCTCATGCAGAGCAGCCCTGTGAGGTCCTGTGATGCTCAGAGTGACTTAGCCACTGGTGGTGGTGCTGCTGCTATTATTGGTGGTAGTCGTGGTGGTGGTGGTGGTGGTGGAAGCAGCTTCAATGGCGAGGTTGCCAGTGGACAGTTGCCAGTAATGATGCAAACTTCGCCCGTCATCATTTGCGATACTCAAGGAGCCGTCACATTCAGCGGCAGCTTCAATTCTTTCGACACCTACAGAATCGAACATGGCCTTGAGCCTGCCGCTCCTACATCCACATCCAGACCCACACCTGCAGGCCCTTCACAGCCAGGCACCAAGGGCACCCGGCGTCGGTCACTCCTCAACTTATTCCAAAGCTTTGGCGCTAGCAAGGGCGCTTCCTCAGGGGAGGTGCATGCAACGCCTGAGTCGCTCCCTGTCCAGCAGGACGGGTCAAATAGGGGCTCCAAGGGTCGAGAGTCTCGACTAAATGCGGCTAGAATATCCGCGAACAGATCGCTTGAGGGTAGGCTGTCAGCAGACAGATCAACAACGAGCAGGCTATCAGCAGACACTTCAAATAAATCAATAGGGCGATCTGCCTTCAGGATTGCTCGCAGGAAGTCATTCCTTGATTTCTTTTCAGACGGACCTCGGGCTTCACGAACCTCGGCTTCAGGAGGTATGTTGGTGCGTGTTGCTGTCCTGTGCTATGCTGTTCTGTGTGTTGCCGTGTGTTGCTGTGCCGTGTGGTGTTGTTTGGTGCTGTGTTGTTCTGTTCTGTGCTGTGCTGTTCTGTGCTGTGTGTTGCTCTTCTGTGTGTTGCTGTGTGTTCCTGTGCTGTGCTGTAATGTGTGTTGCTGGTTGTGTGGAGCTGCGCTGTGCTGTGCTATGCTGTGATTTGCTGTGTGTATCTGTTCTGTTCTGTTCTGTTCTGTTCTGTTCTGTTCTGTGTGTTGCTGTGCTGTGTGGTGCTGTGTTGTGTGGTGCTGTGTGGTGCTGTGCTGTGTGGTGCTGTGCTGTGTGGTGCTGTGCTGTTCTGTTTATTGTGCTGTTTGGTGCTGTGTTGTGCTGTGCTGTGCTATGCAGTGTTTTTCTGTGTGGTGCTGTGCTGTGTGGTGCTGTGCTATGCATTGCTGTAATTTTCTGTTCTGTGTGTTGCTGTGCTATGCTGTTTGGTGCTGTGTTGTTCTGTGCTGTGCTGTACTGTGCAGTGCAGTGTTGTTCTGTGTGTTGCTGTGCTTTGCTGTGCTGTGTGTTGTTGTGCTATTCTCTGCTGTATGGTGCTGTGTTGTTCTGTGCTTTGCTGTGCTGTTCTATGCAGTGCTGTGCTGTGCTGTGCAGTGTTTTTCTATATGGTGCTGTGCTGTGCTGTGCTATGCGGTGCTGCGTTTTACTGCGTGTTGCTGTGCTGTGCCTTGCTTGCTGTGCTGTGCTGTGTTTTACTGGGTGGTGCTGTGCTGTGCCTTGCTGTGCTGTTTTACTGGGTGGTGCTGTGCTGCTGTGCTGTGCCTTGCTGTGCTGTGCTATGCCGTGCTGTGCTGTGTTGTTCTGTGCTGTGCTGACACTTACCATAACCCCAAACCCAGACCCCAATATGTGGACTCCGCTGAAGCAGGAACTGAGGATGATGGAATGAATGAGCTTCAAAGGCCATCTATGAAAAGTATTAACAGACAGGCTAGCTTCATTGACACCACCACCACCAACCTGAACCCCCAAACTCAATCTGCACACTCCGTTGCAGCCGGAACTGAGCACAAGATAATGAATGAGCTTCATAGGCCATCCAAGAGACGAATGAGCAGACACGCGAGCTTCATTGACACCAAGACCACCAAACTCACCCCCAAAACTTCAATATATGCACTCCGTTGCAGCCGGAACTGAGGACAAGAGGATGAATGAGCTTCATAGGCCATCCACGAGACAAATAAGCAGACGCATGAGCTTCATTGCCACAATCACCACCAACCTTGACCTTAAACCCCAATCTGTACTCCCCTTTGCAGCTGAAACTGAGGAAGAGAGGATGAATGATCCCCAAAGGCCATCAGCGAGACAAATGAGCAGGCGCCCGAGTTCCATTGACACCAACACCAACACCAATACCACATGTTTGTGTAATTATGTTCATGTTCATGTTGCAGCTGAAACTGAGGACGAGAGAATGAATGATCACCAAAGGCCATCAGCGAGACAAATGAGCAGGCGCCCGAGTTCCATTGACACCAACACCAACACCAATACCACATGTTTGTGTAATTATGTTCATGTTCATGTTGCAGCTGAAACTGAGGACGAGAGAATGAATGATCCCCAAAGGCCATCAGCGAAACGAATGAGCAGACGTGCAAGCTTCATCGACTTCTTCCGTGCTGGTATTGGCACGCTTGATGCACCTGCCACCTTAGGTGGCAGCTTCAATCAGCCACAACAGCCGCAGGCAGAACGGAGTACGCGGCGCTCGAGCTTTATTGACCTCTTCAGAGGCAGTCAAACGCACGACTTGGGAGGCGTAGAGCGACCAAGCTTGGCAGCAAAAAAATCAGGAAGGAACCGCCGAGCGTCGATGGCCGACATATTTAGCGAAGCTAGTAAGAAGGTATGCAGAGTATTGGTGTAAGTTATTTATTGATGTATTATTGTTATTGATTCATTCATTCATTTATTCATTCATTCATTCATTCACTCATTCATTTATTCATTCATTCATTCATTCATTCATTCATTCATTCATTCATTCATTCATTCATTCATTCATTCATCCATTCAGTCAGTCAGTCAGTCAGTCAGTCAGTCATTAGTCAGTATCGGTGGATGTTTATGTTTATGTTAATGTACATGCGTGTGTTACTGAGTATCGGTGTATGTTTATGTTCTTGCGTATGTTACTGAGTATCGGTGTTTGTTTATGTTCTTGCGTATGTTACTGAGTATCGGTGTTTGTTTATGTTTATATTTATGTTACTGGGTATCGGTGTTTGTTTATGTTTACATTTATGTTACTGGGTATCGGTGTTTGTTTATGTTTATATTTATGTTACTGAGTATCGGTGTTTGTTTATGTTGATATTTATGTTACTGAGTATCGGTGTTTGTTTATGTTTATATTTATGTTACTGAGTATCGGTGTTTGTTTATGTTCATATTTATGTTACTGAGTATCGGTGTTTGTTTATGTTGATATTTATGTTACTGAGTATCGGTTTTTGTTTATGTTTATATTTATGTGACTGAGTATTGGTGTATGTTAATTTTAATGTTCACGTGACTGAGCATCGGTGTATGTTTATATTTATGTAGATGTTATATTTATGTATGTTTATATTTATGTAGATGTTATATTTATGTTATATTTATGTTATATTTATGTAGATGTTATATTTATGTTATATTTATGTTATATTTATGTTATATTTATGTTATATTTATGTATGTTTATATTTATGTAGATGTTATATTTATGTTATATTTATGTTATATTTATGTATGTTTATATTTATGTATGTTTATATTTATGTAGATTTAGTGACTTCTTATGCAGATTATATACTTGGTAAAAGCCAGACAGTGCAGATGTAGACCAAGTGTAGACCAAGTGTAGACCAGATGTAGACCAAGTGTAGACCAGATGTAGACCAAGTGTAGACCAGATGTAGACCAAGTGTAGACCAGATGTAGACCAAGTGTAGACCAGATGTAGACCAAGTGTAGACCAGATGTAGACCAAGTGTAGACCAGATGTAGACCAAGTGTAGACCAGATGTAGACCAAGTGTAGACCAGATGTAGACCAAGTGTAGACCAGATGTAGACTAAGTGTAGACCAGATGTAGACACAAATAGATGCCCCTCGGACCCTCTAAAAGAGGCAGCAGTTTGTACTCAGCGCTTATCACTTGGGGCCGCGCTTAGCGCTACATGATGGGTGCTACTCAACCGTCCAGGAATCAGGCTTGCGTCGCACATTGGGATCTAACCTGAATTTCATCCCTGTTCAACGAATGGCTCAATGGCTGAGCTCCTCGAGCGACAAAGGTGCCAGGTTCAAATCCCCATGGGTGCGCCGTAGTGTTTGCGGCCACTGTTAAGCGCCATGGTAGCTTTGTCTAGGTCAAGTAGCAGCCCGTTCCCTACCGCCGTAAGACGGGGCTCCCTTTATAACACGCCCCCACCAGGCGTTATCATTACTTTATGACTTGCATCATCTTTGAGGAAGCAAACTGATGTATAGACCTCAGGATTGGATGTAGAGGGGTCAGAGAAGAGCCAGAGAGGTTGAATGGTGGACACTTTATTTCATGCGACGTGTTGCAACTCGGTGCAACCCCAGTCCAACGCATTGTTCCCCGAACCTCGTAGAGTGCAAAGCGCGGAGTACAATCTAACCACGGGGTCTAATCGAATTTTGATTGGATTATTACATGTTTTTCCAGCCAACTCTGGGCTGCTCATTGTCTTCCAATGCCAAGTCCCCTCATGTGATACCCACAGAAACCAAGAAGAAAACTATACTAGGTCATGTGTCAAGGTCATGTGTCCAGTTCATGTGTCAAGGTCATGTGTCAAGGTCATATTTCCAGGTCATGTGTCAAGGTCATGTGTCAAGGTCATGTAACCAGATCATGTGTCAAGGTCATGTGTCCAGTTCATGTGTCCAGGTCATTTGTCAAGGTCATGTGTCAAGGTCATGTAACCAGATCATGTGTCGAGGTCATGTGTCAAGGTCATATTTCCCGGTCATGTGTCAAGGTCATGTGTCCAGGTCATGTGTCAAGGTCATGTGTCAAGGTCATATTTCCAGGTCAGGTGTCTAGATCTTATTAAACAAATCCTTGTTGAGTTTCAGCATGATCAAGGAAATAATGCAAACAATCAACTCTACTTTATCAACGTGTCGAATCGAACACACACTTGTTGTAGCGTTTCAGCATGATCAAGAAAATAACAATATGAGTCAACTCTAGTCTACCAACTGGTCGAATCCAACAATCGCGTGTCGCCGAGTTTCAGCATGATCAAGAAAATAGCAATAACAAACCAACTGTATAGTTTACCAACTGGTCAAATCGAACACACACTTGCCGAGTTCAGCATGATCAAGAAAATAACAATATGAGTCAACTACAGCCTACCAACTGGTCGAATCCAACAATCACATGTTGCAGAGTTTCAGCATGATCAAGAGAATGGCGAGCAGTAAGAAGGGAGGAGATGAGTTTTCTTCTGATGATGAAAAAGATGGCGGAGTTGAATGGCACACCTCCTTAGATGGCTTCCGCTCACTGACCTACTGCTTCATGCGAAGAGAGTGAGTGGAGTTGTGTAGTGCTTTGCTGTGCTGTGCTGTGCTGTGTAGTGCTTTGCTGTCCCGTTTGTTGCTGCACTGTACTATGCTATGTAGGTCTTATATGGCTTCTACCCGCCGACCTACTGCTTCATGCAGAGAGAGTGAGTGGAGTTGTTAAGTGCTGTGCTGTGTAGTGCTGTGCTTTGCCGTGCTGTGTGGTCCTTACAAGGCTTCTGCCCACTGAAATACTGCTTTAATGCGGAGAGAGTGAGTGTATTTCTTTAACCATGTTAAATTTGGTTTGGGTGGATTTGTTGTAACATTACATGGTGTGGAGAATGGCGAGCTGTAAGGCAGGAGGAAATGAGTTTTTGGCGGAGCCCCCCCTTCTGGGGGGCAGGACCCCCAGTGTTACCCATTTGTCCGTTCGACCATCCATCCATCCATCCATCCATCCATCCATCCACCTGACCGTGATGAAGCCTGACACGTCAGCCAACATTCTCGATACTAACTCGCTTTCGTTGCCACCTGTCGCTCCCTCGCGATCAGCGGATCTCCCTCCCTCTGCTCGCAATCACTCTCCGCCATTTGTTAGCGTTGCAGGCGACGCTGCATAGAACTTATCTTCGGATGATGAGGAAAACATTGTTGTTTAATGGCGCACCTCCTTAGAAGGCTTCCCCCCACTGACCTATTTCGAAAGAACAGTTCATGCAGAGATAGTGAATATTAATTGAATCATGTTTAGTATGGTTTGGATGGACATGGTGTGACATTATGTGGTGTGGAGAATGGTGAGAAATAAAGCAGGAGAGAATGATGAGACATGTTTCCTTATTGGAGCGCATCTTTAGAAGTTTGTGTGATGCTGTGCTGTGTGGTACTCAGCTGTGTGGTGCTGTGCTGTGTGATGCTGTGCTGTGCTACTTCACATCCATCATGTACATCACATCCATCATGTATATCACATCCATCATGTACATCACATCCATCATGTACATCACATCCATCATGTACATCACATCCATCATGTACAGCACATCCATCATGTACAGCACATCCATAATGTACCTTACATCCATCATGTACATCACATCCATCATGTACAGCACATCCATCATGTACATCACATCCATCATGTACATCACATCCATCATGTACATCACATCCATCATGTACATCATCATGTACCCATCATGTACAATCATGTACAGCACATCCATCATGTACATCACATCCATCATGTACAGCACATCCATCATGTACAGCACATCCATCATGTACAGCACATCCATCATGTACAGCACATCCATCATGTACAGCACATCCATCATGTACAGCACATCCATCATGTACAGCACATCCATCATGTACATCACATCCATCATGTACAGCACATCCATCATGTCCATCATGTACATCACATCCATCATGTACATCACATCCATCATGTACATCACATCCATCATGTACATCACATCCATCATAAACATCACATCCATCATAGAGATTGAAAAACATCATGACCACTTGCACACTTGTCGACTTAACGTACTTTGTACACCGTCCTTCGTACGTCGTTGCTGAGCTGGCATGCTGCGGATATACTGTAAAAGACAATTCTACCCGTGGTTGGTCTTGAGCTTGCGACGTACGGGTGTCTTGCTGATGCCTGACAGTGAGTTCTATCGACTAAGTACTCTTACATTACAAAATTACAGCCCAGTGAGATGTTCTGCCAAGAGATGAACTGCAGTACTGATGTACATTGTGTTACCAAACTGCGAGATTGAAAAACAAGTGACCACTTGCACACTTGTTTGACCAAATTGCAGTTGCAGGTTATTTGTGAGTTTTTGTTTTCTGTGCTGTAGTTTACATCATTGTCTAGGCTATCGATTTTTGATATATTCATATATGCGCCTCCTCCCAATCGTGGTCGTGGACCGTTAGTGCTGCCGACTATCCGTGTCCCTATGCCCGTTTATACCATTGAGTTATGTTCCGCTCCTAGCCGACTTGCCGCTAAAAGAGGACCAAATTGCTGTGCGAGTAATTCACGAGTTGCCGTTTTCAGTACTATAGTTCATCTCAAAGACTTGGCCATCAATTTTTGATTTGTCTATACCTGCGCCTCCTCTTGTACCTGCTCGTGAACCACTCAGTGTTGCTAGCGGATATACCATTGATTCATGTTCCGCTCCTGGTCGACCTGTGGCTTGAAGAGGGGTGCTACGGGTGGTGCTACCGGGGGGGCTGCTTCTACTTCCAGGTGTGGCCGCTTGTACGTTTTTACCTCGGCAGTTTATTACCTCGAGTCGGCAAGATTGCAAAGCGCATCAACATTAGCAGACTTGCTGAGCGCAACTTCATAAGCAGAATGGCTGAGAGCATCTAAATTAGCAGAATTGCTGAGCGCAACTTCATAAGCAGAATGGCTGAGAGCACCTTCACATGGTTGCTCAGCGCACCTACCTTCACGGAATCGCACAGTGCACCTACCTTAACAAAATTGCAAAGCGCGTCTACCTCAGCAGGATTGCTGAGCGCATCTAACTCAGCAGAATTGCCGAGCGCAATTACCTGAGTAGAATTGCTGAGCGCAACTACCTGATCAGAATTGCGATGCGCAAGAACCTCAGCAGAATTGCTGAGCGCATCATACTTACCAGAATTGCTGAGCGCAACTACCAGAGCAGAATTGCTGAGCGCATCTACCTGAGCAGAATGCCTGAGTGCAAGAACCATCGCAGAAAGGCCGAGTGCAAGAACCTCAGCAGAATGGCAGAGCGCATCGAACTTAGCACAATTGCTGAGCGCAAGAACCATAGCAGAATTGCTGAGCGCAAGAACCTCAGCAGAATGGCAGAGCGCGACTAACTTAGTTGAATCGCAGAGCAATTCCCATTAGCAAGAATGCAGGCATGCAAGCCGTCAGATTATCCATCCATCGATTGAACGCGCCACCGAGGCTACCAAAGCCACCAAGGCAAGGCGTACTGATTTGTCCCCATGTACTACCCGTACTTTTGTACCACGTAACCTGTCTCTAAGTTGTTCGACCGCTCTATTGAAAAACAAGTCACATCAATCATGTACATCATGTACATCATGTACATCACATCCATCATGTACAGCACATCCATCATGTACATCACATCCATCATGTACAGCACATCCATCATGTACATCACATCCATCATGTACAGCACATCCATCATGTCCATCATGTACATCACATCCATCATGTACAGCACATCCATCATGTACAGCACATCCATCATGTACATCACAACCATCATGTACATCACATCCATCATGTACATCACAACCATCATGTACATCACAACCATCATGTACATCACATCCATCATGTACAGCACATCCATCATGTACAGCACATCCATCATGTACACATCCATCATGTACAGCACATCAATCATGTACAGCACATCCATAATGTACATCACAACCATCATGTACAGCACAACCATAATGTACATCACATCCATCATGTACATCACATCCATCATGTACATCACATCCATCATGTACATCACATCCATCATGTACATCACATCCATCATGTACATCACATCCATCATGTACATCACATCCATCATGTACATCATGTACATCACATCCATCATGTACAGCACATCCATCATGTACAGCACATCCATCATGTACATCACATCCATCATGTACA
This sequence comes from Chlamydomonas sp. ICE-L, assembly GCA_013435795.1. Lineage (NCBI taxonomy): Eukaryota > Viridiplantae > Chlorophyta > Chlorophyceae > Chlamydomonadales > Chlamydomonadaceae > Chlamydomonas > Chlamydomonas sp. ICE-L. The sequence continues at coordinate 173,545 of JACBWV010000595.1, forward strand.
TCACATCCATCATGTACATCACATCCATCATGTACATCACATCCATCATGTACATCACATCCATCATGTACAGCACATCCATCATGTACATCACATCCATCATGTACATCACATCCATCATGTACAGCACATCCATCATGTACAGCACATCCATCATGTACAGCACATCCATCATGTACATCACATCCATCATGTACATCACATCCATCATGTACAGCACATCCATCATGTACAGCACATCCATCATGTACAGCACATCCATCATGTACATCACATCCATCATGTACAGCACATCCATCATGTACATCACATCCATCATGTACAGCACATCCAGTCATGTACACACATCCATCATGTACAGCACATCCATCATGTACATCACATCCATCATGTACATCACATCCATCATGTACATCACATCCATCATGTACAGCACATCCATCATGTACAGCACATCCATCATGTACATCACATCCATCATGTACATCACATCCATCATGTACATCACATCCATCATGTACATCACATCCATCATGTACAGCACATCCATCATGTACATCATACATCATGTACATCACATCATCATGTACATCACATCCATCAGGTACATCACATCCATCATGTACATCACATCCATCATGTACATCACATCCATCATGTACATCACATCCATCATGTACATCAACATCCATCATGTACATCACATCCATCATGTACATCACATCCATCATGTACATCACATCCATCATGTACATCACATCCATCATGTACATCACATCCATCATGTACATCACATCCATCATGTACATCACATCCATCATGTACATCACATCCATCATGTACATCACATCCATCATGTACATCACATCCATCATGTACAGTCACATCCATCATGTACATCCATCCATCATGTACATCACATCCATCATGTACATCACATCCATCATGTACATCACATCCATCATGTACATCACATCCATCATGTACATCACATCCATCACGCACATCATATGCATCATGTACATCACATCCATCACGCACATCATATGCATCATGTACATCACATCCATCACGCACATCATATGCATCATGTACATCACATCCATCACGCACATCATATGCATCATGTACATCACATCAATCACGCACATCATATGCATCATGTACATCACATCCATCATCCTTTTGTGGCCTGGTTTTGTTGTAGGCACAAAGAGTTGTACTTCGCCTCTTCAGTGAAGACAGGGGAGCACCATGTTCTCAAGATATACCACAAGAGTGAGTCACCTGCTAATGTGTGATTACTGGTACATAAATAAAACAAACGCGAATCATTTTATATTTCTATTTTGCATTGATTCCTTGTCAGTGAAGGCAGGGGAGCTTGAAGTCTCATGATATACCATATGAGTGAGTCAACTACTAATGTGTGATTACCGGTACATAAAAAAAATCCAATCATTTTTTCTTGCTATTATAAAATGATACCTTGTCAGTGAAGACAGGAGAGCACCATGTTATCAAGATATACCACAAGTGTGAGTCTGTTGTGCTAATGTGTGATGACATAAAAGAATAAAAAAAAAAAACTGTTTCAAGGCCTTTCATCATTTTGAACTCTTTAAAAACTGTTTTTTATATTTATATTTTAAATTGTGGCCTTGACAGTGAATATACTGGAGTATCATGTTCTCAAGATCTACCCCAAGAGTGAGTCTGCTGGTAATGTGTGATGACATAAAAGAAGCGAAGACAAGAAACTTTAGTGCTTCTTATCATTTTACAACATTCATATTTATATTTTAAATTGTTGCCTTGTCAGTGAAGTCAGGGGAGCACCATCTTCTCAAGATCTACCACAAGAGTGAGTCTGCTGTTAATAAAAGAAGCAAAAACAGAAGCATGTAATAAATAAAAGAGTCAAAAACAAAAAACTGGAATGCTTATCACTTTTTCTTCTTTTTTTCATATTTTAAATTGTGGCCTTGGCAGTGAATACATTTGAGCATCATGTTCTCCAGATCAACCACAAGAGTGACAGGTATATTTTTTTGGAATACGAGACCCCGTTTTTGCCAAAATTTCCGGAATAAGAAACCTAAAAAATGTTTTTTTACTGAAATTGTCTATAAATGTCCCAAGTCAAAAATCGGAATAAGGATCCTGTTTTGGGGAGAAAACAAAGGACAAAAAAAAGGAAAGGAATAAGATTTCCTCTATTTGATTTGAAAAAATATCCAACAAGAGTGAGTTGTTAATATAGAAGCATGTAATTAATTAAAGAAGCAAAAAAAAAACTGGAACGCTTATCACTTAAAAAGCTTTTCACTTTAGAAGCTTTTCATGTTCTAAATTGACGCCTTCTCAGTGAATACATGGGCATACCGTGTTCCCTAGATTTTCCACACGAGTGAGTCTGCTGTTAATATAGAAGCATGTAATTAATACAATAAGCAAAGGCAAAAAACTGGAACGCTCATCACTGAACCGCTTTTCATGTTCTAAATTGACGCCTTCTCAGTGAATTAATGGGTGCACCATGTTCCCTAGATTTTCCACACGAGTGAGTCTGCTGTTAATATAGAAGCATGTAATTAATACAATAAGCAAAAGCAAAAAACTGGAACGCTCATCACTGAACCGCTTTTCATGTTCTAAATTGACGCCTTCTCAGTGAATTAATGGGTGCACCATGTTCCCTAGATTTTCCACACGAGTGAGTCTGTTGTTAATATAGAAGCATGTAATTCATACAATAAGCAAAAGCAAAAAACTGGAACGCTTATCACTGAACCGCTTTTCTTGTTCTAAATTGACGCCTTCTCAGTGAATTAATGGGTGCACCATGTTCCCTAGATTTTCCACACGAGTGATTCTGCTGTTAATTTCGTAGCATGTAATTAATAAAAGAAGCAGCAACTAAACATTGTAACAATTTATAATGGAGGCCGCCTGAAGGCGCGTCCCGATTGAAATGAATTGAATTCTGAATTCAATGTATTTAATTTGATTTATTGTATTGACTTTTGTGTTACTATTTTACTTGTAATAATTCCATTTAATTTTATTTAATTAAAGTGAATTTATTGCATTTAATTCCTTTTATGTTATGAATGTGAATTATATTAGATTAAATTAAATTAAATTGGTGTAATTGAATTTCATTGAATCGATATATGTTGTAGCATTTGTTGACTAGTAAGTGACAAAAAAGAGAATTTTTGAAGGGTTGTTGCATTTTAAGCAGTATTGAACTTTCCTGTAATGTAATGCAATGCATTAATGAAGATTGGCTTCATTTTTAAGAATTTGATACAAGAAAAATGAGACCAATCAGGGGTCTGGTTGATTTGAAGGAATTTTTACGGGTTTTGGGCCAGCGTCAGGTGGCGTGGCTTGCCCCTGACCCCGCCCGGTGCCCCCCGCCCCCGCCCCTGCCCCCCGCCCCGCCCCTGCCCCACGCATGGCCTTAGGTGGGGTCCTTGGGCTAATTATAACACAAGTGCCCTATGGAAATGTTTCGTCCATTGTGATGCTTACATGTTTCGCCTCGATTTTTTGACGACAATTCTGCTCGCAAACCTATGTATACGCACATGTTGAAGTGGTTCAAATTTGAAATTTTAGCTCAAAAACACCCTTTAAATCAAATTCTTTACAACAGTTAATTGTAGCTATTTGGCCCAACCTGAGCTCCTTTTCGAGAATTGCGATGCTCATACGTGCTCTGGTGAGAATTTGTCCAGTATAAATAAGTCTTAAAATTCATCAAAAATATAGAATGTTCAACTTTTTTGATGTTTTTCATGAAACCTGAAAATGATTTTTTGTGATGGACTAACTAAGTAACGGACTGACAGACATTTTAATTGGTGTAACTCTTTATTCCAAAAATCTGGAGATTATTTTCATTCAGGTACTTCAAAGTTTTTATGTTTTAAATTGACGACTCCTCAGTGAATACATGGGAGCACCATGTTCCCTAGATTTTCCACAAGAGTGGGGCAGCTGCTAATACGTAGGGAACAGCAGTATGAGATCATATGATATCATGTCATCATGTGATATCAAATGATGCCGGCAGTTTGACTAGGCTGAAGTAACCATTTATATACAAAATCAGACTCCACTACCAACGGCAGACAAGATTACAATCTTGCCCAAAGAGACTTTCGGCACGCTTTTCACTGCGCAAACTTATCCCTCCTAATCTTCCCAGCACCTTCCTACTCCACCCACTAACTACCCCTCCACTACCAACAACAGACAAGATGACAATCTCGCCCAAAGAGACTTTCGGCACGCTTTTCACTGCGCAAACTTATCCCTCCTCCACCTTCCCAGCACCTTCTCACTCCACCCACTAACTGCCCCTCCACTACAAACGACAGGCAAGATGACGATCGCTGCCCAACGAGGCCTTCGGCGCGCTTTCCAATTCGCAGACTCCTTGGAACACGAAAACATAGTAAAGGTGAAAGGCACATGGGAGGACGACGATAAGATGTACATGGTTGAGCAGTACGCAATAAAGGGCGACATGCAAGCAGACTTCATATCCCACCCTGAGCGGTACAGTGAGCCCTTCGTTGGCAAGGATATTATGAAGCCCCTCCTTACGGTCCTGCAGTATTTGCATGGGCAGAAGATTGTTCACAGGTAGGGCGTGTGTGTGGTGTATGTGTGTGAGTGTGTGTGTGTGTGGGGGGGGGGGTCATCTCCCACCCTGAGCGGTACAGTGAGCCCTTCGTTGGCAAGGATATTATGAAGCCCCTCCTTACGGTCCTGCAGTATTTGCATGGGCAGAAGATCGTTCACAGGTAGGGCATGTGTGTGGTGTGTGTGTGTGTGAGTGTGTGTGTGTGGGGGGGTCATCTCCCACCCTGAGCGGTACAGGGAGCCCTTTGTTGGCAAGGATGTCATGAAGCCCCTGCTTCCGGTCCTGCAGTATTTGCATGGGCAGAAGATCGTTCACAGGTAGCGCGTGTGTGTGTGTGCGTGAGGGTGGGGGTTGGGGGGAGGAAGGAGCAGGGTATGAGGTATGGGGTAGTGTTTCATCTCCAATTCTGAGCGGTACAGTGAGCCCTTTGTTGGCAAGGATGTCATGAAGCCCCTGCTTACAGTCCTGCACTATTTGCATGGGCAGAAGATCGTTCACAGGTAGGGCGTGTGTGTGGTGTGTGTGTGTGAGTGTGTATGTGTGGGGGGGTCATCTCCCACCCTGAGCGGTACAGTGAGCCCTTTGTTGGCAAGGATATTATGAGGCCCCTCCTTACAGTCCTGCAGTACTTGCATGGGCAGAAGATCATTCACAGGTAGGGCTTGTGTGTGAGTGTGTGTGTGTGTGTGTGTGTGTGTGTGTGTGTGTGTGGGGGGGGGGGGGGGGGGGGGGGGGGGTCGGGGGGGGGGGGGGGGGGCGAGGGTCAGGGGTAGAGGAGAGGAAGGCAGTTTTTTGTTAATTAGTTGAATCAGGTAGGTTGAATTCACAACCTGGTCTTAGTATTTCTGCATGATCAAAGCTCGCCGCAAGCCCCTGCTTACAGTCCTGCAGTATTTGCATGGGCAGAAGATCATTCACAGCTAGAGTGTGTGTGTAAGTGAGTGAGTGTGTGTGAGGGTGGGGGGTGGGGGGAGGAAGGAGCAGGGTATGAGGTAGTGTTTCATCTCCCACCCTGAGCGGTACAGTGAGCCCTTTGTTGGCAAGCATGTCATGAAGCCCCTGCTTACAGTCCTGCACTACTTGCATGGGCAGAAGATCGTTCACAGGTAGGGCGTGTGTGTGGTGTATGTGTGTGAGTGTGAGTGTGTGTGTGTGGGGGGGTCATCTCCCACCCTGAGCGGTACAGTGACCCCTTTGTTGGCAAGGATGTCATGAAGCCCCTGCTTACGGTCCTGCAGTATTTGCATGGGCAGAAGATCGTTCACAGGTAGGGCATGTGTGTGGTGTGTGTGTGTGTGTGGGGGGGGGGGGGGGGGGGGGGGGGGGGGGGGTCATCTCCCACCCTGAGCGATACAGTGACCCTTTGTTGGCAAGGACCTGATCACGACAATATGTACCAGGTTGAGGTGTTTGTGGTGAAGGGTAGGTGTTTATCTCCCACTCTGAGATATACAGTTAAGCCTCCCTCACCATCAAATCGGCTGGTGTGGGTGGGTGTTTGGGGGGGGGTCATCTCCCACCCTGAGATATACAGTTAAGCTCCCTCACCATCAAATCGGCTGGTGTGGGTGTGGTGTGGGTGGGTGTTTGGGGGGGGGTCATCCCCCACCCTGAGATATTACAGTTAAGCCTCCCTCACCATCAAATCGGCTGGTGGGTGTGTGTGGGTGTTTGGGGGGGGGTCATCTCCCACCCTGAGATATACAGTTAAGCCTCCCTCACCATCAAATCGGCTTGTGTGTGTGGGGGTGTGGGTGGGTGTTTGGGGGGGGGGGGGGGTCATCTCCCCACCCTGAGATATACAGTTAAGCCTCCCTCACCATCAAATCGGCTGGTGTGGGTGGGTGGGTGGGTGTTTGGGGGGGGGGGGTCATCTCCCACCCTGAGATATACAGTTAAGCCTCCCTCACCATCAAATCGGCTGGTGTGTGTGTGTGTGTGTGTGGGTGTTTGGGGGGGGGTCATCCCCCACCCTGAGATATACAGTTAAGCCTCCCTCACCATCAAATCGGCTGGTGTGTGTGGGGGGGTGGGTGGGTGTGGGTGGGTGTTTGGGGGGGGGGGGTCATCTCCCACCCTGAGATATACAGTTAAGCCTCCCTCACCATCAAATCGGCTGGTGGGTGTGTGTGGGTGTGTGTGGGTGTTTGGGGGGGGGGGTCATCTCCCACCCTGAGATATACAGTTAAGCCTCCATCACCATCACATCAGCCATTGCGTGTGAGTGTGTGTGTGGGGGGGGGGGCGGTCATCTCCCACCCTGACCAAGACACTGAGCCATTTGTTCTTTGTTTCTGGCCGAAAGTACAAGCTCCCCCTGCGTACCTTGACCTCACCCTCCCATGATCTCTCCTTACAACCGGGCTGCCATACCCGAGCACATTCTATTTCGCCGGGAGAACAAGCTCTACCTTAGTAATTTCATCTCACCCTCCCATGATCTTCCCTTTCAGGGCTATCACACCTGCGCACATTCTATTTGGCAGGGGGAACAAAATGAGCTCTGGTGTTGTGGTGTCCAGCCGGTAGAACAAGCTCCTCCTATGTAATTTCATCTCACCCTCCCATAATCTCCCCTTTCAGGGCGGTCACACCCGAGCACATTCTATTTGGCAGGGAGAACAAAATGAGCTCTGGTGTTCTGGTGTCCAGCCGGTAGAACAAGCTCTACCTTAGTAATTTCATGTCACCCTCCCACAATCTCCCCTTTCAGGGCGGTCACACCCGAGCATATTCTATTTGGCCGGGAGAACAAGCTCCTCCTTTGTAATTTCATCTCAGCTGTGGACATGAACTTTGAGCTTCCACATGAACGCATACGAATCCTGGACTACATGGCACCTGAGATGTTTGCTGTCAAGGTATGGTTTTGGTGGAGTGGGTGGGTGAGTGGTGGGGGTGGGGGGTTGGGTTTGGGTAAGGCAGGACGGGGGGCGTGTTTTGCTGTGTCGTTTCATATCTTTTTGTTGACTTTGACTTTGAGCTTCCACATGATCGCATACGAATCCTGGACTACATGGCACCTGAGATGTTTGCTGTCAAGGTATGGTTTTGGTGGAGTGGGTGGGTGATTGGTGGGGGTGGGGGGTTGGGTTTGGGTGGGGGCAGGATGGGGGGCGTGTTTTGCTGTATCGTTTCATATCTTTTTGTTGACTTTGACTTTGAGCTTCCACATGATCGCGTACGAATCCTGGACCACATGGCACCTGAGATGTTTGCTGTCAAGGTATGGTTTTGGTGGAGTGGGTGGGTGTTTGTGTGGGTGGGTGGGTGGGGTTGGGAGGTGTTGTGTTGTGTTGTGTCATATCTGTTGTCGACAAGAACTTTGAGGTCGCACATGATCAGATATGAGTCCTTGACTATGTGGCGCCTGATATGTTTGCTGTCAAGATTTGTATGTGTTACGTTTGGTTTTTGTTTGTTTGTCTAACGTTTGGTTTTTGTTTGTTTGTCTTCCGTTTGGTTTTTGTTTGTTTGTCTTCCGTTTGGTTTTTGTTTGTTTGTCTTCTGTTTGGTTTTTGTTTGTTTGTCTTCCGTTTGGTTTTTGTTTTTTTGTGTTATGGTTAGTTTTGTTTGTTTTATGTTATCGTTGTTTTTTGCTTATCTGTGTTATCGTTGGTTTTTGTTTATTTGTGTTATGGGTGGTTTCTCTTAGACTGGTTTGGTTGCTTTCTCTTTGGGCTGATTGGGCTGGTTCTCTATATTTCGTTGTGATTCATTATGTTACTAGGGACGTTATCGTATGGTACGGTATGGTACATCATGGTACGGTATGGTACAGTACGGTGTGGTACATTACGGTACATTGTGTTGCAGTGCAGTATGGTACAGTATGGTACAGTACGGTTCATAACGGTACATTATGGTACAGTACGGTATTATGGTGCATGATGGTACTGTCTGGCACATTGTACATGAGTATCATATGATTGTATGAAACAAGCCTGATCACCTCACCACACAGGATGACGACGGCCCTGCAGTTCTCCGCCCCAGCTCACCTCACCCACCCCCAACCCACCCCATCCCTCCCTCATCCCACCCCACCCACACCAACCTGCAGTTCTCCGCCCCACCTCACCTCACCCACCCAAACCAACCCACCAATAAAAACCTTGACAGGACAACGACGACCCTGCTGCACCCATGGTCTTCAAGAAGGAGGAAGTAGGAGCAGAGGTGATGAAGTGAACATCCATAACACCGTAACACGTTCAATGCACCCAACTCTACCATACTCCAACCCACACACACACCTAAATCCACTCCCAAACACACACTCACACCCAAACCCACATCCCAACCACCACGATCATGACGATCCTGCTGCGCAGATGGTATTCAAGAAGGAGGACTTAGGAGCTGAAGCAGAACCAAAAACAGAAGGGGGCCAAGCTGAGGTCAAACCCAACTCTTCCCCACCCCACATCCACACCCCCACCCAAACCCCCACCCACCCCACCCACCAGGACAACAACGACCCTGCTGCGCCCATGGTCTTCAAGAAAGAGGACTTAGGAGCTGGAGCAGCGTATGACAAAAACAGAAGGGGGCCACGCCGAGGTCAAACCCGACTCTACCCCACCCCACACTCACACCCACATCCACAGCCCCGACCCACACCCAAATCCACACACACACACACACACACCCACCCACACACACACGCACCTCAACCACCAGGACAATGACGACCCTGCTGCGCCCATGGTCTTCAAGAAAGAGGACTTAAGAGCTGAAGCAATAGATGACAAAAATAGACGGGGGCCACGCCGAGGTCGAAAGCATCGGATGACCGCTAGCAACAGCCAGTTAGAACTGGGGCCAGAAACCAGCTCTGGCCAGCTTGCCGCGGAGCCCTCCGCTGCCAGCAGATTGTTTAGTGAATTTACGGCCAAGAAGGAGCCTGATGCTCAAACTGTCCGGGTGCGCAATGAGTGGGAGTGGCAGGCTAGCTACAATGAGAAAGTTGACATATGGCAGGTGCGTTTCGAAAGTTTGTGTATTCTAATTCTAATGGGGGTGTACGTGAAAACAGATGTATGCTCTGTTTATTATCTCGTGGAGTGTTTAGTGAATTTATGGCCAAGAAAGAGCCCGATGCTCAGACTGTGAGGGTGCATCATGAGTGGGAGTGGCAGGGGAGCTATAATGAGAAAGTTGACATATGGCAGGTGCGCTTTGAAAGCTTGTTTTTCTGATACATAGGTTAGTATGTGACAGTGTATCTATGCTCTGTTTATTATCTCATGGACTGTTTGGTGAATTTACGGCCAAGACAGAGCTTGGTGCTCAGACTCTTAGGGTGCGCAATGAGTGGGAGTGGCAGGCAGGCTAGAACGATAAAATTGATATATGGCAGGTGATTTTTAATTGTGATATTTTATTATAATATTCATTATCTCTTGGCCCCCAGAAGGGGGGGTTTTGCCAAGAATTGGTGGGAGTGGCAGGCAAGCTGGGATTAGAAAGTTGATCAATGGCAGGTGATTTTTAATAATGATATTTGATCATGATAAAACGTATGATTGGGTATCTATGTACCGTGTTTTATCTCGTGGACTGTTGCCTGACTTCACACTGCACTATCTTCTTCCATGTATCTTTTTTTCAATGTGGCGCAGGTTGGTGTCCTAGCGCACGAGCTCCTATGTGGCTCTGTGCCTTTCTGTGCTGAGGACAAGACTCTTGCAGCTGCACCCATTGTGTGGGCTGATATCCATTATCTGTTCCACATATTTTCCATATATTTTTTCATGTATATTCTTACCGGTGTGGTGCAGGTCGGTGTCCAAGCGCACGAGCTCCTATGTGGTTCCATTCCTTTTGGTTTTGAGGACAATACTTGTGCAGCTGCACTCATCTTGTGGGCTGATATTCTTTCTCTTTTCCATCTATTGTTTTCTGGTGTGGCGCAGGTTGGTGTCTTTGCGCACGAGCTCCTTAGTGGTTCTGTGCCATTCGGTACTGAGGACAAGACTCTTGCAGCTGCACCCATTATGTGGGCTGATATTCATTATCTGTCCCATATCTTTGTACGAGTATATTTCTTCACATGTGGTTCAGGTTGGTGTCCTAGCGCACGAGCTCCTATGTGGCTCCGTGCCTTTCGGTGCTGACGACAAGACTCTTGCAGCTGCACTCATCATGTGAGCTGTTATTCTTTCTCATTTCCAAAAATGTTTCCAATTTGTTTTTCTGGTGTGGCGCAGGTTGGTGTCCTAGCGCACGAGCTCCTATGTGGCGCTGTGCCATTCGGTGCTGAGGACAAGACTCCTGCAGCTGCACCCATTATGTGGGCTGATATTCATTATCTGTCCCATTTCTTTGTACGAGTATATTTCTTCACATGTGGTTCAGGTTGGTGTCCTAGCGCACGAGCTCCTATGTGGCTCCGTGCCTTTCGGTGCTGACGACAAGACTCTAGCAGCTGCACTCATCATATGAGCTGTTATTCTTTCTCTTTTCCAAAAATGTTTCCTATTTGTTTTTCTGGTGTGGCGCAGGTTGGTGTCCTAGCGCGCGAGCTCCTATGTGGCGCTGTTCCGTTGGGTGCTGAGGACAAGACTCCTGCAGCTGCACTCATCGTGTGGGCTACCCGTGAACCCGGTCTGGAGACAATCCGACTTCCTGTGGCCTTCAACAAATAATACAGTTCAAAAAACATAATCCATCCCTGGCACCACAAATGAATTGATATCTGTTTATTGTGTGGCGCAGGTTGGTGTCCTAGCGCACGAGCTCCTATGTGGTTCTGTGACATTCGGTGCTGACAACAAGACTCTTGCAGCCGCACTCGTCATGTGGGCTGATAGTCATTCTCTTTTCCGTGTATCTTTTCTCTTGTGTGGCGCAGGTTGGAGTCTTAGCGCACGAGCTCCTATGTGGCTCCGTGCCTTTCGGTGCTGAGGACAAGACTCTTGCAGCTGCACTCATCATGTGGGCTGATATCAACAACTGGCCAGACACAATGTCCCCTGAAGCAGTGGGCTTCATACAGGTGGGGGGTAATTGGCGATCGTGGCTCTCTCTCTCGCTCTCGCTCTCGCTTGCGCTCTCTAGCTCTCACTCTTGCTACCATCAATACCACCTTTGGCTATGCCTACCACCTAAGGCAATCTCTACCACCGTGGCTGGTCTCTATAAGGTCTTCCTGTTCCTATCAAAGACTGAATGGATAGGCAGAGGGCTGAAGGGAGGCAATCTAAGTCTGAAACATACTTGACTGGTTGGACCATGTTCCTATTGAAGATATACTGGATAGGCAGAGGGCTAAAGGGAAGCAAACTAATTCTGAAACATACTTGACTAGTTTAGCCATGTTCCTATCAAAGATTGAATGGATAGGCAGAGGGCTGAAGGGAAGCAAACTAATTCGTAACATACTTGACTAGTTTGACCATGTTCCGATCGAAGATGCAATGGATAGGCAGAGGGCTGAAGGGAAGCAAACAAACTCTGAAACATAGTTGACTAGTTTAGCCATGTTCCTATCGAAGATTGAATGGATAGGCAGAGGGCTGGAGGGAAGCAAACAAAGAAGACAAATAAATAGAAACATGAACAGTTCACTAGATTGACCTTGAAGAGGCATGTGAGCAGAGAAGTTCTTAAGTCCCAAAAGACCCTTTCATTACACTCTACTAACTCTCTGACCCCCCACCCCACCCATTTCCAACCCCACTACACACCTGTCCATCCCCTTACCCACCCCTATACCCAGCACACACACCCCGCCCCTTTTCATCCCCACCGCACACCTGTCCATCCCCTACCCACCACGCACCTACCCACCCCTTTTCATCCCCACCACTCACCTGTCCATCCCCCTACCCCCCCACCCCCCTACACACACCCCTCCCCACCACCCACATCCCCCTACCCCCCCCTCCCCACCACCCACCCCCTCCCTCCCCACCCTATACCTGCGCCTCACCAAGGACCCCAACGAGAGGCCCTCCGCCCAACCTCTACTAGCACATCCTTGGATCACCAGTCACGTGAGAGGCGAGGTGCTGAAGTCCCAAAAGACCCTTTCATTACACGCTACTTACTCTCTGACCACCCACCCCACCCATTTCCATCCCCACCACACGCCTGTCCATTCCCCTACCCCACCACCTCCCCACCACCCCCATTCCCATTCCCACCACCCCCATCCCCCTACCCACTCCCCTACACACCACCCACCACCCCACCCATTTCCATCCCACCAACACGCCTATCCATCCCCCTACCCACCCATCTCCCCACCACCCCCATTCCCATTCCCACCACCCCCATCCCCCTACCCACTCCCCTAACCCACCACCCACCTCCCCACCCCTTTTCATCCCCACCACACACAAGTCCATCCCCCTACCCACCCACCTTCCCACACTCCCATACCAACCAACCCCATCCCCCTACCCACCCACCACCACCCTACCCACCACCCTCTCCACCATCCCCATCCCCCTACCCCCCCCCTCCCCACCACACACCCCCCTCCCTCCCCCACCCTATACCTGCGCCTCACCAAGGACCCAACAAGAGGCCCCTCCGCCCAAACTCTAATTGCACATCCTTGGATCACCAGTCACGTGAGAGGCGAGGTGCTGAAGTCCCAAAAGGCACTTTGATTACACTACCAACTCTCTGACCCCCCCTCTCCACCCTTTCCATCCCAACCCCATCCCACTCCTTTCCATCCCCACCACACAACCCGTCCATCCTCCTACCCAACCACCTTCCACCACCCTCTCCACCATCCCCATCCCCCTACCCCCCCCTCCCCACCACCCACCTCCCCACCCCTTTTTATCCCCACCACACACATGTCCATCCCCCTACCCAACCACCCCCCCACCACTCTCCCATCCCAACCACCCCCATCCCCATCCCCCTACCCACCCACCACCACCCTACCCACCACCCACCAACCCACCACCCCCGTACCAACCCTATAGCTGTGCCTCACCAAGGACCCCAACGAGAGGCCCTCCGCCCAAACTCTACTAACACATCCGTGGATCACCAGTCACGTGAGAGGCGAGGTGCTGAAGTCTCAAAAGGCACTTCTTGAGGTGGACACTGAGCAGCAAGTTATGGCCCAGATGAGCTTTGTCCGCAAGGCGAGCAAGCAACTCAGCGAAGGCTTTTCTAAGCTAGGTGTGGCTGACTGGTTTAAGCCCGCTCCCAAGCAGGATTCTGCCCCACAATTCGATCTTGGGGATCTGTCCGAGGCCCCAAGTGCCGCGCAACAGGGGAATAAGGCTGGGCCTGGTAGGCAGGCTGGCAAGGAGGCAGGGAAGGACGCAGGGTCTGGTAAGCAGGCTGGCAGGGAGGCAGGCAAGGAGGCAGGTCAGCCCTCCCCTGCTCAGGAGGAGGATGTTGACAATCCGTTCGCAACGCAACGAGAGGCCAGGAGGGCGGCCTCCCTGGCGGTTCCCACAGCTGAGATTAACAAGCTGAACTTCAAGAGCATTTTGTGACGTGGGTGGTGTGATGGTACCAGCAGTACCAGTGCGGTATCAGCAGTACAAGTGCATTACATAATGGCTGAGATTAACAAGACCATATTCAAGAGCATGTAGTGACGTTGTACCAGCATCTGACACATGTTTACATTTGTGCTCAACCGTCGACATCTACCTAAAACATGATAATGATAACGCCTGGTGGGGCGTGGTATTAAGGGAACCCGTTGTACGCGGGTAGAGAGCGGTTTTCTACCTCAACTGGACAAGTTACCCTCGCGGTTGACAACGACCTGCAACGCTTAGGGCAAAATCCTCAAATCAATTTGGTGGACCACTAGACCAATTGATTCGCTGAAAGGGGCTTCAACCGTCGACATCTACCTGAAACATGATTCCTATGTTGGGGGCAGGGTACCAGGGTACTTCAAAGCGCGCTCTGGCGCGCTGCCTTTTTGAGCCCCACTGCGCGTTTCGTGCAGTTTTTGGCATATCCCATGGGCGCATCAAGCAATGTTTGCGCTTTTTGCACTGCAAACTTGGAGCCCACAAACGTCAAATTTGTCAGCACTTTCTAGTGCAAAAAGCGCAAAAAATGTGCGCTGCGCCCACAGGGGGTTGAAAAAACTGTGCAAAGCTCGGTGTGACTCTAAAAGGCAGCACGTAAACGCGCTGCCGCGCACGCTTTGTAGTACCCTGGTTGGGGAGCTACTCTATCTATGCCCTGCTCTAATGGCGCCCGAATCTTGATCGGAGCTTTGTTTTGTTTGTTACAGGCCACAGGGTAGCCAACTAGGCTAAAAATGCTAGCCCAACCTTGGAATAAGGAGGGGCTACAAAGAAAAGCACTGATGAACTGAACCCCAAACCATATTTTGACAGGGGCCGTAAGTTCGTGCAACAGTTTGTTTCAATTGCTTGAGAGGGTGTGTACCAATGTAGGAGAGTGTCGTTGGGGGTGGGTGGGTTTGTGTGTGTGGGGGGTGGGTGGGTGGGTGGGTGGGGGGGGGGAGATGTGTGTGTGGGGGGGGGGGGGGGGGGGGGGGAGACTCAAATCACATTGGAGTGCTGCATTAATCCTACTTCAATAAGGCGTTAACAGAAAATGCGCCATTCAAGGTGAACCAATTAGGTCTGACCACACTAGGCTCCTCAAAACTAGTTAATAGAAAATGCGCGATTATACACGAACCAATGTGCGAGTACAGATCTTGCCAAGGGCAGTTTGACAGGGGCCCTAAGTTTGTGCAGCAGCAGTTGCAAAATCTTGCTTGGGAGGGTGTGGACCTAGGTATAGTAGTTGCGTATGTTAGGTGTCTTTGGGGGGGGGGGGGGGGGGGGGGGGGGGGCTCAAATCGCATTGGATTGCTGCATTCATCCTACTTCAAAAAAAGAAAAAGCACTGATGAAATGAATTCCAAACAATATTTTGACAGCGGCCCTATGTTTTTGCGAATGCGCAGTTGCCTTATCTAGCTTGCAATTAACATTGGAGTGCTGGGTTACTCCTACCTCAATAGTTAATAGAAAAATACGCGATTAAACGTGACCCAAACTGCAAGTACGGATTGGACTGTCCGCACTAGGCTACTAAAGATTGATGCCGATGGCGACGGTTTCACATTACATTACATTGTCATCGACAGGCCATTGTTGGCCCATGACCAGCCCGCAGGGGGATGGGGGGGTGGGGGGGGGAGGGGTCCGACAAATCCTCAGAAAAAGAAAGGCAATATTGCAGCAAGATGGCAGATTGCAGTGCACTGCAGGGCACTACATTTTGTCAAATTGGTCAGCACTAAAAGCGCGCAAACGTCAAATTGGCAATTCAAATCAGCGCTTGGTAGTGCTAAAAGCGCAAAAACTGCGCGCTGACGCACAGGGGGTTGAAAAACTGCGCCAAACGCGCAGTGGGGCTCAAAAAGCGTGCTGCCGCGCGCGCTTTGTAGAACCCTGGTGCACTAGGGCCAGCCACCATGCTATATAATATATTTTCTTGGGGTGGTTTACTTACTATCATAGTAATCTCATATAATAAGCCTGCATGCTTAAGAGGGGACAATCAGGGTACTACTTCTTGCCAAATTGGTCAGCGTTTGAAGCGCACAAACGCCAAATTGGTCAGCGCTTGAAGCGCACAAACGTCAAATTGGTCAGCGCTTTTTAGTGCAAAAAACGCAAAAACTGCGCGCTGCGCCCACAGGGGGTTTGAAAGAACTGCGCGAAACGCGCAGTAGGACTCAAAAAACGTCCGTGCAAAATCGGGGTGCTGCGCGCGCTTCGTAGTACCCTGGTGGCAATATCCCTAATTAGTTCAATGATCTGACTGATGAGTTAGGTGATCTGACCAACAATCTAGGTGATCAGACCAACGATTCAGGTGTGATCATACCTTCGAGGAAAGTGATTCGACCAATGAGTTGTTTTGATCTGACCAACGATTCAGGTGATATAACCATTGAGTTAGGTGATCTGACGATTGGGTTAGGTGATCTGACCAATGAGTTAGGTGTGATCTGACCAATGAGCAAGGTGATCTGACCAATGATTGAGGTGATCTGACCTATGAGTTAGGTGTGATTTGACCAATGAGTTAGGTGTGATCTGACCAACGATTGAGGTGATCTGACCTATGAGTTAGGTGATCTGACCAACGATTGAGGTGGTCTGACCAACGATTGAGGTGATCTGACCAATGAGCAAGGTGATCTGACCAATGAGTTAAATGTGATCTAACCATTGAGTTTGGTGTGATCTGACCAATATGTTTGTGTGATCTGACCAATGACTTAGGTGTGATCTGACCAACGAGTTAGGTGATCTGACCAATGAGTTAGGTGTGATCTAACCATTGAGTTTGGTGTGATCTGACCAATAATTTTGTTGTGATCTGACCAATGAGTCAGGTGTGATCTGACCATTGAGTTAGGTTTGATTTGACCAATGAGTTCAGTGATCTAGCCATTGACTTAGGTGATCTGTCCAATGAGTTAGGTGATGTGGCAATATCCGAACTAAGTTGATCTCTTGTCGATTGAGTTAGGGTCCTACAACCTTGGGGCTCTACTACCTGGGGGTCCTACAACTTAGGAGGGCTTCTACCTGGGGGGGCCTACTACCTGGGGGGGCCATCTACCTAAGGGGGCCTACTACCTGGGGGGGCCTACTACTTGGGGGTCCTACTACCTGAGGGGGCTTCTATCTGGGGGGTCCTACTACCTGGGGGTCACACTACCTGGGAGGGCCTTCTACCTGGGAGGGGGCTACTACCTGGGGGGTCCTACTACCCGGGGGGGATTTCTACCTGGGGGGCCCTACTACCAGGTCTATCTAGCAAGGACTACATGGGGATCAATTCCGTCTATGCAAGCCTTGTGCACGAGTCGATCGAGAGAGGGGGAGAGGGAGAGAGAGGGAGAGAGAGTGCGACCCTGGACCCACCCCCCACCCCCCACACCAACCCCACCTCCCCATAGACAGAATACGTGGTGGATCTCTCCCCAATAGCATACATGCACTGGTAATTTGTAGAGGAACACCCCAGTTCAACTCCCGTGTCATTCTGAGGGCTATAATTTTTTTTTCCTTGACACCCACCAAGCCCCAAAATTTTAGAGGCCCATTACTTGTTTCTACTGGGCCAAATTAATCTATGTCGTTGGACGATGGGGCCTTTTTTAGGTTAGAATGGGGTTAATAACCCCCCCCCCCCCCCCCCCCCCCCCCCCCGGCATGTGCATGGTATATTAGTTTTCTAGGAGTGTACAACGCACAAGTCGATCCACCCACAAACACACATACACACACATTGCCCCCCCCACACTGTCCAGGCCAACCACTGTCCATCCCAGGAGTGTACAACGCACAAGTCGATGGAGTTTGGGTTATATTACAAATGGGGCTAGCAAACTTCAGTTTGACTCTGTTCTTACTAACTTACTTCCTCTGGCTGGCTGCCAAATTAGGAGCAACCAAGTGCAGCTAGATGCTGACATAGTCTCTTGTCTTGCACTGCTGGAATCTTAGAGCTTAGCCCAGTGGCTGGCTCAGGGAGCTGCCTAGAAGTTGATGGTAGTTGGTAAATGAATAGATGGTGGACGAATTATATAATAATTTGCCCCAGAGTTTTGTACTTTTTGAGCCTTACATACCTCGCGACATGAGCATGGATCCAGCTCATAGCATGAGGGAAAGCTTTTGTGGGAAAGTGTGAGAAAGTGTGAACCCTATGGACTAATTTCTTGGCCGTGATCAGGGTCGATGATTTTATTTTATTCATTGTTGCATATGCGTTTACCATTATGCTAAATTTGGCATGCTCACGGTCTCTCGATTGTTGGAAGTTACCCTAGGCGATGCAATAGTACGATACCCACATAAACTAGGGGGGCTGTAGGGGCGTAGGATTTACTGCAGCACCGTCGAAGATGTGCTGGAAAATATGAGTTGAATTGGTTTGTTATGTTTTTTTCAGTCAACTATTGTCTGGTCTGTGGCCTCCGTCTTCCTGTAACAATTGAACAGGTCCTCACGTGCAAGCCTTGCGGAAACCAAGAACTTGAACTTGGTTACATAGCTCCAGCCAGCAATTTGGCTGCTCGCCTTTGTTTTCCACCGTTGATTAAGAATTATAATCCATTTCGTGCTTTTATCCATTCATGATATCTTTTCTTTCATACGGGCAGGAGGAGCCCAGGCCTCAAATTTTTCAGTCATGCCGATCGATTTTTTCTGAGAACGGGGCTGTAATGGCATGTATCATGGCGATATTTGAAGTTCCTTTTCAGGTCATTCTGAGCACCTCATTTAGGGGGGGGGGGGGGGGGGGGGGGAGGAGGGGGGGGTCAGCCCTCATTTTGTTTTTTGCTAACTTTTTACTCAGACCTCCAAATGACACTTTGAGACCACCCATAAGTAAGCCTTGGTAAGGGTAGTCTATTGGCACCACTTTGGACCTAGGCAATAAGTATTTACCCCCCCCCCCCCCCCCCCCCCCCCAAACCCCAGCCCAGCCCAGCCCAGAGTATCAGTGGGTGAATGGCTGGGTAAGAGTTGATAATATGGGTGGGTGAATGGGTGTGGGTGTGGGGGGGGATGCCCCCAGCCCCCCCCCCCCCCCCCCCCCCCCCCCCCCCCCCCCCCCCCCGACACACACAAACATCCAACCCACCCAACCACCGCCCCGACCCTCCACCATGCGACAACACCGAAACGCCGCCATTCTACCACGTACTACAAGTTGGGTGGGACCCAAGGGGAAGTGTAGCTGAACCATGCTGAGATATTTGTCCTGCTACTTAGGTGCTACTATTTTGTTTTAAATAATGAGAACTCCAGTTTTGGGCTGCCCCCTGCAAAGTTGAAGTGCAACTACGGTACTCGGGCAACCCAGAGGGAGTGCAAAACTGATTTTTGACGATCACACAATCCCTATGTGGGAATTCTGAGGATGCCATTATGTGCGCCATACTGTAAACCCCAGAATCCACATCTAAGTTTTTCAAAAAGGGGTTATTTCTATTTAGGGGGGGGGGGGGGGGGGGGGGGGGGGGGGTCAGCCCTCCCCAGGTTTTTAGGGAGGGTGTGGCCTATCTTTTTTTTTCTCCTCCCGATACGGGAGTAGAAAATGAAGATAGGCCACAGCACGCCAAAAAAACCTGGGGAGGGCTGGACCCCTCGCCCCCCCTTAAATAGAAATGACCCCTTTTTGAAAAACTTAGATATGGATTCTGGGGGGTTACAGTATGGCGCACATAATGGCATCCTCAGAATTCCCATATAGGGATTGTGTGATAGTCAAAAATCATATAACATTATCAACCCATACCCTCTCATACTCTGGGCTGGGGTTGGGGGTTGGGGGTTGGGGGTTGGGGGTTGGGGGGGGGGGGGTAAATACTTATTGCATGAGGTCCAAAGTGGTACCAATAGACTACCCTTAACAAGGCCTACTTATAGGCGGTCTCAGAATTAGGCCTACTTATAGGCCTACTTATCTGTCTCAGAAGTAGGCCTACTTATAGGCCTACTTATAGGCGGTCTCAGAATTTCATTTGGAGGTCTGAGTAAAAAGTTAGCAAAATAACAAATGAGGGCTGCCCCTCCCCCTCCCCACTCCACCCCCCAAAATGAGGTGCCCATAATGACCTGAAAAGTTACTTTTAATATCGCCTAGGTACATGCCATTACAGCCCCGTTCTCAGAAAAAATCGATCGGCCTGACTAAAATTTCTGTGGCCTTGGCTCCTCCTGTTTAATATATTCCTTCCCCTCGTTCCAGGGTATCATTCCATTTCCAGGGTTTCCCTTCTTCACATTGCCAGGGTTTCATTTCGGTTCAGGCCAAGGCTGGCCATCCAAGTTAGATTTGAGTGCTAATTCGACGATTCCCTCGTTTACTTGCAACTCTATTCCCCAGTCCTCGATGTAGCTAGTTTATGTCAGGGGACCCACCTCCTGGGTTGAAATTAATTTCTCAACTAAAGCGAAAATCAGGTAAAGGATTCCTGTTGTTGTTGTAGCAGGCAGCAGAGTCGGGGGTGCTCCTGAAGTACCCTGAGGGGGCCGTGTACGGAACAAATCCAAACTTACAACAGGGTTAACAACTTGCCTCACCACCTTCTTCAAAATTAGTCATCTCTCAATCTCACACCAGAATCGCTTGCGTGCTTAAATTAAAAAGTAACGAGAACGCCTGGTGGGGCGTGGTATTAAGGGAGCCCCGACTTCCGACGGTAGAGAACTTTACCTGGACAAAGTTACCATGGCGGTTGACAGCGACCGCGAACACTAAAGCGTACCTGTAGGGATTCGAACCCGGCACCTTCATCATTCAACGAGGTCAACCACTAAACCATTCATCGAAACAGGATATCCTTATATTCCAAACCACAGCACACGTGAATCCCTAGAAAAACCGAGGCCCTATCCCATATATATATGACCACCTGTCAGCACACGTCATCATCTTCCCGTCGACGGAATATACACCCCTTCCGCGGACTATATATACCCCGCCCACGGAATCTATTCCCCACTGCATGTCCCTATGTATAAGGATGCGCAGGTCACAGGCCAGTGTGCTACACTGTGTCATTTTGGGTTGCGCTTTTAACACAACTGCCTCCTTTTGGGTTGCGCTTTGAACACAACTGCCTCCTTTTGGGTTGCGCTTTTAACACAACTGCTTCCTTTGGGGTTGCGCTTTTGACAACTTCAAACGGAAATCTGCGTGCTGCACCCAGAGGGAGTTGACAAAATTGCGTCAACCGCGCAGTCGTGCTCCAAAACCTTGCGCGCTAGCTAGTGCGCAATAGCGCGCGTCATGTGGTACCCTGGCGCAGGTGGCAGGCAAGCTAAGGTAGATGCAACTCATCTCCGAGTATGGAGGACCTCCCGGGATGTTGCTGGGCGGGCTTTTGTCTTGGGTCAACGATGACCTGTCTATGACAGTGTGATGATGAATATAGATATATAGATGTGAAGGTATGTGAGGTATATATACATATATATAGGTATATATAGGTATATATAGATGTATCCGAGCTATATCTATGTGTGAAAAGCCTAGACAGTAATAAAACAAAAAATGGGACTGGTCGACTGGCGGTATCTATAGTAAAGTACAAAACTACTGTGGTCTACTTCCATGCTTTGGGAAGCCAAGCCAAGCCAAGCTGTGGTTTACTTGCATGCTTTGGGAAGCCAAGCCAAAAGCCAAGCCAAGCCAAGCTGTGGTCTACTTGCATGCTTTGGGAAGTCAAGCCAAAAGCCCAGAACTAGCTCAACTATTTGAATCCCATTCCGACCCTTTGACAACAGTTTTTCAGATTCAGCCCAAGGACGGGAAAAGGGAGCTGCCTAGAAGCTGATACACACAGCCCCCAAAATAACAGTGTTCAGGGTGGGCAAATCAGGCAGACAGTAAATCTAGATTTACATCTACATTTGATCTTGATTCATCCAGATAGGGCCGATCAGGCACCCTGGCAATCTAGATTTGATATTGATCCAGACAGGTTGGTCAAGTCCATGCAGCCTATTTGGTATTTGCTATCCCTGGAATTGCTTTGTAAAGCCAATCCAAAAGCCTAGAACTAGTGCAACTATCTGAATCCCATTTGTTTGCTACCCCTGGACTGTACGGTCGTACGGAACTTGGACTCGCTGGGTGCTCGTGCTTTTCAGCAGCATGGGGAGCACATACAGCACCACTTCACTTGTAATCCCTTGCAGTTTCAGCCTATTTGGTATTTTCCTGGTCTTGCTTTGTAAGGCCAATCCAAAAGCCTAGAAATAATGCAACTAGTTAATCCCATTTGGTTGCTACCCCTGGACTGTGCGAAACATACAAACGAAATGGTTTCACCAGGACTCGCTGGGTGCTAGTGCTTTTCAGCAGCAGGGGCAGGGGGAGCACATACAGCGTCACTGCCTGATTTCACTTGGTTCGCTTGGTGGCAGCAGGGGCAGGGGGGGCCTTTGCTTCCTTCACCTCGGCCTTTGGGGCAGGGGGGGGCGGGGGGCTCCTCCTTTTTTGCCTAGGCCTTGGGGGCAAAAGGGCAGGGGGGGAAGGTGCCTTGGCCTTAGCCGTAGGGGAAGGGGGGGCGGGTGCCTCAATCTCAGCCGTAGGAGAAGGGGGCAGCAAGGGCAGGGGGGGGCTCTGCTTTCTTATCCTTGGCCTTTGGTGCAGGGGGGGCGGGGTGGGGCTGGGGGGGGGGGGGCAGGGGGGGGCGGGGGGTCAGGCTCCTCCTTCTTCGCCTCAGCCTAGGGGGCAACAGGGGCAGGGGGAGCACATACAGCGGCACTTTATTTGGAATCGCTTGTAGCTTCAGCGGGTGTTTGTGCAGGCTTTGCAGGTGCAGGTGCAGGGGGGGGCACTGCTTTCTTCTCCTCAGCCTTAGGTGCAGGGGGGGCGGGGGGCTCCTCCTTTTTTGCCTCGGCCTTGGGGGCAGAAGGGGCAGGGGGGGCAGGTGCCTTAACCTCGGCCTTGGGGGCAGGAGGGGCAGGGGGGGCAGGTGCCTTGGCCTTCACCTCAGCCACGGGGGGGGCGGGGCGCGCAGGAGCTGGGGTCTTCTCAACCGGGGAGGAGGATGGAGGAGGGAGAGGGACAACTCCGTTTGAGCCGCCCATCACCGCTGTGGGGGTGGGGGGTGCTGCGGCTGGTGGGGCAATGGCGGCGGCGGAAGCTGCAGCCAGTTCTGATGACTTCTTGGCAGCTGCGTCCGCAGTGGCCTTGATCTCTGCCTGCAGGGCCCCCTGCTTCTGGGCAGCTTCTCGGGCCTTCTGGGCAGCTGCTGCTTCTGCCTGCTGCTTCTTGGCTTCCGCCGCAGCTGCCTTCTGTTGGTTTGCCTCAAGGGCAGCCTGGGCCTTCTCCACTAGACGGGACACGTCGCCCGAGTAGATGGACCAGGCCAAGCCACCGATACCGATGAGTTCAAGGGTGAGGTGGTAGTTGGCCACAGCAACGACAGCCACAACACCACCAGCAAGGACAGGGGCACTCTTGGTTGGGTCGGTGACGGTGGAAGTGAATTCACCCAAGGTGGAGCCAGCCTGTAGGGGGGAGACAGGAGGGGTAGGTAAGTGTGTGTGTGTGTGTGTAAATGTGTGTGGACGTGTGGAAGTGTGTGTGTGTGTCAGTGTGTGTGTGGTGCAAGCACGGGCACACTCTTGGTTGGGCCGGTGACGGTGGCAGTCAATTCATCCAAGGTGGAGCCAGTCTAGAGGGGGGAAGTCAGGGAGGGGTAGGTAAGTGTGTGTGTGTGTGCGTGTAAGTGTGTGTGTGGGTGCATATGTGCGTGCGTAAGTGTGTGTGTGGTGTGTGTGTGTGGTGTGTGTGTGTGTGTGTGTCAGTGTGTGTGTGGTGCAAGCACGGGCACACTCTTGGTTGGGCCGGTGACGGTGGCAGTCAATTCATCCAAAGTGGAGCCAGCCTAGAGGGGGGGAGACGGGGGGTAGGTAAGTGTGTGTAGGTGGGTGTAAATGTGTGCGAAAGTGTGTGTGTGAAAGTGTGTCCGAGCGAGTGAGCGTGCGTGTGTGTGAGTGTGTGTGTGAGAGTGTGTGAAGCCAGCCTAGAGGGGGGGAGACGGGGGTAGGTAAGTGTGTGTAGGTGGGTGTAAATGTGTGTGAAAGTGTGTGTGAGTGTGTGTGTGAAAGTGTGTGCGAGTGAGTGAGCGTGTGAGTGAGCGTGTGTGTGTGTGTGAGAGTGTGTGAAGCCAGCCTAGAGGGGGGGAGACAGGGGAGGTTGGTAAGTGAGCGTGTTTGTGTGTAAGTGTGTGTGGGTGCAGACGTGCGTGTTGGTATGTGACTGTGTGGTGTGTCACCTTTTTCCTTCTCCTTTAGGTGTGAAAGGTCCTCGAAGTCGCCCCCAAAGCTTTCAATACGTAAACGTCATACTCCATGTGCCCAAACCGGTCATTGAGATGGCATAAATGGCTTTACCCCCCCCACCCCCCACCCCCCTTTCCCCGCGACCTGTACCATCACCCCCCCCCCACCCCCGTCTCCCCTTTCCTCCCCTGCTACCTGGTACCCTGACCTCAACCCCCCCCCCTCCCCCTTATCCCCTGGCTAACCTGTACCCTGAACCTCAACCCCCCCCCCCCCCCCCCCCCCCCTTTCCCCTGAAACCTCACCCCCCCAATCCAAGCACTTACGCTCTTAGTGAAGACCTCGAACTCGTCTCCCATTGCTTTCACTAACTTAACCGCTTCATACTCCATGGGCCCAGCCAGTCATAGAGAGGACCTAATTTGTTAAAATCATCCCCCCTCCCCCTCCACCCCCGCAACCTGGACACTGAAACTCCAACCCCCAAATCCCTATGGGCCATCAAGTCAATGGGCCATCCAGTATAAAAATCAAAATCCAAGAACTCACGCTCTTAGTGAAGACCCCGAACTCGTCTCCTAAAGCTTTCACTAGGTTAGCGTAATACCCCCCCCCCCCCCCCCCCCCCCCCATGGCACACTTCTTCAACGAAATATATGTACTCATGCCAGCAGTCAATGGGGCATCCATTTTTTGAAATCAAATAACTTACACTCTTAGTTAACACCTCGAACTCGTCTCCCAAAGCTTTCACCAGGTTTGCATCATACTCCACTGAGCCGTTGGATAGTGCTGGGAGGCCGTCAGACACCCACTGTTGAAAGCCGCCCTGATGTTGGTGAAAGAAGATACAGGGGTTTGTAGTGTTTATGTAAATAAATAAATATCTGAGATAAGTAAATAGACCCACTGTTGAAAGCCGCCCTGATGTTGGTGGTGTTGTGGGGGTGGGGTGGGGGGTGGGGGGGTGGGGGGGGGTCGTTGGGTGGGGGGGTGGGTTCGTGGGGTGGGTGGGTGGATGGGTGGGTAGCCGCCCTGATGTTGGTGCAAGAAGATACATGGGTAAGTAAATTCTTATTTATTTATCATTTATTTATTTTAATTGTTAAAATACAGGGTTTTGTAGCGTAAATTTAAATAAATAAATAAATACTTTATGATATTGATAGCACCATATCTTGGGCCACCCCCCTCTTGGCCGTTTGAGACCCACTGTTGGAAGCCGCCCTGTTGTTGGTGCAATTAAATGAATGAATATATGAATCAATATATTTATTTTTCATGTACATACTGTAATTTGGAGGATGTTGAGCTTGGACCATCCTCAACTTAGCCGTCAGAGACCCACAATTAAAAAACGCCGTGTTGTTGATGCAAGAGGAAACAGGGTTTAGTACAGTGTTTTATATTTCAAATTTCTGTAGTCCAGGTTGAGTAGCTACTTGGGCTACTCAACCCTGATCTCAGGATAGTTGCGTAGCCATCGCATAGGAGTGCGAAGCGCGGAGCCTGGTGGGGTCGGGGGGCAGCGCTTCCCGATATCGGGGAGTCTGGTGGGTGTAGCATTCTACGGAATGGCGACGCGTCGTCGAAAAATGAAACACTGGTTTAGTGACGCGTTTTTCTAATTTTTAATACAATCGACCTGAGGGAATGAGTCACTTTTGCTTCCCTCCTCTCTTTCCAAGCCACCCCCCCCCCCCCCCCCCCCCCCCACACACACACACACATCCTTACCACTGCCCACCTGCATCACAAACGCCTGGGATACTGAGGACTCAGTCTGTTGGGAGCGCGCCACTTAGCGAGCAGTTTCACTACAACCCTTGCTGTTTCAGATCCCTCCCCTTCATCCCCCCCTCTCCCCTTCATCCCCCCTCTCCCCTTCATCCCCCCCTCTCCCCTTCATCCCCCTTCATCCCCCAACCACAAATAATTGCCACAACCCACCTGCATCACAAACGCCTGGGATACAGAGGACTCACTTGGCAAGCAGTTTCACCCAGTCTGTGCTGTCCAAGAATCCCCCCCCCCCCCCCCCCACCACCACCACCATTCCCCCCCCCAACCACCCACCCCAAAAATTCCTTGCCACAACACACCTGCATTACAAACGCCTGGGATACAGAGGACTCGGTCTGTAGGGAGAGCGCCACTTGACAAGCAGTTTCACCACAGTCCGTGCTGTCCAAGACTCCCTCCCCTTCCCCCCCCCCCCCCCCCCCCCCCCCCCCCACACCCACAACACACCTCACCCACACACCCAATCCTTGCCACAACCCACAGCATAAGCAAAGCCTTGGATACATAGAACTTGGCCTGTAGGGAGCGCGCCACTTAGCGAGCACTTTCACTTCAGTCCTTGTTGTTTTAGACTCCCCCCCCCCCCCCCCCCCCCCCCACCCACACGCACACCATTGCCACAACCCACCTGCATCACAAACGCCTGGGATACAGAGGCCTCGGTCTGTAGGGAGAGCACCACTTTGCAAGCAGTTTCACCACAGTCCGTGCAGTCAAAGACACACACCACCCACAAACACAGACACATCCTTGCCACAACCCACCTGCATAACAAACGCCTGGGATACAGAGGCCTCGGTCTGTAGGGAGCGCGCCACTTTACGAGCGATTTCGCTACTGTCCTTGCTGTCCATGATGACCAGCTTACTAAGGGGGGCCTGTAGAGGGGTGGGGTGAGGAGGCGGTTGAGTGGGTGGGTGGGTGGGTGGGTGGGTGGGGTAGGTAGCTAGGTGGGTGGATGGGTGGGTAGGTAGGTGGGTATTTGGTTGTCCATATAGTCCATGATGACCAGCTTACTGAGGGGGGCCTGCAGAGGGGGTGGGGTGAGGAGGCGGTTGAGTGGGTGGGTGGGTGGGTGGGTGGGGTATTTGGTTGTCCATATAGTCCATGATGACCAGCTAACTGAGGGGGGCCTGCAGAGGGGGTGGGTGAGGAGGCGGTTGAGTGGGTGGGTGGGTGGGTGGGTGGGTGGGTATTTGGTTGTCCATATAGTCCATACTGTCCATGATGACCAGCTTACTGAGGGGGGCTGAAGAGGGGGTGGGTGAGGAGGCAGTTGAGTGGATGGGTGGGTGGGTGGGTGGGCGGGTAGGTAGGTGGGTGGGTAGGTAGCTAGGTGGGTGGTTGGGGGGGTGAGTAGGTAGGTGGGTATTTGGTTGTCCATAGTGTCCATGATGACCAGCTTACTGAGGGGGGCCTGAAGAGGGGGTGGGTGAGGAGGCAGTTGAGTGGGTGGGTGGGTGGGTGGGTAGGTAGCTAGGTGGGTGGATGGGTGGGTGAGTAGGTAGGTGGGTATTTGGTTGTCCATACTGTCCATATAGTCCATGACGACCAGCTTACTGAGGGGGGCCTGAAGAGGGGGTGGGTGAGGAGGCAGTTGAGTGGGTGGGTGGGTGGGTGGGTAGGTAGCTAGGTGGGTGGATGGGTGGGTGAGTAGGTAGGTGGGTAGTTGGAATTTTGGTTTTTCCATACTGTCCATATAGTCCATGATGACCAGCTTACTGAGAGGGGCCTGAAGAGGGGGTGGGTGAGGAGGCGGATGGGTAGGTCAGTGGGTGGGCTAATTAGATGATGTATAATGTATCCTATGATTGCCACACGACGCACAACTTGTTCAGGCCTGCCACCAGTGCTAAGTGAGTCACCTTGGTAGATGTCCTGGGACTGGATCTTGGGGTGAGTGGGTGGTAAGGTAGGTTCGTTGGTAGGTGGGTTCGTTGGGTGGGGGGGTTTCGTTGGGTGGGGTGGGTTTTCGTTGGTTGTGGAGTGGGTTCGTTGGTGGGTCGTGGGGTGGGTGAGGTTGTTGGGTGGTGGGGGGTGGGTGGGTTCCGTTGGGTGGGTTCGTGGGGTGTGGGGTGGGTTCTGGTGGGGGTTGGGGGGGTGGTGTGGTTCGTTGGGTGGGTGGGTGGGTTTGTTCGTTGGGAGGGTTCGTGGGGTGGGTGGGTTCGTTTAGTGGATGGATGGGTTTGTTGGGTGGGTGGGTGGATGGGTGTGGGCGACATTATTACACAGTTTACAATATAATATGATATACTATGATAGGATTCCTTGTTCATGGCCTGTCAACAGTCTGAGTGGGTCCCATATAGGAGCTGGTCCTTGGAAGATGACATATACGCGCACACACACACACCACCAGAAACACACACTTCACACACACGCACACCCCTGTCGGCCTTGTCACCCAGTGCTGAGCCGCCCACTCGTTTATCGGACTGGTCCTGGAAAGAAGTGACGATGCCTGAGACTGGACATCTTGGGGTGTGGCGGTTGTGTTGGGATGGTTGGGGGGGATGGGTCGAGCGACGACAGCTGTGCACAGTAGCGATATATTCAGGACAGCACAACACCACCCACTATCACACCATACCACACACATACCTGTTCAGGACAGGGGTCACCCAGAGCTGAGTGAGGGTCCTGCTATAGGCGCTGGTTCCTGGAAGAGGAATAGAGGACAAGCACGCACCCCACACACCACACCAGAAACACGCACAACCCACACCACACGACCGGGGCAGCCCGCAGCACACACACCCCCACAGATGAGACAGAATAGAGGATAGAGACAGGAAGGGTCACCGGGGGCAGGCGCGGGGGAGGCACCAGGGCGAGCGTGGGGGCAAGGAGGCGGGGACAGGAGAGGAGACCGGGGGAGAGGGGTATGACACACACCACCACACGACCATACACACACGACACACAGACACACGAACCACACTACAGACACACACACAGGACACTCAACAAAGAGACACCACACCAATCACACCAGACCGGGGGCAGGCAGGGGGGGCACCAGAGCGGAGGGGGGTCCGGGACAGGAGGGGGCCGGGAAGCGGACAGGACGGGGACGGGGGGGGGGGGGGGTGGTGGGGTGCGGGTCGGGGCGAGGGGGGGGGGGTGGGGGGGGGTGGTGCCGACAGGAGGACAGCCGGAGGAGGGGCTGAGCAGGGGGATCAGGACAGGTACACCGACTACGGAAAAGGCACCGGGTGGAGGCACGCGCACACGACACACCACACACACAAACACTGCGAATCCCCACCAGGAGTGGGACACAACACACACACAAACCCCACCAAACAGAACCACACCAAACTAGAAACCACCCACCACACGCCCCCCACACCATCTACGAACCACACCAGGCGGACACACACACACATCAAACCACCCACGCCAAACATCGAACCACAACACAGAAACGACGAACCACACCAAACTCAAACAGAACCACACGCAGTGCGGGACACATCACACACACCACACCAAACACTGAACCACACCATGGCGGGGACACACATCCACACAACCAAACCAAACACGAACCCCAGCACCAGGCGGACACACACCACAACACCACCACTCATCCACCAAACATCAAACCACACCAGGCGGGACTCTACAAACGACTACCAGCCACACCAATACACGAACCACACCAACCAGTGCGGGACACACACACCACACCAAACACGAACTTAAACCACACCAGGGCGGGGACACACACACACCACACCTAAACACGTAACCACACCTAGGCGGGAATCACACACTCATCACCCACCACACCAAAACACCTGAGACACCCATTCGGACACACCACCACACCAAACACTAACCACACCATTCTTGACACACACACACACCACACCAAACACTGACTACACCATTATTGACACACACACACACGCACCACACCAAACACTAACCACACCATTCTTGACACACACACCAAACACACACCACACCAAACACTTACCACACCATTCTTGACACACACACACACACACCACCAAACACTAACCACACCATTCTTGACACACACACCAAACACACAAATACCTTGTTCAGGCCAGTCACCAGTGCTTAGTGGGTCCTGTCAAGGAGCTGGTCCTTGGAAGATGACAAGGACTGGATCTTGGGGAGTGTGGGTTGTTGGGTGTGTGGGTTGTTGGGTGTGTGGGTTCGTGGGGCGGGTGGTTGGGCGGGTGTGGGCGTCAAAACACACAGCACACATGCCTTGTTCAGGCCAGCACACACACACACACCCAGTTGGGCGGGTGTGGGCGACCAAACACACCGCTCACAAGCTTGTTGGCCAGCACACACACCACACACCCCGTTTTTTGGTAGCGAGTGTGGGCGAACCACACACAACCGCACACATGCCTTGTTCAGGCCAGCACACACACACACACCCAGTTGGGCGGGTGTGGGCGACCAAACACACCGCACACATGCCTTGTTCAGGCCAGCACACACACACACACACAGTTGGGCGGGTGTGGGCGACCAAACACACCGCACACATGCCTTGTTCAGGCCAGCACACACACACACACCCAGTTGGGCGGGTGTGGGCGACCAAACACACCCCCCCCGCACAAATGCCCTTGGTTCAGGCCACACAACCCACACACACACCCGTTGGGCGGGTGTTGCGACCAACACACCGCACACATGCCTTGTTCAGGCCAGCACACACACACACACCCAGTTGGGCGGGTGGGGGCCACCCAAACAACCAAGGACCGCACACATGCCTTTTTCAGGCCATCACAACACACCACACCCAGTTGGCGGGTGTGGGGATACCAAACAAATCCGCACACATGCTGGTTCAGGCCAGCACACACACACACACCCCCACCCATTTGGGCGTTGTGGGCGACCAAACACAGAAACACCCACACATTCCTTGTCAGGCCAGCCACACACCAACACACCCAAACCACAGCACACATACCTGTTCAGGCCTGTCACCAGTGCTGAGTGGGTCACTGTATACGAGCTGATCCTTGAAGATACACTAACGCGCGCACACACCAACACACCACCCACCAGAAAAACCACCACACACACACACAAAACACATACAAATACCTTGTTCAGTGGGCCCGCCCACACACTCACACAACCCGCACAACCAAACACAGATGGTACAAATAACCTTGTTCAGCATCAAGGCATGCCAGCACACACACACACACACCAAACACACAAATACCTTGTTCAGGCCACACACACACACACACACACACACCAAACACACAAATACCTTGTTCAGGCCAGCACACAACACACACACACACACCCACACCCAAACCCACAATAACCCACCTGTTCAGCCAGCACACACACACACACACAGCAGGGCCAAACACAACAAATACCCGTGTTTTTCACTGCCAGCGCACACCACCACACACACACACACCAACCCACAATACCGTGTTCAGGCAGCACACACCCCACACACACACACCATCCAAACACACAAAGACCTTGTTCCTGGCCAGCACACACCCCACACCCAAACCCACAATACCTGTTCAGGCCAGCACCCACAAACCCACACCACACACCAAACAAACACAGCCACCCACACACGCACACACCAAAACACATCACAAACCGTTTCCGGCCAGCGCACACACACACACAGCCACACAACCAAACCACACAAATACTTGTTCGTCAGGCACGCACAGCACCCCACCAAACCACCCAAAACTTGTTCAGCCGGCCAGCACACACACACACCACGACCAAACCGCCAAATACCTTGTTCCAGACCGCGCCAGCACACACCACCAACCACACACACCAAACACCCACATAACCCGTGTTTCAGGCCGGCACACACACACACCCAAACACACACCAAACACACAAATACCTTGTTCAGGCCAGCACACACACACACTACACACCATACACACACATACCTTGTTCAGGCCAGCACACACCCAAACCCACAATACTTGGTTTCAGGCCGCACACACACACACACAACACCAAACACACAAATCCTTGTTTCAGGCCAGACACCACACACACACAACACCACTTACCATAACACACACATACCTGTTCAGGCAGCACACCCACAACAGACAACACACACCGCAAACACAACACCAAGACCTTGTTCCGCAGGCCAGCACCACACACACACACACCAAACACACAAAGACCTGTTTCAGCCAGCACACCCACCCACACACCAAAACACACATACCTTTTCAGCATGCACACACACACACACCAAAAACACAAATCCGTGTTCAGGCCAGCAACACCACCACACACACACACCCACACAACCAAACCAAAATACACCGTGTTCAGGCCAGCACCACCACACATCACAACAAATACCCTTGTTCCGCCAGCACCACACACACACCAAACCCACAATACCTTGTTCAGGCCAGTCACCAGTGCTGAGTGGGTCCTGTCTAGGAGCTGGTCCTTGGAAGATGACAAGGACTGGATCTTGGGGAGTGTGGGTTGTTGGGTTTGTGGGTTCGTGGGGCGGATGGTTGGGCGGGTGTGGGCGACCAAACACACCGCACACATGCCTTGTTCAGGCCAGCACACACACACACACCCAGTTGGGCGGGTGTGGGCGACCAAACACACCGCACACATGCCTTGTTCAGCCACCACACAAACCACACAGTTTGGGCGGTGTGGGCCGACCAAACCACACCCGCAACTGCCTTGTTCAGCCAGCCACACCACAACCAAGTTGGGCGGGTTGTGGTCGACCAACACACACCGCACACCTGCCTTGTTCAGCAGCAAACACACCATCCCAGTTTTGGGCGGGTGTGGGCACCAAACACACGCACACAGCCTTGTTCATGCCAGCCACACACCACACCCTTGGGCGGTGGTGGCGACCAAACCACCGCCCACATGCCTTGTTCATCCACACACACACACAGCACCCATTGGGGGCGGGTGTGGGCGACAAACCCACCGCACACATCCCTTGTTCAGCCAGCACAACACACACACACACACAGTTGGTGGCGGTGTGGGCGACAACACAAACCGCCACATGCCTTGTTCAGGCAGCACACAACCACACCCATTTGGGCGGGTGTTGGGCGACCAAACACACCGCAACCTGCCTTGTTCCAGGCCAGCACACCCCACACACATGGTTTGCGGGTGTGGGCGACCAAACACACCGCACACATGCCTTGTTCAGGCCAGCACACACACACACACCCCAGTGGGGGCGGGTGTGGGGGCGACCAACACCCGCACACACTGCCTTGTTCAGCCAGCCACACACCACACATCCCAGTTGGGCGGGTGTGGGCGACCAAACACACCGCACACATGCCTTGTTCAGGCCAGCACACACACACACACACACCAAACACACAGCACACATACCTTGTTCAGGCCTGTCACCAGTGCTGAGTGGGTCCTGTATAGGAGCTGATCCTTGGAAGATGACACAAACGCGCGCACACACACACACCCACACCACCACCAGAAACACACACACCACACCAAACACACACCACACACCTTGTTCGGGCCAGCACACACACACACACCAAACACACAAATACCTTGTTCAGGCCAGCACACACACACACACACCCACACCAAACACACAAATACCTTGTTCAGGCCAGTCACCAGTGCTGAGTGGGTCCCATACAGGAGCTGGTCCTTGGAAGATGACAAGGACTGGATCTTGGGTGGCAGGAGGCCAGCGGCAGCGGGACCACACGGTCGGCAACGGCGTGGAGGCCTGGGCATAGCCTAAGATGGAGCAAGGGGGGTGGGGGGTTAGGTGGGTAGGTGGGTAGGCGGGTAGGTGGTTAGGCGGGTAGGTGGGTAGGGGTGCAGGTGGGTTGGGGTGTAGGTGGGTAGGTGGTAGGTTAAAGGGACACGGGTAGGGCAACGGCTTGGGTACTGGCAGGAAGACTAAGATGGAGCAAGAAGGACGGGTGGGTAGGCGAGTAGGTAGGTTAAAATATGTAGGTAGGTAGGTAGGTTGGTAGGTTGGTAGGTAGGTAGGTAGGTGGGTAGGGGTGCAGGTGGGTAGGTTACAGGGACAGGGGTAGGGCAACGGCTTGGGTCCTGTCAGTTAGCCTAAGAGCAAGCAAGGCGGGTGGGTAGGTAGGTTAAAATAGGTTGGTGGGTAGGTAGGTGGATAGGTTAACCTACCTAACCTTGGATAGGTTGGCCTTCCTAACCTTCCTAACCTTCCTAACCTTCCTAGCCTTCCTAGCCTTCCTAGCCTACCTCAGTCAGTCAGTCGCACACACAGACAACAGGGTGAATCTGGGGCTACGCAAAAATATAGCAACTATAATAAAAATAGCCTACATTCCTAGCCTTCCTAGCCTACCTCAGTCGATCGGTCGCACAGATAGACAACAGGGGAATTAAAAAAAGAACTGAGCCTACCTCAGATCAAGCAATCCTTCCTCACTTCCTAGCCTAGCCCAGAAAAAAAGAAACTGATCCTACCTCAGATCAAGCAAGCCTTCCTCAACTTCCTAGCCTAGCCCAGGAAAAAAACTGATCCTACCTCAGATCAAGCAAGCCTTCCTGCTTGCGAACCTCCTCCTCCAAATGTCGCACAGACAGACAACAGGCTGAAGCTGGGGGAATTAAAATAAAAAAAACTATTGCCTAGATTCCTAGCCCGCCTATCCTACCTCAGATCAAACAAGCCTACCCTAACTTCCTAGCCAACCTCAGTCTTGTCAGTCCAAGACAGACACGGCTGATCTGGGGGGCTCTCGCTATCCTGTGCTTTTTTTTGGCCCTTTAAGGGCACGACACAAAATATAGCCATGATTTCGCTAAAACGGGTTAAAAACTAGTGATCGCTATATACAGGGGGGAAACAAATCCCTGGTCCTAACTCAGATCAAGCAAGCTTTCCTAAGCTTCCTAGCCTAGCCTAGCCTAGAAAACAAAATCCCTGATCCTACACCAGATCAAGCAAGCCTTCCTTCTCGCGAACCTCCTCCTCGCGAACCTACACCAAATCGCTTAAACGAAGCAGGGTTGGGGGTTTGATTCCCCCTCATGTCACCCTGAGCGTTGCAGGTCGTTGTCAACTGCGATGGTAGCTTATCCAGTCGAGATGGTAGACCGTTCCCTGCCCGCGTACGACGGGTTCCTTTAATACCACGCCCCACCAGGCCTTATCATTAATTTAGCCTTCCTACCCTACCTCAGATCAAGCAAGCCTTCCTTCTCGCGAACTTCCTCCTCACGAATGTCGATCAGTAGTATCCTCTGCCCATCGAGCTGGGACTTCACTTGAGCTGGGGTGAGCTCACCAGCATAGCC
Source organism: Chlamydomonas sp. ICE-L (assembly GCA_013435795.1). Taxonomy (NCBI): domain Eukaryota; kingdom Viridiplantae; phylum Chlorophyta; class Chlorophyceae; order Chlamydomonadales; family Chlamydomonadaceae; genus Chlamydomonas; species Chlamydomonas sp. ICE-L. The sequence goes on from JACBWV010000595.1 coordinate 209,143, forward strand.
GCCATACCTGGACAGGGGTAGGTGGGTGGGTGGTTTGTTTTGGTGTGGGGGGTTGGATTGTTGTGTGTGGGGTGGGGTAGTGTTCGCAGGTGCAAGTGGACAGTGTGTTTGGTTTTGGGGTGATAGATTCATGACCAACAAGCTGGGACTTCACTTGAGATGGGGTGAGCTCACCAGCATAGCCGCCATACCTGGACAGGGGTAGGTGGGTGGGTTTGTTGTGTGTGTGTGTGTGTGTGTGTGTGTGTCGCTGTGTCTACCAGGGTAAGTGTTTGCACTGGAAGTTACCAGTGGTAAGTGTTGGTAATCGACAGAAACGCCAGCAAGTGTGAGGGTTCGGGGGGTGGTTCGGGTGGTTGGGGGGGTGGTTAGGGTGGTTCAGGGGGTGGTTCGGGGGGTTGGGGGGTGGCCACAAAGCTGGAAGGCGATCATATAAAATATACACAACTAATACACAGATGAAAATATACACAACTAATACACAGATACAAATATACACAACTTATACACAGATAATAGATTACACCCGTAATAACACAGATAAAAATATAAACAACTAATCACAGTAAAAATACCACTTATACAACTATAAAATTAAACCCTTATACACAGATAAAAATATACACAACTTATACACAGATAAAAATGTACACAACTTATACACAGATAAAATATACACAACTAATACACAGATAAAAAGATCCCAACGGATACACAGAATAAAAAATACACACTTATCCAATAAAATGTAACAAACTTTGTCACCGATAAAAATATACTCAACTTAAACACGGATAAAAATGTACACAACTAATACACAGATAAAAATATACACAACTTATACACAGATAAAAATATACACAACTTGAACACAGATAAAAATATACACAACTAATACACAGATAAAAATATACACAACTAATACACAGATAAAAATATACACAACTAATACACAGATAAAAAGATACACAACTTATACACAGATAAAAATATAAACAACTTATACACAGATAAAAATGACAGGCCTTGACCCATTGAATCTGTGTATACATCTGCCAGCGTGAACTCTGGTGCAATCATGTAAGGCCCATACCACTTTGGTTGAAGGCGCGATGAAAGTGTGTGTGAGTGGTGTGTGTATGTGTTATGTGTGTGTGTGTGTGTGGTGGTGGTGTGGGTGGGTGGGTATGTTGGTGTGTGTGTGTGTGGGGGGGGGGGGGGAGAGTCATCTTGTGTGTGGGTGTGTGTGGGTGTGTGGTATTGTGTGTGGTGTGGTAGGTTTTTGTGTGGGGGTGGTGTGTGTACCTACTTATCTTTAGGCGCTGATGCGATGGAAAGGCATACAACCGATAAAATTCTATCTCAGGACCATGGCTGACCACCTCACACACAGCTGACTGAAGTGTGGGTGGGTGGGTGGGTGGGTGGGGGGGGGGGATTGGGGGTATTAATGTGCCGGTTTAGGCGCTGAAAAGATAGGGCAATCCAGCGACAACAAATTTATTTGGACATTCCGGGATTGTGGCTCGCCCACCCCACCCGACGGTAGACTGATGTGTGTGGTTCGTGTGTGTGTGTGTGTGTGTGGTGTGTGGTGGGGGGTGGGGGGGGGGGGGGGGGGGTGGTGGGGGGGTTGGGGGGGGGGGGGGGGGGGGGGGGGGGGGGGGGGGGGGGGGTGGGGGGGGGGGGGGGGGGGGGGGGGGGGGTGGGGGGGGGGGGGGGGGGGGGGGGGGGGGGGGGGGGGGGGGGGGGGGGGGGGGGGGGGGGGGGGGGGGGGGGGGGGGGGGGGGGGGACTTAATTTGCGGTTTAGGCGGTTGAAAAGATAGGGAATCCAGCGACAACAAATATGATTGCGATTCCGGGATTGTGGCTGCCCACCTCACCCACGGTAGACTGAAGTGTTTGTGGTTAGTGTGTGTGTGTGGGGGGGGGGGGGTGGGGGGGTACCTATTTTGCGTTGTAGGCGGCTGATGCGATGAGAAAGCCAGCAAAGACAGATACGAGTGCGATCTCAGGACCGTGGCTGACCACCTCACCCACGATTTATTTAAGTGTGTGTGCGCGTGCGCGTGTTGTGTGTGTGTGTGTACGGGGGGGGGGGGGGGGGGGGGGGGGGGGGGGGGGGGTACCTACTTAGCGTTGTAGGCAGCTGAAGCGATCGACAGCCAGCAAGACGATACGAGTGCGATCTCAGAACCGTGGCTGACCACCTCACCCACAGCTGACTGAACTTCGGGGGGCAGAGAGCCCACAACTTGACTGGCAGCTGATCCAACAGAGGAAGTGACGGCATCGATGGTTGATGACCAGCGCCTGGGCACCTGGATGTGGGTGGTGTTGGGGTGGTGGTGGGTGTGGGGGGAGGAGGATGTGGGGGTGGGGGGGGTTTTTGGGGGGATGGGTGGGTGTGGTGTCGTATGGTGTTGTATGGTAATGTACGTGTTTTTGCGGGACGGGTAGTGAGTCCCACGCCTTTGCTGGTAGTAGATCCAAACATAAGAAAGTTCACTCGTCAATGGTTTAGGGAAACAGAGGCCTGGGCAACTGGATGGTGGGGGCGGGAGGGGGTGGGGGGGTGGGGGGATGGATGGTGGTAGGGGGGGGGGATGGGGGTGGTGGTGATGGTGAGGGGGGGGGGGGGGGGGGGGGAGGGGGGGAGGGCTTTTCCTTGGGGCTGTGTATGGGCAGACATGGCACCGGTGGTGGTGGTGGTGGCAGTGGTGGGTGTGGGGGGGGGTGGGGATGGAGATGTGGGGGGGTGATGGGGGGGAAAGGGGTGGGAGGGGGGGGGAGGAAGGGGGATCAGGTATGGCAGTCAGGGCTATGTGAGTAATGTCACGTGGGAAGCATACAATAAAACGACACATCAACAATGAATCAATAATAAAAATAATAAAATCTGAGTGAAAACCTCAAATAAACCCGAGTACACCATCAATAAACCTGAGTAAACCATCAATAAACCCGAGTACACCATCAATAAACATGAGTAAACCATCAATAAACCTGAGTAAACCATCAATAAACCCGAGTACACCATCAATAAACTCTGAGGGTAAACCGATCAATAAACCCCGAGTACACCATCAATAAAACTTGAGTTAAACGCATCAATAAACCTGAGTAAACCCATCAATTAAACCGAGACACGTCAACTATAAACCTGAGGTAAACCATTCAATTAAACCTGCGTAAACATCAAATAAACACCGGGGTTATTACACCATCATATAAACCTGAGTAACCATAATAAATGAGTAAACCAGTCAATAACTGAGTGTAAACCATCAATAACCGAGTACTACAACCATCAATACACAGAGTAAACATCAAATTAAACCCGAGTACACCATCAATAAACCTGAGTAAACCATCAATAAACCCGAGTAACCATCAATAAACCTGAGTAAACCATCAATAAACCCGAGTACACCATCAATAAACCTGAGTAAACCATCAATAAACCCGAGTACACCATCAATAAACCTGAGTAAACCATCAATAAACCCGAGTAAACCATCAATAAACCCGAGTACACCATCAATAAACCCGAGTACACCATCAATAAACCTGAGTAAACCATCAAAACCCGAGTACACCATCAATAAACTGAGGAACCTATCAATAAAACCCGGTACACCATCAATTAAACCTGAGTAACATCAATAAACACGAGGACGAGCCATCAATAAAACTGAGCGAAACCATCAGATTATAAACCCGAGAGTACACCATTGAGAAGAGTAAACATGAGTGTAAACCATGCAAAAAACCCGAGTACACCAGCAATAACTGATGTAACCATCAATACACCTGAGGAACCATCAAATAAGACCCGAGTACACCATCAATAAACCTGAGTAAAACATCATAAACCGAGACATCCATCAAAACCTGAGTAAATCCCCTCAAAAACCACGATACACATGCAACAACCTCCTGAGTTACACCATCAATATAAACCTGAGTACACCATCAATAAACCTGAGTAAACCATCAATAAACCCGAGTACACCATCAATAAACCTGAGTAAACCATCAATAAACCCGCGCGAGCTACACCATAGTATCAATAAAACACTGAGTGATAACACCATCAATAAACCGAGTACACACCATCAATAAACAGAGGACACCGGATCAATAATAAACTGAGGTGTGTAACCAATCAATAACCCGAAGTACACCATCAATAAAACTGAGTTAAACCATCAATAAACCCGAAGTACACCATCAGATAAACCTTGAGTAACCATCAATAAACCCGAGTCCAGGACACCATGCACGTAACAACCTTGCGTATGTAAACCATCAATAAAACCCGAGTATACCATCAATAAACCAGAGTAAACCATCAATAAACCCGAGTACACCCATCAATTAAGCTGAGAGAAAAGCCATCATAAACCCAGATGTACACATCAATAAAACCGGAGTATAAACCATCAATAAACCCGAGTTACACATCATAAACCTGAGTCAAACCATCAATAAGAACCCGAGGTACATCACCAAAAAAATTGAGTAAACTCATGCATAACCTGACGTCGTAAGACCGAACCACCAAAACCCGAGATACTACACCATCAATAAACCGAAGTAAACTATCTACGTAGAGCCCGAGTACGCCATCCAACAACGTGAGAAACACCATCAATAAACCGAGTAACCCATCACGTAACCATTCCGAGTACACCAGATAATAACCCATGAGGTTACTATCATCAATAAAACTGCAGTTAAACCCTAGTCAATAAGAAAAACACAGTTTTTTGTTTTTTGTTTCCTATAATATCAAGAGGCAAACAGGATGGTAGCGTTGGAGGAATCTGGAGACAACCCAGACATATGAGTACTATTATTACTTATTTCTATGTAGTTATTATTATATATTAATAATTATGTATTATTTATACTATCATTGAGCAGAATTTTATTTATTATTTCATCCTTCCCCACCCTAGATAACAAGAGAAAGGGATTTCAAGTGAAAAAACAGGAACGATGGCAAATTAGATGGATGGTGCACACGGACATTCATTAAAAAAAAAAAGGCTAACAAAACCCAATATGTAGATGGATGCACGACGGGACAATACAATTAAAAATAAAAAAAAAAGGCAAACCTAGAGGATGGAGCACACGACATACATACAAAAAAAAGAAATAAAAAAAAAAGGCAAACTATAGAGAGGATGCAGACGGACATACATAAACAAAAAACTGCAAACTAGATGGATGGATTGTCAACAACAGTTACATACCAAAACAAAAAAAGGAAGGCTATACCTGGATGGGGTATGGAGAGCACACGACATTTAATAAACATAAAAATAAAACCACATAGAAGGCTGACCTGGAGGTGGATGCAAACGAATTAAATAAAATGAAAATATAAATAAACATAGAGGCTAACCCGGGATGGATGTGCAACAGACATTTAATAACACTATGGAAATAAAAACAAGCTAGAGGCTACTGGAGGATGGATGCCAAAACGGAAATTAAATAAAAATGAAATATAAAAGACACCATAGAGGCTAACCTGGATGGATGGATGACACGGAACATTTAATAACCATAACAGGAATAGTAAACCACCGAAGGCTCACCTGGATGCTGGTGCAAACGGCCCATTAATAACATGAAACTACAGAACACAGAGAGGCTCACACCTGGCTGGGCGAGCTCCACAATCCGGACCTTTAACTAACACACATACCAATAAACCACATATAGCGCTAAACCTGGAAGGATGGATGCAATAAAAACGGCCCTTAAATCAATGAACAATATACCCACAATAGAGGGCTAAACCTGGATGGATGGAAGATTGCACAACGGACCTTACTCACCAGAAACTCCACCCCATCGGGTCCTACACCTGGCTGGTATGATGCAAAGAAAGGACATTACACTACACTGCAAATAAAACCCACATCGAGCTAGAGCCTGGATGGATGGAGGCACCCGGACATGTAATAAAACTACAAATAAACAACACATAAGGCGAACTGCTGGATGGCTGCCCAACGGACCTTAATAAAATGACCGCCCCCACATCGAGGCCTAACCTGGCTGGCTGGATGCAAGCCGGACCTGCTAACCATGCCCTCCCCCATAGAGGCTCCCCTGGAGGATGGCATGCACCCGGACCATGCATAACCAAATAAAACACAGAGCTAACCTGGATGGATGATGCAACGACATTTAATAAACATAAAATAAAACACATAAGGCTAACCTGGATGGATGGATGCAAACGGACCAATTAATAAAATGAAAATAAAAACACATAGAGGCTAACCTGGATGGATGGATGCAAACGGACATTAAATAAAATGAAAATAAAACACATAGAGGCTAACCTGGATGGATGGATGCACACGGACATTTAATAAACATAAAAATAAAACACATAGAGGCTAACCTGGATGGATGGATGCAAACGGACATTAAATAAAATGAAAATAAAACACATAGAGGCTAACCTGGATGGATGGATGCACACGGACATTTAATAAACATAAAAATAAAACACATAGAGGGAGAAGGCAGAGTGGAAGGGAGGGGGACGTAGCAGAAGGGGGACAGCAAGGTGTTGGCGTAACGGAGGGTAAGCTAACCTGGATGGATGGATGCAAACGGACATTAAATAAAAATGAAAATAAAACACATAGAGGCTAACCTGGATGGCGGCGTTGGAGGACTCAGAGACAGCTCCCACACATATTTTGTGTACATATGATTATTTATTATAATTGTTTACTCCTTTCCCCCACCCCGAGTCAATGATCCATGATTCAATGACAAAAACATAGGAGCGGAACTGGATGGACGGATGCACACGGACATTCAATAAAAACATTAAGTAGACAATATATAAACAATTTTATAATCATTTACTCCTTTCCCCACACACAAAAAAGATAAAGGCAAACTTGGATGGCCGCGATTGGGGACTCAGGGACAGCTCCCAGATAATTTATTTATGTATTATTAATTATTATTATTTATTATTAGTATTATTAAGTTTTCTTATTTGTTATAATTCTTTACTCTTTCCCTCCACCCCTGGACAAAGGACCATGATTCATTGAAAAAAGATTGAGGTGAACCTGGATGGATGCACATGGACATTCAATGAACAAAAAATAAACAATCAACAAACATTAAGGCAAACCTGGATGGCGGCGTTGAGTACTCGGAGACAGCTCCCATACATGTTATTCATTTATTATTATTTATAATCATTTACTTCTTTCCCCAGCACACAAACAAATATAAAGGCAAACCTGGATGGCAGCGTTGTAGGACTCAGAGACAGCTCCCAGACATTATTTATGTAATGTTATTATTTATTTATATATTATGTATTTATATATTATTTATGTACTGTTATTATTTATTTATCTATTATTTATTTATCTATTATACATGTATTTGTGTATTATATATTTATGTATTATTAACTATCATTTCTATGATTTTTTATGATGATTTCATCCTTTCCCCCACCCCCAGACAATGAATCATGATTCAATGAAAAAGGCAGAGGCAAACCCGGATGGAAAGATGCACACGGACATTAAATAAAAATAAAAATAAAACATACAGGCTAACCTGGATGGCGGCGTTGGAAGACTCGGAGACAGCGCCCAGACATCATTTATTTATTATGATGATCATTTAATTCTTACTTATTTATTATTATCATCATTTATTTATTATTTATGATCATTTAATTCCTTTCCCCCCCCACACAAAAGAAGGTAAAAGCAAACCTGGATGGCGGCGTCGGAGGAGTCAGAGACAGCTCCCAGACATTATTTATATATTATTAACTGTCAATTATATGATTTATTATTATTATTTAATCCTTTCCCCCACCCCCAGACAATGAATCATGATTCAATGAAAACAGGCAGAGGCAAACCTAGATGGATGGATGCACACGGAATTCAATAAAAACAAAAAAATATAAAAAATAGAGGCTAACCTGGAGGCGCGTTGTGACCAGAGACAGCTCCCAGACCCGTGAAAAGGATCGCTGACGGACTGGGAACAGGCAGTGGGAGGGGGGGGGGGGGGGGGCAGGTTAGTGGTGGTGTGAGGGGAGGTGATCTGGGGGGTAGGGGGGTTAAGAGGGGGGTTGGGTACGGGGTGTAGGCAGGTCCGTTGGCTTTTTTATACCGCCGACAGGAGTCCGCTTATCGCCTGTGGACGCATGGGAGAAGTGGGTGGGAGGGGGCATCAGCGTGCTGTTGAAACGGAAGGGAGCTTGGGTAAGAACAAGGGGGGTAAAGGGGGTGAAGGGATAATTTGGGGGGTTTCAAGGTCAGTGGTGTTGTGAAGGAAGGGAGGGGGTGGGGTAAGGGGGAAAGGGGGAGGGGGCTTGAGTGGTAGAAAGGTTCAGTATAGTTTTTTTTTACCGCCGACAGGAGCTCGCTTAAATTGTGGACCGCACTGGAGGAAGGAGAGGGCAGGTCAGTGTGGTGTTGAAGGGAAGGGGTGTTTATGGTTAACGGTAGTACAGATGTGGGCAAAGCGGGGGGTGGGGGGTGGGGGCGAAGTATGGGACACTGAACAAGCCTCCTGTGACCATACCTCACCCGGACAGGGCCTGAGGCCGTGCCAGTGACACTGTCCACAGATGAAGATATACCCAGAGTGAGACCGGAAATGCTGTTGGTTATGCTGGAGGGTAACATACACACACATGCATAGACCCACAGACACACTGACACACATACAAAATCACTGAACAAGTCATGTGGCCGTTGCTCACCCTGACAGCGCATGAGGCTGAGCCAGTTACACTGTTCACAGACGAAGATATACCCGAAGTGAGACCGGAAATGCTGTCGCTAATGCTAGACTGTAACACACATACGCACACATACAACATCACTACACATGTCTTTTGACCATGGCTCACCCCGACGGCCCCCGAGGCCGTGCCAGTGACACTGTCCACAGTCGAAGACAAACTCGAAGTGAGGCCAGACACACTGTCGCTAATGCGGGAGTGGAACATACACACACATGCATACAGACCCGCAGACACACTGACACACATACAACATCACTGAACAAGCCCTGTGACCCTTTCTCACCCCGACGGCGCCCGAGGCTGTGCCAGTGACACTGTCCACAGACAAAGACAAACTCGAACCTAGGCCAGAAACGCTGTCGCTAATGCTGGATGTGATACACATACACACACACTGACACACAGACACACAGACACGCATACAACATCACTGAACAAGCCCCCTGTGAAAGTTGCTCACCCCGACGGCGCCTGAGGCTGAGCCAGTGACACTGTCCACAGACAAAGACAAACTCGAAGTGAGACCAGAAACCCTGTCGGTGATACTGGATGTGATACACATCTGCACTCATACACACAGACACGCATACAACATCACTGAACAAGCCCCCTGTGCCCATTGCTCACCCCAACGGCGCCCGAGGTAGTGCCAGTGACACTGTCCACAGACAAAGACAAACTCGAAGTGAGACCAGAAACCCTGTCGGTGATACTGGATGTGATACACATCCGCACTCATACACACAGACACGCATACAACATCACTGAACAAGCCCCCTGTGCCCATTGCTCACCCCAACGGCGCCCGAGGCAGTGCCAGTGACACTGTCCACAGACGAAGACAAACTTGACGTGAGGCCAGATACGCTGTCAGTAATGCTGGATGTGAAGCCAGAAAAGCTGGAGGTGATTCCAGAAAAGTCTGGGGCAGAGAACTCTGGTGTGGAAAACTCTGGCAGTTTGGGGGCGGAGAATTCTGGCATTTTGAATTCCTGAGGGGGGGCCTTGGGCGTCACGCTCATACCAGATCCTACAGGGGTAGGTGTGGGTGATGAGGGTGGGTGTGGGTGTGTAGGGGGGGGGGGGGCGGCTGTGGGTGTGGCGGGGGGGGCTTGGGAGTAGTACGCTCATCCCAGATCCTGCAGGGGTAGGTGTGGGTGATAAGGGTGGGTGTGGGTGGTGTAGGGGGGGGGGGGGGGGGGGGGGGGGGCTTGGGAGTAACGCTCATCCCAGATCCTGCAGGGGTAGGTGTGGGTGATAAGGGTGGGGGGTGGTGGTGTAGGGGGGCGGGGGGGGGGGGGGGGGGGGTGGGGCTTGGGAGTAACGCTCATCCCAGATCCTGCAGGGGTAGGTGTGGGTGATAAGGGTGGGTGTGGGTGGTGTAGGGGGGCGGGGGGGGGGGGGGGGGGGGGGGGGGGGGGGGGGGCTTGGGAGTAACGCTCATCCCAGATCCTGCAGGGGTAGGTGTGGGTGATAAGGGTGGGTGTGGGTGGTGTAGGGGGGGGGAGGGGGGGGGGGGGGGGGGGCTTGGGAGTAACGCTCATCCCAGATCCTGCAGGGGTAGGTGTGGGTGATGAGGGTGGGTGGGTTGGGTGGGTGTGGGTGGGTTGGCGTGGGTGGGTCTTGTGTGGGTGGGTTGGGTGGTGTGGGTGGGTGGGTGTGTATGTGTGGGTGGGTGGTGGTGGCGGGGTGGGGTGGGTGGGGTGGGGGGGCCTTGGGTGTCACGCTCATTCCAGATCCTGCAGGGGTAGGGGTGGGTGGTATGGGTGGGTGTGGATAGTGTGGTGTGGGTGGGTGGTAGGTGGGTGTGGGTGGGTGTAGGTGGGTGTAGGGGTGGGGGCGGAGAACTCCGGCATTTTGAATTCCTGAGGGGGGGGCTTGGGAGTCACGCTCATCCCAGATTCTACAGGGGTAGGTGTGGGTGATGAGGGTGGGTGGGTGGTGTGGGTGGGTGGTGTGGGGGGGGTAGGCGTGGGTGTGTTTTGTTGTATTTTGTGTGGGTTGGTGGGTGGGTGGGTATGTATGTGTGTGTGTGGAGGGGGGGGGGGGGGGGGGCTTGGGAGTCACGCTCATCCCAGATCCTGCAGGGGTAGGTGCGGGTGGTGTGGGTGGTATGGGTGAATGTGGGTGTGGGGTGGGTGTTGTGGGGTGTTGTGGGTGGTGTGGGTGGGTGTGGGGTGGGGGCGTAGAAGTCGAACTTTTGGTGGGTAAAGAACTCAGTCATTTTGAATTCCTGAGGGGGGGGCTTGGTATTCACAGTCATCCCAGATCCTGCAGGGGTAGAGGTGGGTGGTATGGGTGAATGTGGGTGTGGGTGGGTGTGGGGTGGGGGCGGAGAAGTCTGACTTTTGGTGGGTGGAGAACTCAGTCATTTTGATTCCTGATGGGGGGGCTTGGGAGTCACAGTCATCCCAGATCCTGCAGGGGTAGGTGCGGGTGGTGTGGGTGAATGTGGGTGTGGGTGGGTGTATTCATGATAATAATAATAATAATAATAATAATAATAATAATAATAGTAATAATAATAATAATAATAATAATAATAATAATAGTATTACTATTATTATTATAATTATAATTATAATTATTATTATTATTAATAATAAAATCATAATTATTTTTAATAAAATTCAAAATAAATAAAAGTCAAAAATTAAATTTAAAACAAATGCTTATTTTCAGCTGCCTTACCTGAGGGGTAGGAGAGGGTTGGCTTTCTAACCATTTGTATGCACTGGAAGTGGCCTCAGACATATCTTTATATCAATAAATGTCCTTATTATTGGTATTATTATAAGTATTATTATTGGTATTATTATCATTGTTTATTTTCAGCTGCTTTATCTGAGGGGTAGGAGGGGGTTGGCTAGATAACCTTGTATGCACTGGAAGCAGCCTCATATATATATATATATATATATATATATATATATATATATATATATATATATATATATATATATATATATATATAATATATATATATATATATATATATATACTAGTACGTTTGCCCGTGTGGCCGAGGCCACCCGCCACCCCTCCCACCCATACAAACCTGCATAAGGGCAATTTAGGCTCATTCTTTCTTCACAAAACCTGATGAACATTCGAATATACGAATAAACATGAAATTTACGGTGTGAGCATGAATATCTTTTGCATTTTTCACACAAAAACTGGAGGCATGAATAGCAAAATGCCTTATGTCACCCCTCCACGCCCCCTTGCACACACACTTCTCCCTCAGTCCCTCCTCCCCTCTTTCTTTGCCCCTCCCTCTCGCCTACTTCATCCCTCCTTCCTATTTTCTGTCTCCAACCCCCCTCCCTTACTTCCCATCCACCCTCCCCTATCTCCATCTATCCCCCCCCCCCACACACCCCAACACAGCCAAAAAACACCAAAGACGAAACAACAGCATACGAGAACAGAAAGGAAGGGGGACACAAACACACCCCCCGAGTGAAATCGCTCGAACAACACCAGCGAGAATAAACCGAAGGACCGGAAGCAAACAAACCAAGAAACAGGTCTTGAGCAAGCTGGGAATACACCTCGCCCGGAAACGGCGTCGGGTTTAGACCGGGCAAGAGACAGTGAGGCGTTGACATGACTCAGCATGAGTCGATAGATAATACCCACTGGCTCAAGTGGCGAAGAGGAAGCTAGGATTAAGTGCGACGCACATAGAACGAGGACCCCAGCGGGGAGGACCCCTTAAGCAAGGATCGATGAGGATGACTTACGAGCCCATGCGCACTTTATCGACTAAAAATGGAATGAGACCGGCCAATCGCGCGTAAAGGTACGATGTTACAAAGAGACACGCAGCTGACGACTGCTAAATCCTGTGACCGGTACCCCGAGGAACTGACGAACACGCCCCCTGCTCCCCATCTCTCTCTCCTCCCCCTGCCCACCCCCAAGGCCCAAAAACCACACAACCGAACACACTCATCAGTCTTCCCTTCTTCTCCCTACTGTTCCCTACCCTGCCACTTAAGCTGCGAGGTTTGATCGGGAAGAAGACTAAGGGGGGACAAAAGGCAGACCTGTGGGTGATTTAACCAAGCGGATCCAATCCACCGACTTGCGAACGATTGAATCACGCGGAGAAACTGGGCTCGCGCCGCTTTACGACTTGCCTGCAGCATCTTCTTTACATGCAATTGGGCCGGGGATATGTCCTCAAAATTGACCTCAAAATACCTCATTCAGCCATTTCTGCCCTCTGCCCTCGGTACAGCATACTGCGTGGGACATGTTTCCTGATTCTATGGTATAAATCTTCGACTTCCGTCCGGTCAACACCTGCTGAATCAAAAATCGCAGCGTCGTGCTTAACGATCATCGATACAATGAAAAGAGATTGCGTAGATAGGATGAGCGGTCCAAGTGCGAGAAATGGGAAGGAAATGGCCGCTCGCATCCACTGGATGCCAACCGTGACACAATTGATGCACAGGCATGGTGAAAGTGAGCATGCGTGAAATGAATGGTGGCTTGTCTGGTTTGCCGCCTGGCGCACAGCCTCTGCAGCCTGCCTCGCAGGATTACCTTCCGCCTGCCTGGCTGCATCTGCCTCGCGCCTTGTCTGGTTAGCTGCCTGGCGCTCGGCTTACCTGTCAGCATTAAGTCCAGGCTGACCTACAGCATTTGGCAAACGCCGTCTCTGATTTGCATCGCTCCTATGCTCTTCGGCATGTAGAGCTCGCCTTTCGCAATGAAGAGCTCGCTGGCTGGCTGTATAAGTCGCCCGTCTGCCAAAATCTTGTTGATTGTGCGCATTCATGGTGGCATCGAGGAGCAAAAGATTATAGACAATTAGTCTGAGCGCCATCATCAGTTTTGACGCTCAGATCGAAGAAGATTCATCGCTTGGCATTCATCTGCTCTGTCATTTTTGAAATCTGGGTTGGGAGTTGGATGGGTATTCGGCTCTGTCAAAAAAACGGAAAGGGCGATGGCGCGCAAGTGTTATCTTGATGCGGAGGAGAATTCTGGGAAACTGGGAAAACTCAACTGGGAATTCGAATTTTACGCACTCCAAGTCGGCTCAGTGAAGATACGAATTCAGCCAATAGCCAGGGTGGGTAGTTGGGTGTTTCGCTATTAGTCACGCTAATTAAGTTGAAAGCCAGCTATCGCCAGGTCGGGTTCGCGAACTTTTCACGGAAATCCTTGTATGTCTACATATATATATATATATATATATATATATATATATATATATATATATATATATATATAAATACCATTATTATATCTATTATTATAAGTAGTATTATAATGATTAGTAGTATTACTTATTTCAGCTGCTTTACCTGAGGGGTAGGAGAGGGTTGGCTTGCTAACCTTTTGTATGCACTGAAAGTGGCCTTGGACATATCTATATATAAATAAATATCATTATTATTTGTATTATTTTAAGTATTATTATTCGTAATATTATAATTGCTTATTTCCAGCTGCTTTACCTGAGGGGTAGGAGAGGGTTGGCTTGCTAACCTTGTACGCGCTGGTAACGGCCTCAGTCACAGCTGGTGCGACCTCAGAGACAGCTGTACTTGCTGACTCAAAGGCCGATGGTGCTGACTCAGAGATAGCTGTAGCTGCCTCAGACACAGCTGTACTTGCTGACTCAAAGAACGATGGTGCTGACTCAGGGATAGCCGCAGCGGCCTCTGACACAGCTGTACTTGCTGACTCAAAGAACGATGGTGCTGACTCAGGGATGGATGTAACGACCTCAGAGACAGCTGTACTTGCCTCAGAGGCAGCGGGTGCTGACTCTGGGATAGCTGTAGCGGCCTGGGAGAAAGCTGCAGTGAACTCAGCCATGGCAGAGCCAGCATCATCCTCTACAGCGCGGACCAGAACATGTGTCCCTGTGGAGGTGGTGGTGGTGGTGGTGGTGGTGATGATGGTGATGACGGTGGTGGTGGTGGAGGTGGTGGTGGTGGTGACAGTGGTGATGATGATGGTGGTGGTGGTGGTGGTGGTGGTGATGATGGTGGTGGTGGTGGTGGTGGTGGTGATGATGGTGATGACGGTGGTGGTGGTGGAGGTGGTGGTGGTGGTGGTGGTGACAGTGGTGATGATGATGGTGGTGGTGGTGGTGGTGATGATGATGGTGGTGGTGGTGGTGGTGATGATGATGGTGGTGGTGGTAGTGGTGATGGTGGTGGTGGTGGTACCTCTGATGATAAGGTTCAAGGTTAAAACATATGATTTCATGTAGTGGCCTCAAACACAGCAGCACCAGCGTCATCCTCTACAGCGTGGGCCAGAACATGTGTCCCTGTGGAGGTGGTGATGGTGGTGGTGGTGGTGGTTGTGGTGCTGGTGCTGGTGGTGGTGGTTGTGGTGGTGGTGGTGGTTGTGGTGCTGGTGGTGGTGGTGGAGGTACCGTGTCCCTCGCCACATAGAAGATCAGACTGAAAGATGATAATGGTGGTGGTGGTGGTAGTGGTGATGATGTCCACACAACAAAGAATTTGGGTTAGGTGAATAATCATTCACCATGGGAACCATTAAAGGAAATGATAACGCCTGGTGGGGTGTGGTATCGAGGAAACCCGTCGTCAAGGGCAGAGAACGGTCTACCACCTCAACTGGCCAAGCTACCATCGCGGTTGAAAAATACCTGCAACGAACAGGGCGACCGTAGGGGGAATCGAACACCCGACCCTGCTTCGTTTCAGCGATTTGGTGTACCACTAGACCAATCTATATCACTGAAACGGGCTTGGATAGGCAATATGATATCATATGATATCATGTCATCATATGATATCAAATGATGCCGGCAGTCTGATTAGGCCAAAGTTACCATTTATGTACAAAATATAATGATGCAGTTTGTATGATAGCATATGATATCCTACTCGACTTTGGTCAACATCATAACAGGCTCAAATGGGAACCATTACTTGCTTGCTGTGGCATGAGGTAGTTTGTGGCTCTTGGAAGTGACGACCTCCCTTCCACCCCCCACCCCCCCACACACACACCCACACACACACCCACACACACCCACACACACACTCCCACCCCTTAGCCAGATCAACGTTGTCAGCAGCAAAATGTTTTCAGCCGCACCTGTAGTGCTAGATTCCTGTACTTCACCTATTCGACGTTGCTACCCACTGTGGCTTGAGGGGTGACAAACTCCTCTAAATGTAATTTGTATAAGATAGTGGTCTTCCCAGCATTGTCCAGGCACTGAAACGGGCTCTAATGGGAACCATTACTTACTAGCTGTTGCATGAGGAAGTCCGTGGCTCTTGTAACATAGAATGTCAGACGGAAAGATGATGTGCAATCATTAACCATGGGAACCATTAATTACTTGCTGTGGCATGAGGAAGTCCGTGGCTCTTGGAAATTTGGTGTTGAATTTTGAAATTTGAGATTTGGTGTACCACTAGATTGAGATTTGTTGTACCATTAGAAATTGGTTGAACAGACAGCCTGAATTCAAGATTTAAATCATAACAGAATTTGTTTAACAGACAGCATGAATTCAAGATTTACATCATAACAGAATTTGTTGAACAGGCCATTCCCATTTCTAGTGGTACACCAAGTTTGGTGAAATTTCCTAAATGGGAACCAGTGCTTACTTGTAGGGAACGGCAACTAATCTTTGTTTTTGAAAAACTAATATTAACTAATATTATTATAGTGTCACAATAATATTAGTTTTTCAAATAATTTCAAAATTCTGGTGAGATGGCTCATCAGTTCAAATGTTTATTCACTAATATTATATGACATAGCCGACCCCTGCTTACTTGCTGTGGCATGAGGAAGTCCGTGGCTCTTGGAAACCTGTAAGATGGCGATGTCATTATAAATGAGAGAAGTATACAAGAAGTATGAGAGTAAATGATCAACATTAAAAACATTATAAATGAGGGATGTGTGAGTAGCAAAACTACATACTAAACAACAATGTAAATTAGAGAGGTATGTGAGAAGTATTATTATGAATGATATTATGTAAACAACTTGTAAATGAGAGAAGTAAATGAGAAGTATGAGCAGGGGGGGGGGGGGGGGGGGGGCAGGGAAAAGCTGCCGCCCCTCATCTTTGCCTTACATAGAGCTTGTTTTCAGGATCTGATTTTGATTCTCTTTTTTCCCCCAAAATAAAGTTGAACAGGAGGTTTGAGGGGTCCGAAGTTGTTTTGGCCCAAATCTTAATTTTGCGATAAATCACATTTGACCCCATGAAAGATGCAACAGCATAAATGGATAGGGCAAGAAAAGATATTTCGAATGACCCCCATTTTAGGTGGGGCAGGGTGGGGTAAGGGGAGTTTTAGGGGGGGGGGGGGGGGGGGGGGGGGGGGGGGGGGACTTGTTTTCAACTTTCTTTTTCCCCTCCTTTTGTTTGAAACTTCCACAATTCCAACTCCCATCTAAAATTGGACACCGTTTTGAACTTTCGGTCCAAAATCTGTCTTCTTGCCCCCCCCCCCCCCCCCCCCCCCCCCCCCCCCCTTGAGTATGAGTATAAACTACATCTATTACAAATATTAAAAATGAGAAGAATGTGAGAAGTATGAGTATAAAATATATATACTATAAAAACATTATAAATGAGAGAGTGGGAGTGGGAGTGGGAGTGGGAGTGGGGTGGCCTTATCAAGTTGTGTAACTAGGGAGGAGAGCAGCATGAGCACAGTAACAGAGAGCAAAATACAAGCCGTTGTGTGATGATGGTGGTGGTGGTCTTGATGGTGATGGTGGTCATGGTGATCGTGGTGGTGATGGTGGTGATGGTGGTGGTGGTAGTGGTGGTGGTAGTAGTGGTGTTGGTAGTAGTGGTGGTGGTAGTAGTGGTGGTGATGATGGTGGTGGTGGTGATGATGGTGGTGGTGATCGTGATGCTGATGCTGATGCCGATGCTGATGCTGATTGCATTTTTCCTCGTGCCCTACTGGACTCCAAATGTGCCCACCGTTTGACGGAGGCAAAGGGGACTTCTGGGCATCATGAACAAAATGTACATGTATTGAAGAAAATGCAATGAGGTTGTCAGTATTACAGTCCCAGGCAGCTTTTAAGCTTCTTAACGAAATGAATGAATGCAAGGGATGTCACTGAATGATCGACCCACTCTGATCGAGTAGTGTGACCCCAAACTACAAGTTTCCAGGCCTGTACTAGCATACGATGTATGATCTAGTCAGCCATCAGTGTAACTGGGGCAAATTTTACGTGCTCACATCTATTGAAGTATGCTGTGCTGTAGGAGCTTCCAGCTACATGGCTGAGGTACTTGATCTGGGGGCACCACGATCAACACCATCACTACCACATCACCACCACCACTACAACCACCACCACCGTCAGCATCACCATCACTACCACCACCATCATCACTACCACCATCACCCCCACCATCACCCACTCCACTCCACCACCACCATTATGCCAGGCTTTACCCTGAGGTACACGACATACACGTTTCACGCTTCTTATCATAACTACAAGGACGCCGAACTGCGTCAGATCAAGGCCCGGCTGGCGCAATGTGGGTGAGTCCATGCGATATCACCATAGGACCCCAACGGGCAGATCAGAGAAACCAAGTCTACCCCTCTTCGTGCCCAGAGCCATCGCTTTACATTCTCACTATTTAAAGTATCCGCAACAATCAAACCATCGCTCTTAATTATAGATGCCCGCTATCCAATGATTGTAGATTTGGTGGTTGTCCCAAAGCAACAGTACCGTTGGGTAGATAAGGATGGCCAACCCAGAACATTCTACTACAATCCAACAAATGCCCTTAAGACTAGTAGCATAGACAGCCCATCTTCAAGTTCGCTCACCGAAAGACGCAGGCGAGGGAGTGCCACAGAGCGTGAACCGGCACATACAACTGATCGATGCTGAAGGGTGTACATTCTTCACCGCTTCGAGAGACGGGATATGGGTAAATGCAGCGCCAATTAGTGCGAAAGCGTTAGATGTGAGTTAGGAAAGGAGTGCGAACCGCTCGCTGTGCCACCGGGTCCCACCAACATGTGGCCGTGACCTCAGGAAACGAGGACCCCCAAAATGGAAAACATCGATCGGCCGGGCTAGGCCCAGCCCCCGGCCCAGCCCCCCAGTCCAGCACCTGGGTCGGCCGGGCTCTCGGCAGGGCTCAGGGGGGCCCAGGCCAGGGCCCTCTGGTTCTCTGGAAGTGGTGGGGGGGGTGGGGGGGGCTGGTGGGGGGGTGGGGGGCACAGGTTTTTCAAAACAGGTTACGTAACTGGATCATTGGACCCATCTTCCTACGCTATGGTGCGGGTTATTATATAGGGAATGGAATGATCAACAAGTCAAGAGATTAAAGTAATGAAGTTGCAGTTCCGTTGTATGGCGATGCTCGATTGCTCGAATCCTCGAATTCTGTTATTCACCGGGTTTCACCGGTTCACCTAGAGTGACTTAGAGTGCACAGGTCTCCCTCCCTGCTGCACTGTACTACTGTGCCGCTGCCAGCTATGGCACGGACTCTGATGCCGGTACCCTGAGGTGCCGCGCCATCTCAGTACTTCCTCCTAGCGCATTGATCGAATGCTTTATCTAACTGTAAAGATCTTATCCTTACTGACTTCCCCTCTATCAGCATGAATAGCGGTGCTCTCGCTTGTTTTATGTCTTGGTGACTCCTTGTGTACTCCCTTAGAACTATCGGTCCTGACAGTACTATGTCAGCTTCCTGTTGACTGCGTCATCGGTTCTTCTGACACGCGCTGTCTAGCCTGTACCCTGATCAGGTTCCAGGCTACCGCCCCCTTTCCTCCACTGGTGCCCCTTAATGGGTCTCCTGTGCTTGTAACTTATTCTCGTCTCCGCATTTATAGATTGGCGTGCTGCACACACAAAGTCCACTCTCCGGAGTGTTATCCAAGCTGATAGGTTATACGGCCCTTCATTTACTACCACTGCTTTGCGATGCAACTTCCGCGAGGACCTCCCGCCATTTTGAGAAACTCCATGACATGGATGGTCTTTCCTGGACGCGCGGGATGCGCAGTATCATTCTCAGCGATGGCTGCGACCAATCCTTCCAACGGAGGAACGGCTCCTCTTGATGATTGGCTAGACGTTTGTGCACCAGCTGCCTCTGCTAGCGGTCATGAGAGTCCTTCCGCCATCGTGGAAGTAACCCCCCCCGGTCATTCCTCCATCTTCTCTTCTTTTTCCTCCCCTGCCGTCTGTCGCCTCCTCCCGTCTGTCGTAGATGACTGTGACGTGCAGACTCAAGTCGGCGACTAGCCTGGACATCGGTGGAGATACCCCGTCTTCGTCTGCTCGCGTCCTTGACGTCGCTAACCTTTCTCCGGTGTTTGAGGCTCTGCCTGCATACCGGAGGTTGCCAAGCCGACCAAGCTCCCTGCTGATGTCTACGTCGTCTTTGCCCCCTTTGCTCTGCCCAGCCGACGGTCGGCTCCTGGCATGAGCTTGCGCTCTAGTGGCTCTGTGCTACCTTCTGGAGAAATTTTTCGATCAAACTGGCGGATCGCCGGCACTGCCGTAGGATTCGCCAGAGGAGGACGACCTACGCGTCTGGACCTGGAGATTCTGGAGGTGGTAGGAAGCAGGGGGGTATGGTCAGCACCACTACGGGTGCTGCTCCCTCTACCCCCCAACCGGGTGAGTCGAGCGATAGAGGGGGGGACTTGAGATTGACTGATCATCGACGGCGGGATATTAGGACCTTTACATGCCTCGGCTCTGCTCTTCGCATCCTAGCGATAAATGTTCGAATTCTGCCCTTGCGATTTGCGATTTTCTGCCATTGGTGCGATTTTCTGCACCAGGTGCGACTTGCTGCACTGTCATTCTCGTCTCCTTTTTTCCCATACCTCAAATCTCGACTTCGACCTAACGCTTCCCCACCTTCTGTGATCCCAGGTCTCGCAGCGCCGGACATGCCCATGCTACAGGCCGCAGTGGACGCCGTCCTGGCCCTAGTCCAGCGGCCGTGGAGGATCTTTGGCATGATATCTTGGTGGATATTTTTCTCTCTTAGGCTCCTTGTGACCCCTGGGTGCGTTCCGTGGTTCGACAGAGGTTACTACTTTGTCTTCCCGTGCCCCTGGTTCCC
This sequence comes from Chlamydomonas sp. ICE-L, assembly GCA_013435795.1. Classification (NCBI taxonomy): domain Eukaryota; kingdom Viridiplantae; phylum Chlorophyta; class Chlorophyceae; order Chlamydomonadales; family Chlamydomonadaceae; genus Chlamydomonas; species Chlamydomonas sp. ICE-L. The sequence goes on from JACBWV010000595.1 coordinate 230,095, forward strand.
CCCTTAGGTGTATGCCTTAGCTACGTGAGTTTGGGTTCAAGTGTTTGAGTTCTGATAGGGCTTAGGATTTTTTAGTTAAGTGGTCTAGAGGCATGGTTGATCTCGATTAGTTGGGGCATGCATGAGTTGTTGATGATGACACTGCTCAGCATGGTGCTAGTGTGTTATCTTTGCAATCGCGTGTTCATCTAGGGAGACAAGACTCCTTCGGAGCTTTTCTTTGGGGTTGCACCTGATGTGTCGTTGTTGCGTTTGTTTGGTTGCCCTTGCTATGTAATCTTAGTATTGGGCAGTCACGCAACAAGCTAGTTAAAAAGACATTATTTGGTAGACTGGTTGGGTATTCCCTGGTGAGTAAGGGTTATTATATTTGGGTTTCCAATGTTGCGCCAGTTAGTAGTGAGTAGTGATGTACTCTCTATCTCCAGTTCAGTTCTAAACTGTCTTTCTGGGTTCTCCCATTAGTATGGGTCCCCGTGCCCGCTTGCATCCCTCCTGTCATCAAACGGTGATATGTTATGTGTTACCGGTAATTCCCTACGCCCTTTAACAACCCCAATTGTTGTTGGCTGGCCTGGCTGGGATGTATCATTGTTGCATTCTAGACCAGGGCCTGATCTTGCTGTATTGTGTGTGAAGTTTTAGGGCGGGTGGGAGTTGGATATCCAACTATAATCTTAGCCGAATCTCAGGGGGTCGCCAGGCCCTCCTCTGTGCCACGTTTTAGCGGTGAAGCTTTAGGATTTAGACAGCCTTCGATCATAGTGGTACCTGGATCAGGTCCATTGACTAATAGTCGCCAACCTCCGACCACCTCGGATGGCTCGCGGGTGTCGATAATTCCGACGCCTCCTGTCGTCCCTGGTGGATTACTCGGGTCAAGCCCATGTGATGATGTAGCCGTTGCCGAATGGGTAAGTGATGATCTTGAACACTGGTCTAGCTTGATACTGCGTATGGCTGGGGTGTTACAGTCAACCCAGGATTCATTGTTTTAGGTGCTGCTGGTTCTCATACGTAGGTTAACATGGCCCTATGTGTGAGTGCCTATTCCTCAGCACCTCCTAGACTGACTTAAAAGGTAGTCTAGATTGGTGGAGCGTTACGACGCTTTGTTTAGGCAGCTTCCTTTCAGCTGTCTTTCTTGGTTTTGGTGGAAGGTGGTACTTAATTCAGACCACCGTTATAGCGTCTTGATGGTTTCTGACTCTTAGTTCCATAGGCAGATGGTTCGTTCGGTGGAGCTCATCATAGATTAGCTATTTCTTTTTACTCCACACTGTTTTTAGATCACCAGCCCCTCATGTGATTGGAACTTTTTGTGGAGTGTAGTAGTTATTTCCCTTTGGATTTTACTGTAATTTGGTGGGCTGGGTCATCTTGCAGTTGTACTTGCAGATGTCCTTGCAGTTGTACTTGCAGATGTACCGCCGCTCACCTCTTTCTTGTTCTTCCGAGTGTATTTCAAGCGCCCTTTCATTCCTTCCTTTGCAGTAAATTCTTTGAAGTCCTTTTTTCTGCGTTTCCTATTTTTCAGGTGGACAATAGGTTTTATGTACTATGGTTGTACATCTACCCTTCTATTGTTCATTGAACTGTGTTTCCTTTGTTGGTTACAAGTTTCTTGAAAATTTTAACTTCGCATCCTTTGGATTTTTTCAGTTACTGCAGGTTTGGTTTGCTTGTGGTTAGGCGCTTGGTGTGTCTTGAGTGCATGAGTTCTTTGCGGTGCGATACCCACCTCTTAGAATGTTTTTCGTTAGTGCCGTAGCTGGGGATTTATGATAATTGACTTTCATAAATCTTCTTACTTCCATCTTTGAGTGAGAAACCAGTTCATCATGGTTTTTTCATCCCAACCTAGTCATGAATTCTATGCTAAGAATAGTTTTTAAGGTAGTGGATTTTTCCATCGACTTCTTTTTTTTCCATCGTAGTCTTTAGTGTCCTCTTGTCTGCGTCCTTTAGGCTTTGATTCTCTCGTGTGCTGCGCTCACACGATATTTCAATCCGTCTCTTTGGTTATCATTGATTGGCGTTAGGTTCCTATTCCCGGATCGGGTTTTCTATACCGTTGTTCCCCAACTTTGATATACGATTTTTTCAGTCTTCTCTTTAGGTTAAGTTCTCGGTTCTTTCAGTCACCGTTGTTCCCCTTCCTTTGGTATTAGGATTGATTTCTGTTTGGCCTCCCTGTGATTTTCTGGTTTGGTGCCTACTATTCTGGATGAATAGTATTTTTGCGCTTACCATGGGTGGTTACATTTCCATTTTGGTCTCAGCTCAGCTCGGTATGACCCAAGTTTTTTGCTGCTACATTTTCGGAGTACTACAGTGGTTTTTGGTTCATCCTTTCTCATCCTTTTATTTTAGACAAGGCTTTCTTCTGGTTTCCTGTTTTTCCGCCGTTCCTTAATAATTTTTGTTTGCTACCAGTTTATGGTTCTATGTCCCCAGTGCCATAGGTGGAGTACTAGTATTGTATGTCACCTGCGTCATAGGTGGAGTATCAGCATGAATAGCGGTGCTCTCGCTTGTTTTATGTCTTGGTGACTCCTTGTGTACTCCCTTAGAACTATCGGTCCTGACAGTACTATGTCAGCTTCCTGTTGACTGCGTCATCGGTTCTTCTGACACGCGCTGTCTAGCCTGTACCCTGATCAGGTTCCAGGCTACCGCCCCCTTTCCTCCACTGGTGCCCCTTAATGGGTCTCCTGTGCTTGTAACTTATTCTCGTCTCCGCATTTATAGATTGGCGTGCTGCACACACAAAGTCCACTCTCCGGAGTGTTATCCAAGCTGATACCCTCGTCTCTGTGCCTTGCACATAACTCCGGAAATCCACAGGTTACGGTCCCATTCGCTTTAGATTGGCCTTGTGTCAGCATGAATTGCGGTGCTCTCACGCGTTTTATGACTTGGTGACTACTTATGTACTTCCTTAGAACTATCGGCCCAGACAGTGTTTCTGTCTGTACTGTGTCAGCTTCCCGTAGACTGTGTCATCCTTCATGACACGGTGACAGCTTCCTGTTGACTGCGTCATCGGTCTCTCACTGACACACTCTGTATAGCCGGTGCCTGGCTTAAGTTTCCTGACTTAGGGTCTAGTCAGGTTACAGGCATCTGCCTCTCCCACCGCTGGTGTTCTTTGGCGTCCGCCTGTCCTTGTAACGCTATTCTTGTCTCCGTGTATAGATTGGCGCGTCTGTCTCCGCTGCATACATCTCTCTCCACTCTTCGAAGTGCTTTCTAGCTGATAGGTTACGGGCTTATTACTTCTACCACTGCTTTACAATGCAACTTCCGCGTGGGCCTCCTGCCGGCTTCGAGAAACTTACCCCACAGAATGGTATTTCCTGGTCGCGCGGTATGGAGAGCGTCATTATCAGTAATGGATGCGACCGAATTCTTCCTCTAAAGATTCGTGTTCCCACTGATTGGCTAGATGATTGCGCGCCAGCGGCCTCTGCTGCCGGAGATGAATCTCCTTCCGCCATCATGGAAGCCACCCCCCCCCTCCAATACCTCCATTTCTCCGTCTCCTTCTCCTTTTGTCCAACGTCTCCGACCTGAGGTTGAGGATATTCTGATGCGCCTATGCTGTGTTTCCACACAGATTATCCAGTATGCAAGGTCGCCTCCACCCGCTGATGCCCGCTTTACCTACGACACTGTAGACCTTGCTCTCCATAGCCATGAAGATGGCTATGCTTACGGCAAGTCTGACGACTCAGAGGAAGATTACTCTGATGATTGTATGAAAGATCTACAGAGTGCCAGAAGTGGCGACTTCGGTGGAGTCACTCCCTCTTCTGCTACTAGGGTTTTCCACACCTCCACTGTCTCTCCGGTGTATGAGCCTCAATTGGCACCTTCTCCTGCGGTCTTCAAGCCTCCGTCTGCCGCTCTGCTTGCGCCGCTTCCACCGGACCTACCTGAGGTGGTCAAGCCGTCTTTGCTGCGGAGTTCGTCTCTTGGTCCTTTGGGTCCTCTACTCAACCTTGCAGAGCAGGCTCGCAACCCTGCAGAGCGGGCTCTTGGTGCTTACCATACTCGGGCTCGCTAGGCTGCTGCCACGAGTGTCCACAGATCTGCTGCTGGCACCTCGCAGGAGCCCCCTCCACCTCCACCGGTGGATCTGCCACCTGCGCCTGGCCCTCCGCCGTCTATGAATCCTACGCTGTCCGGCATATCCTGGGAACATCTGCTTGATGGCACACCACCTGTGCGGCTGGCTGTGCGGGACTGCCGACTTATTCGCCAAGCCCAGTATGCTGGAGATTCTCTTGATCGCACTTTGTACGGTAGGCTGGATGAGGCAGCCACTCGGGCTAATCTAGATAGAAAGGGTCGCCCTAAGCGTGTGATGGCTTACTCTGAGCTGGGTCATGAGTGTCGTGCTTTTCTAGGACCTGTGAAGGCAGGGATTAACTACCCTTCCCCTGGAGGTGTTACATTTGGTGGGATTGGGCGTAGGAACAATGATCTCCGAGGGTATCAGTATGTGAAGGTCCCTCTCAGTTTTGTTCCTGTTAGGCCTGATTTCGAGCTCGTTGCGAGTGTTGCGCGTTCCTTAGATCTCATTAGGAACTTAGATGATCAGCGCGCATATGATGCTGGCATTGCTGCCGAGTATTTTATGTCGGTTCGTGCCTCGTATGCTCCTGTGCCTGATCCTCTTGCTGCTGGACCCTCGGCCTCTCATGGTGAGTCTCGTGTAGATCCTGCACTGTTGGGTTTTAGTGCCCTGCCCCTGGAACGTCAGGAGTTCATGTGTCTCACTATGATGCTTGCGAACATGACGGATGCGATGGTCAATGTGTATCAGGATTTTGCCACTCCTCGGGATATCTTCTTGCATATCCGAAGACAGCGTTCTGATGCTCTTGCTGCTCGTGTCCCTCTCATGCTTGTTGAGCTTCGGCGTGCAACCATGGACAACTCTGAACCTGTGGATGTGTTCTTTCGCAGGGTCCGGGGCTTGTGCACTGACCTCCGCAGTGCGGGATACCCACAGCCTCAGCGCCATGCCATGCATACTATTATTAATGGCATCATGCACCCCCGCTTCGACTCTCTGCGGCTACAGTTTGGTCTCGCACTGCATCAGAACCAGCCTGTTGATTACTGGACCTGTCTGGCAGCATATAGATCATTAGATTTCTTGAACGTGTCTCTCCCTAAGTCTGATCCGAGGCATCCTGGTTGGTCCCGCGATCCTCCCCAAGTCCCTGCCAATGCTGCTTTTCAGCGTGGCAGGGGACCTGGTCCTCAGGGTTCCGGGACTACCAAGAGGCGCTTGGATTGCACTTGGGGCCCCTGTCTTTCCAAAACGAGCCACTCGGAGGACCGTTGCTGGACGAAACATCCGCACCTGCGAAAGGCCAAGGCTGGTGCACCGGGCGTTGAACCCGTGCCCGTTGCCTTGGCCCTTCCAGGTTCGCTGACTCGCAAGCAGTTGTCCTCCTTGCAGGCTCAGATTGATGGGTACGCCATGTCCAAGAACTAGGAGGTACGCTCTGTCCTATTCTCTTGCACTACGAAGTTCTCTAACGTGTGTAGCCCTAGTCTTTCTGAGGGTGTCTGGCATGTGGACTCTGGAGCTGGAATGTCAATCACGGGTGATAAGTCTTTGTTCACTGTGTTTGAATCTTCTGCTGTTGGGCCTACGGTTCGATTTGGTGACGGGGTGATTCAACGGTCAGAGGGTAAGGGATCCATTGTGTTATGTAGTGATTGGTGACCAACATCAATCACTCTAACCAATGTTCTTTATATCCCTCACTGTCCGGTGAATCTCCTGTCAGTAAATGCTGTAGCTCATTCTCTCCACTGCCAGGTTTCTTTTGATAGTCTTAGTTGCACTGCCACTCAGGGCTCTTCTGTTCTCTGGTCCTTCCCTGCCTCCAGTGATGGTGTGTACAAGTTTGCATGTAGGCCTTGTCACACCTCCAGTCGTTGTTTAAGAGTTGCTGACAATTATCCAGCGTTTGCACTTGATGTTGATGAGGACGGTGGAGTTGTTCTCCCTACCACTCCTGCATGGTTGTGGCATAGGCGGTTGGGTCATCCCGGCTATAGTGCCTTACACAAACTTGTCAAGAGTGGTATGGTTAAGAACTTGCCCCTCAGTCTGGGTCAAGTGCAAAAGTTGGGTAAGATCCCATGTGATGCTTGTCACAAGGCTAAGGGCAAACGTCTCCCTTTTCCTAAAGAAAGCAAAACTGAGATCCGTGCACCTCTCCAACGACTTCACTTGGATATAATGGGACCAGTTCATATTAGGGGTCTGCGTGGGGAGTTTTACATCCTGTGCCTCATAGACCAATTCTCTGGCTTTGCTGAAGTATTGTGCTTGAGGACCAGGGATGAAGCTCCCTTAGCAGTCCAAACTATCATCCTCAGATGGTCAAATCAGCTGCAGGGGTTTGCCTTTAAGTGTCTGAGATCTGACAGGGCCAAGGAGTTTATAGTTAAATGGTTCGAGGATTGGCTGATATCGGTTGGGGCAGTACATGAGTTATCGTTGGTGTACACTGCCCAGCAGAACGCAACTGTGGAAAGGTATAATGGGGTCTTGCAGTCTATAGCTAGGAGTATCCACCTGGAATCAAAGCTAGCTAAGTCTTTCTGGCCTTATGCCTTCCTAGCTGCTTGTTACCTTCGTAACCGACTGCCCAATCAGGGACGCAAGACACCTTATGAGTTGTTTTATGGGGTGATGCCTGATGTGTCGTTGTTACGTGTGTTTGGATGCCCCTGCTATGTCACGTTAGTCAATGGGAAGAAACGTAACAAGCTGGACGAAAGGGCGTTATCTGGTAGACTGGTTGGGTATTCTCTGGTGAGTAAGGGTTATTTTATTTGGGTTCCTAAGTTGCGCCAGGTAGTAGAGAGTCGTGATGTACTCTTCTATGAACAGTTTAGCTATAACTGTATTCCTGGGCTTCCTCCCTATGACGGGTCGCCGTATGTTTCTAGCATCCCTGCCGCTATCAACGGACACATGCCTGAGGCTGCGGTCCATTCCCTAGATCCTTTGCTTTCCCCAATTGTTGACCACTGTCCTGGCCATAGGATGATTCTGCGTCCCAGGTCAGGGGCTGCTGGTACTGTATTGCGTGAGAATGCACTGGGCGGGCGAGGTTCTGCAGTTCCTACGGATAAAATCTTAGCCGAATCTCAGGGGGTCGCCAGGCCCTCCTCTGCGTCAAATTCCGTCGGTGAAGCTTTAGGATTACGACAATCTCAGATCATAGTGGAGCCTCTTATAGGTCCATTGTCTAATAGTCACCCTGCTCCAATCATCTTGGATGGCTCGAAGGGGTTGGTGAGCGCTTCGCCTCCTGCCGTTCCTGATAGATTAATCGGGAGCCCGGGTGATGATGTAGCCTTTGCAGATAGTGCAAGTGATGATCTTGATCATTGGTCAGGCTCCGATACTGCGTATGGCTGGGGTGTTCCGGTCGACCCAGGCTTCGTTGAATTAGAGGCAAATAAGGCCGGCCCTGTTCAACCAGGCAGTAGTTCTGCACTGGGGGCTCTACTACCGGTTACTGCTGATACTGCTGATATCCCCGCTGCTCATGTACAAGTAAACTGCTTGTACGTGGGAGCATCTGTTGCCCCCTCCACTGAACTAACCTATAAAGCTGCCATGCTCCCTACCAACCCTGACAGGGATCAATGGCTTCTTGCTATGAAGGATGAGATGGCTTCCCTACATGCCCATGGTACTTGGGTACTCACTCCACAGCCTCGTAAGCAAAAGATCCTGTCAGGCAGGTGGTTATTTGTGAAGAAGATTGGGGTTGATGGTTCTATACGCTTCAAGGCACGTTTTGTGGTACGTGGCTTTCTGCAACGTCCTGGGCTGGATTTTCATGACGTATATGCCCCTGTCTCCTCTAAAGCAGGTCTTCGGGTGCTCCTGGCTGCCATCACTCATAGAAAGATGTTTGTTCGGCAGCTGGACATCAAAACTGCATTTCTGAACGCTAAGCTGGAACCTGGTCTGGACCTGTACTGCCGCCAGCCTGAGGGCTTTCAGCACCTTGGTCCCAACGGTGTTCCCCTTGTGTGCAAGCTGCTCAAGTCTCTTTATGGATTGAAGCAGGCACCCAGGGCTTGGAGTAGGGATGTCAAGCGGGTTCTGGTTGCACACGGCTTCACTATGTGCAAGGCTGAACCTGCTCTGTATTTTAGGAAGGATTCTGATGGTGGGTGGAGCTATGTTCTGACCTATGTTGATGATTTTATCTGTGCTTTTAGTGAGCTGGATAGGTATGTGTTGCTTATCCAGGCTATGGAAAAGGCTGGCTGGGAGGTCAAAGAGATGGGTGTTCCGGTTCAGTTCCTCTCTTTGGACATGCATGTTACACTTGATTCTGAAGGCAGGTGTGTTCAGATCAACATCTCTCAGCACACCTACATTGTTGATCTGGTGGAGCAGTTTGGTCTTACTGATGCTGCCCCACCCAGGTTTGCTGCCCCCATGGCCAAGTCCACCGTTTCTGACGCCCCTGGAGAACCCCTGCCGTCTAATAGACAGTACCTCTCTCTTGTGGGTGCTTTGCTATACCTGGCTACTTGCACCAGGCCTGATATTTCTTTTGCTGTGAGCTACCTGTCCAGGTTTTCTGCTCACCCTACCGTCCCTCTCTGGGGGGCTGCCAAGCGGTTGCTCTTGTATTTGCGAACACATTCCCACCTGGGTCTCACTTACACCCACAACCCTGAGTTCTCTTTTACTGTCTTTAGTGACTCATCCTTTGCTGATGATGGGTCTGACAGGCGGTCTCAGACTGGCTTTGCTGTGCTAGCTGGGGGGTGCATAGTGAACTGGATGAGCAAGAGGCAGCCTACTGTTGCCATTAGCTCTAGTGAGGCTGAGTATCAGGCCCTGTCCCAGGCTGCCAGGGAGGTACAATGGTTGAAGAAATTGAGGGTGGATCTGGGTCTGCCTTGTGCTTTGGTTACCATTCAGGGTGACAACTTAGGGTCTCTAAGTTGGGCCAAAGACTGGCAGCTCCTGCCTCGCAGCAAGCACATTGATGTTATTCATCACTACATCAAGGAGCTGGTGGAGGATGGTTCACTGGATGTTGCCTATGTTAACACCGTGGATAACTGTGCTGACCCCTTCACCAAGCCCCTTGATCCTGCTGTGTTCTGGAGGTTTGTCCGCATGTTAGGTATGACCGCTTCTTCTTAGGGTCATCCTTGCATTTGGTCATATTAGTTTCTTTTCGTTATCAAAGTTTGGCATTAGGTTCCTATTCCCGGATCGGTTTTTCTATACCGTTGTTACCCATTTTTGATATTAGTTTTTCCTCTCTTTCTAGCTTGGCAAATTGTTTTCGAATTTTTTGCCTTGTTTCATTCCTTCCTATAACCCTTTGGGTTCCATTTGAAGTTCTCTCGATTTTTTCGGAGTTCTTTGATTTTTTTTTTTTTTTATATATGTTACATATAGTTCTATGTCCCCAGTGCCATAGGTGGAGAGGTAGTATTGTATGTCACCTGTGTCATAGGTGGAGTGTCAGCATGAATTGCGGTGCTCTCACGCGTTTTATGACTTGGTGACTACTTATGTACTTCCTTAGAACTATCGGCCCAGACAGTGTTTCTGTCTGTACTGTGTCAGCTTCCCGTAGACTGTGTCATCCTTCATGACACGGTGACAGCTTCCTGTTGACTGCGTCATCGGTCTCTCACTGACACACTCTGTATAGCCGGTGCCTGGCTTAAGTTTCCTGACTTAGGGTCTAGTCAGGTTACAGGCATCTGCCTCTCCCACCGCTGGTGTTCTTTGGCGTCCGCCTGTCCTTGTAACGCTATTCTTGTCTCCGTGTATAGATTGGCGCGTCTGTCTCCGCTGCATACATCTCTCTCCACTCTTCGAAGTGCTTTCTAGCTGATACCTTGCTTTAACGGTATCCCGAGCAAAGGACATTTTGATTGTTGTCGTGCGGAATGCTACAGTTCAAAGGATCGAGTAAGGCTCTCCAACCCTGCGACAAGAACCTCCCCGTTGGGATACCTTTTCTTGTGCGCAACCATCATCCGCGTTCGAATTGATTATGCTCCATTGAGCCTCAAGCTGTCTTCCAGCAAAAACTGTGCTATAGAACGAATCTGATCCTGCTTATGTAAGGCAGATGTAAAGGGAATCAAGCCATTCTCATCAATGCTGTTGGCTGCGAACCATTTATGGTATCGGAGGCGTTTAAAGCCAACCCTTCTCTCATCAGAGATGTCTCTGACTATATTGGTGTCACTTGGGTACTTAAACCTCCATGACTCAAAAACTTCAGACATAATACCTTCGACATCGACAGCCTCCAAAATGTTGAGGTTTGTACTGGATCCTAGCTTGTGGAGAGCACAACGTAAGTCATGAACCCAGCCAGTGTTGGAATCAAAAGATTCCTCAAGAGCCATTCTAATGAGATCCTCAGGTTCTTTATCTATGGTCTTGTTCCAGAAGCGCAAAGCTTGTTTGAGCCAAGCAAAACACAACGGGGTTCTACCCAGCTCTTCCATGATAATATTAGATGTAGTAGATTGGCAAACACCCAACATTTGTTGAAGTATACCTCTATGCCATTTCTCACAAGCATGGTCATTTGAGATAAGTGTGTTGTTCAGAATAGAAGGAGCCCACACCTCACAGCCAAAATTCAGGATAGGTTGTACAAGAGAATCAAACAGGTGGGTGAGAATATCAATATTGTATATCTCCATAGTATCGCCTACGGAGCATGTGGTGTGCCTTTTGGGCCTTAGTGAGCATCCTAGAAATAGCAGCTTTTGCACGATTGCTTGAGGGATGACAATGAGGGATCCCAGGTAGATAAAAGATAACATTGTAGAAAGCTGTGCTCCATCATAGACAAACTTGTAATCAGGATCCATACGGGCCTCATCACAGAATTGCTTGTTGAAAACGACAATCTCAGTTTTCTTTGTATTCACAGCCATCTTAGTAGCCTCGCAGAAATCTCTCAGGCAGTCAAGCATCGCTTGCATATCTTCCGGGGATTCTGCCATTATAGCTAGGTCATCAGCATAAAGTAACAATTGCAGAATCTTTCCCCTAAGCTCAGCCCCTACATTTGGGAGCTTGGATTGGAGGAACGATTCAATTCTATCAATGAACAGACCGAATAGGAGTGGGGATAGGGGGTCTCCTTGTTTAACTCCTACAAGGGATGGAAAGGAGGATCCAATGTCCCCATGTAGGCGAACTTGGAAAACAGCATGATTATACATGGACTTCAGAATACTAAGATAGGGGTCTTTGACTCCTAGCCTTGCTAAGCAATCCCATAGCAAGTCTCTGTTGTCCCAATCATAAGCCTTCTTGAAATCGACAAAAGCCACAAAGAGTGGTTTTTTCTTCTCTCTACATTTATCTACAATATGGTTAAGAATGAATGATGCATCTGCAGTACCCCTACCACTTCTAAATCCATGTTGGCCAGCGGCTCTGAGGTTGAATTCTTCTGACCAATCATCTATCCTAGTCTACGTAGCATGCAAAGGGAGAAGATCTTTCCTATGGAGTTGCTCACCGCAAGACCTCGATAGTTGTCCTTGTCATAAACACTGCCTTTGGATTTGGGTACGGGTACCAAGGCAGCTGCAGCCCATTGGCTAGGGTAAGAGGTCTTCCAGATGAGATTAAACAGGTTAGTCATAGCTTGTACAAATCGGGAGTTGGCCTCATGGGAAGCAAATCTGTACCATTCTGCAGGGATACCATCTACCCCGGGGGAGGAGTTTTTCCGTAGGGATTGGAGAACAGAAAACACCTCTTGGGTGGTAAAGTCTTGACATAACCACGTTGGTGCGGCCTCTATCTGAGGTCCATCAGCTTGAGGGACAAAGTCCCTAGCATCCAGACTTGGATCATTACCTACTTGCACATCAAAGAGGTCTGCAAAATAATCAGTCCAATCGGGTCCAATCATGAATTGTGATATCTGCCGTAGTGGCCTTGTTAGGCTCACGCACGCCTGTCCAAAAACTTTTCGGATTATGCGGAAGAATCGTATGAAGGTTCTCCATGCGTGTTTCTAGCCACTTCCTCTTCTTTCTTCTGAGAATCCTCTTGTACTTCTTGTGCATAGAACCAGCCAAGTCAGAGCTAGAGCCATGTTGATGTTCTGCTTGGCTTGCTGCCTGTCTAGCACGATAGATTGCATTCATCATCATACCATGCGTCCACGGGCCCGTGCTTACGTTTAGCTACAGGTTTGTGACATGGTGTGCATTTGCTTATGGCTAGTTCAATAGCACTAGCAATCCCCTTCTCTGAATCTTCCATATATGAGCTATGGAGTGCATTGTCAAGTAATCGGTTAACGTCTGGGTCACGCTTAATTGTGTGCGCATAAATCTGGGCATAGATGTCTTTCCATTTCAGTTTGGGCAAAGGTTTACCACCAGCAGGTGTACTAATAGTACCTTGAGAAGGCCCGAAGGCAGCATCTGGTATGCGGAGTGTGATAGGCATGTGGTCAAACTTTTTACCCCCGGGCCTGAGAGGGCAGTCATGCTTGGGAGTCACACTAAACTTGACTCCTGGGGTGTTGAGAAGACTAGGGGCGGCTAGCGCATAATCAATGACAGATTTCTTGTCCATGCCATCTGCAAAGAAGGTATGTGCACCTTGCATATCACCTTCTGTTCTACCGTTATTGTATGTATGTTATAGTAGTCCAGGGGTAGGCCAAATAGGCTAAAGGAACTTGCCCGACCGTAAAGGAAGGGTTTTATTATGAACAAACCGGTTATGACAGTGAACTGGCCACCTAAGTTCCTGGTTCAGGCTCGGGGCAGATCCTGGCAACGAACCCTCCCCATGTTGCATCCTGCGACGCAGGACGCTGCATATTGACATATTGCTGCACAATCCTGCTGCGGGTATTTTATATTGAGATGAATTCTCAACCAAGTGAAGCAGGTGGGCCTCTCGAGTTACTCAAAGAGATGAGAGAGGGCGATAACAGAATATCATGTCCTTCCTTGTCCTTCCTTGTTGTTGCTTGTTGTTGTTGTTGTTGTTGTTGTTGTTGTTGTTGTTGTTGTTGTTGTTGTTGTTGTTGTAATATATAATAACTCTTTTAAGTCACACTTGAATATGGTTTGAGTTGGACAAATGTAAAAAGGATTCCGCCATTTGTAACCTGATCCAATTTATGGAGCCCCCTAAATCTGTAATATCCGCCAACCTTAAGCAGCGCAGTACTGATTGTAGGCCTTTTTGGGTGCCTTCCGCCATCTCTACTTTCCGCCAACAATTCCGTGCGCCAACGGGGTAGTGACATCCATCACAAATGCTCCTGCCTCCGCCTAAACAAGTCCAACCTTGTCAGCAATGGTGCCTTGTATCAACTTAATCGGACGAACTTCAATCGTACAAAGCTTAAACTTCAATCGTACAAAGCTTAAACTTAATAAGTACAAAGCTTAAACTTAATAAGTTAATAAACTTAATAAACTTAAGCTTAACTAATAATTAAGCTTAACTAATAACTAATAATAACTAATAATAATTATATATAATAACTAATAACTAATATATAATAACTAATATATAATAACTAATATAATATAATAATAATTAATATAACTAATTAATATACTAATATAATATAATATTACTATTATATAATATATATAACTAATAATATAACTAATATATAATAACTACTATAATCATAATAATAGAATAATAATAATAAGAATAATCTTAATAAAATAATAATATAATAATATAATAATAATAATAATTATAATAATAATAATAATAATAATAATAATAATAATAATAATAATAATAATTAATAATATAATAATTATAATTAAGCTTAACTAATAACTAATAACTAATAATTAATAACTAATAACTAATAATTAATAACTAATAACTAATAACTAATAACTTATAACTAATAACTAATAACTAATAACTAATAACTTAATAACTTAATAACTTAATAACTTAATTAATAATTAATAACTTAATTAATAACTTAATTAATAGTTAAACTTAATAACTAATAACTTAATAACTTAATAACTTAATAACTTAATAATAGTTAAACTAATAATAGTTAAACTTAATAATAGTTAAACTAATAACTTAATAACTTAAGCTTAACTATTATTAAACTAATAACTTAAGCTTAACTATTATTAAACTAATAACTTAAGCTTAACTTAATAACTTAATAACTTAATAACTTAATAAACTTAATAAGCTTAAGCTTAAACTTCAATATATAAGTTAATAAGTTTAAGCTTAATAATCGATTGAAGTTTAAGCTTTACTAATGACTACTCGAAACTCCCAGATCTGACTGTACTGCGCTGCGTGCGCGAATCGTGGTGTCATGCATCAGCCGCGCTCCCGCTATTTAATGCTTGAGCGCTGACAATTCCGTTGTAATTTGCAAGGGCATGATCCAGTTGTTTGGGTCTAATAGAATGAAGAGCATCTCAAGACCCCAAGTCAAGAGAGCATGTGGTCCAGGGGGCGACGGTCTCGGTAAAACCCACATCTCTCCTCCTGCTCGGGTCGGATTGAGGGGTGCAACAAAGCGATTGCGAGTGCGAGTGGTCTGTCAAAAGTACAGTTGGTGACCCGGCGTGCTTTCGAACAGGCTGTAACCTCCTCATTAGTACTCATCATAAAGCGTTCATCATAATGCGTTACATAAAGCGGCGGTACATACAACGTCTGCCCATGTGGTACATACAACGTGTACATCTGTCCTCGCATCTGCCATCATCAGCCAACTATTTACCAGTAGTTCCAGGTGAGGGCGGATTACAACGGAATTTCAACCGACGTTGAATTCACGAACCTGCGCTGACCTGGAAATTGTTGGTATCACATGCGAGGTTCTAGTCCGCCACGCTGGAAAGTGTCAGAAGCGTATCACGGCAGCTGCCGCACCCATCACCTTCGAATCGCTCCAGCAGTCAGCGGTTCTTGCTATACCTGTTATCTATGATATCTATTCTTGGAAGTTGAGACAATCCTCTTGCCTCTTGAAATCAGGAGCGAAAAGCTTTCGGCTCATGTATGTTCAATAGCCCTCGTGTGAGGGCTGCCCTGCATCCTCGTCCACTGAACAACCTCGGCTATTCCAGAGCTCTGCTCAGATGTTCACAAACGCCGTCGCTTATGTTAGCTTCCAGCTTTACTCCTTCTGCGATCCTTCCAAGTATGAATATTTTAGCAACAACTAAGTGCACCGAGGAGCCCGAACGTGCGCCTACCGCTCTGAGCATCTTGCTCCCGGATACTAGCTCCTGTCTCTCTCCCTTAGGAGGACTTGCCCAGTTTGCCACCCGGTAGCAGGCAATTTTGAAACGGCGCAGTTATGCATAAAGAAGAGCTTGGTATACTGCACTCACAACCTGGCCTAAACCTAGGATCATTTGAGTACCAATTCAACGAATCCTTCGAGTCCTTGCCTGGAGATCAAGACGCGAGAACTCCCGGGGTGAAGCCCAGTTGGAGCTCGTCCTGCAGCAATATGTCGTCCACCACAGCTCCTCCTGCGACCGAGCTGAAAGCGCACAAGACCGATCACTCGAAAGAAATGCCTGTTTACGCTGGAGATCCAGACTACGAAATCCCATCAGGTGAGCGTTGCAAACATCGCGCAGCTCCCATGCCTTGACTAGGATCTCGGTGACGCAACATAAAGTATCCTGGCCAAAAACTGCTCATGCTGCATGTTATCTGGCAGTCAGTTTACTGTCGATGCAGCAAATGAGGCCTACAAGGTTCTCTTGGGACCTTAGACAGCTCCCATGTAAGTGCTGCATGCCGGCCTGGTGAGTGTTCACTGTGTATACAGAAGAAAGTGGCCTACAAGGCCTTCTTGGGTCCCTCCACTTCACATCCTGCATCCCAGTTGTTCTAGCCTGGCAGCGTGACTAGGATTTTGATGATCATTCCTGGGCACAACCTTCATTTCATCCCACCTATTACTATTTTTCAGAATCCTGTTGCTTCTTCAGGCACCAAGACAGAAACCAACACATTGAACTCTATATCAACCTTGCAGTAAGACCATTACAAATTCATCATGGCTAGTTATGATTTCCCGGAGGTACTGGAGCGAACAGGTAGATCAACTTTTACTTCAACTTTTACTTCAACTTCAACTTGAACTTGGATCACCAGCCCTTGACACCAACACCCCTCATTTTGCTCCTTCAGGCACCAAGACAGATCACCCTTGCAATTACACCTGTACGGATACATGGCAAGCTATGATTACCCCGATGCACTTCGGTGTTAAGTAAATAAACTACAACTTCCTAGACACCAATACCCCCATGTTGCTCCTTCAGGCACCAAAACATAAACCAATATCTTGAACTCCGGGCCATCCTTGCAATCAGACCGATACCGATTCATCATGGCAAGCTATGATTTCCCGGACGCACTTCATCAATCAAGCAAATCCACTTGAACTTGATCTAGGACTACCAGCCCTTGACACCAACACCCCTCCTTTTACTCTTTCAGGCACTTTGACAGAAACGAACCTTGCAATTATCCCAATACGGATTCATCAGGGCAAGCTATGATTTCCCGGAGGTACCGGAGCGAACAAGTATATAAACTTTAACTTCAACTTGAACTCTAACTTTAACTTGGATCACCAGCCCTTGACACCAACACCCCTCCTTTTGCTCCTTCAGGCACCAAGACAGACCAACCTTGCAATTATACCGATACAGATTCATCAGTGCAAGATATGATCTCCCGGAGGTACCGGAGCAAACAAGTAACTCAACTTGAACTTGAACTTGAACTTGAACTTGGATAACCAGCCCTTGTCACCCCTCCTTTGCTCCTTCAGGCACTTTGACAGAAACCAACCTTGCGATTACACCGATAGGGATTCATCAGGGCAAGCTATGATCCACTGGAGGCACTTCTGTGTTCAAGTAAATAAACCACAACTTCCTTGACACCCACACCCCTCCTTTTGCTCCTTCAGGCACTTTGACAGAAACCAACATGGTGAAATCTGGGCCAACCTTGCAATCAGACTTATACGGATTCATCATGGCAAGCTATGATTTCCCAAAGGCACTTCATCAATCAAGCAAATCAACTTGAACTAGGACTACCAGCCCTTGACACCAACACCCCTCCATATGCTCCTTCAGACACCAAGGCAGATCAACCTTGCAATTATACCGATACAGATTCATCAGTGCAAGCTATGATCTCCCGGAGGTACTGGAGCAAACAAGTATATAAAATTCAACTTCAACTTGAACTTTAACTTGAACTTGGATCACCAGCCCTTGACACCAACACCCCTCCTTTTACTCCTTCAGGCACTTTGACAGAAACCAACATGGTGAACTCTGGGCCAGCCTTGCAACTAGACCGATACGGATTCATCGTTTCAGGCTATGATTCCCCGGAGGCAATTCGGCGAACAAGTAGATCAACTATAACTCCCTTGAAGCTCGGCTCGGCTCGGCGGAGAGGCTCCTTCAGGTATGAGAAAGTCAGCCCCCACTTCAGTTGACCTCCACTAGATTGCCAATTGTAGGTCTTACACCTGGACACTAGCTTATATATGCTGTTAGCTGGGGAGGTTATTATTTCAAATCAGACCTGTAGTGCTGTACAGCAAATCGCTTCGGCGTTCAAGTATTCGGCGGAGAGGCTCCTTCAGGTATGAGGAAGTTCGCCCCCACTTCAGTTAGCCTCCACTTGAGTGAACCCGATACACTCCCCTAACCCTCCTAACCCCTCCTAACAGTTAGCCTCCACTTGAGTAAACCCGATACACTCCCCTAACCCTCCTAACCCCTCCTAACAGTTAGCCTCCACTTGAGTAAACCCGATACACTCCCCTAACCCTCCTAACCCCTCCTAACAGTTAGCCTCCACTTGAGTAAACCCGATACACTCCCCTAACCCTCCTAACCCCTCCTAACAGTTAGCCTCCACTTGAGTAAACCCGATACACTCCCCTAACCCTCCTAACCCCTCCTAACAGTTAGCCTCCACTTGAGTAAACCCGATACACTCCCCTAACCCTCCCAACCCCTCCTAACAGTTAGCCTCCACTTGAGTAAACCCGATACACTCCCCTAACCCTCCTTACCCCTCCTAACAGTTAGCCTCCACTTGAGTAAACCCGATACACTCCCCTAACCCTCCTAACCCCTCATAACACCTAAACCTTTGGATCAAAACCTAAACCACTAAAACTTAAACCCTACTAACCCAATAAACCCAATAAACCCAATAAACCCAATAAACTTCCTAACCTTAAGCGGATGCGCGATCAAGTAGGTCAACTACAACTCCCTTGAAGCCCGGCTCGGCTCGGCGGAGAGGCTCCTTCAGGTATGAGGAAGTCAGCCCCCACTTCAGTTAGCCTCCACTTAAGCAAACCCAATAAACTCCCTAGACTTCAGCATAGGCGCTTCGGCAATCACAGAGGTCAACTATAACTCCCTTGAAGCTGGGCTCGGCTCGGGAGAGAGGCTCCTTCAGGTATGGGGAAGTTTCATGGAGACCCATGCTCACAGGTTTAAAGAGCAGATCTTTTTTTGTTGTTGAAGGAAGTGGAGGCTAACTTAACTTAACTTAAATGGAGGCTCCCCCCCCCCCCCCCCCCCCCCCCTCCTCCCCCCCTCCCCCCCCCTGATTCTTTAGGGCAGTGCCAGCAAGCAAGAAGGAGGAGGAGACTATACAAGACAGGGAGACCCATGCTTGCAGGGTTATCAAGTTTTTTTAACCCCTAAAAGTATGTGAAGGCTAATTAAATGGTGGTTAACTGACCCCCCCCCTCCCCCCCCCCCCCCTTCCCCCCCCCTGATTCTTTAGGCCAGTGCCAGCAAGCAAGAAGGAGGAGGAGACTATACAAGACAGTGAGACCCATGCTCACAGGGTTATGTAGTTTTTTTGAACCCCTAAAAGTATGTGGAGGCTAACTGAAATGGAGGCTAACTACCCCCCCCCCCCCCCCCCTGATTCTTTAGGGCAGTGCCAGCAAGCAAGAAGGAAGAGGAGAGTATACAAGACAGGGAGACTCATGCTCGCAGGATTAAAAAGTGGATCAAGATGTTAGGGCCTGGGGGGGGCACCTGGGGAGATTACAGGAGCCGGAAACCTGAAAAAGTGAAACGGCGCTTGCGAAAAGGCATCCCCCCAGAATGCAGGGGTCTTGCTTGGCATGTGATATCTGGTGAGTGGGCTGCTGGTAGATGGCATGAAGTCCACTTGGGGTGTGTGGCTGGTCTGAGCAAATAGCGGGAGGGCCTGGGGGTAGTACCTGGGGAGATTACAGGAGCCGGAAACCTGTAAAAGTGAAACGGCGCTTGCGGAAAAGCATCCCCTAGAATGCAGGGGTCTTGCTTGGCACGTGATATCTGGTGGGTGGGGTGCTGGACTGCTGGTAGATGGGTAGTAGGGTGCTTGTGGGGTATGGCTGGTGTGAGCCTGCGGGGAGCAACTGGGGAGATTACAGGAGCCGGAAACCTGAGAATGTGAAACGGCGCTCGCGGAAAGGCAAAGTTGTGTCTTCAGATGATGCCGCACTCATGGCCCAAAACAAGGGTCGAACTCATACTCATACCCGTGCTCTATCTCATGCTCATGCTGTTGTGTTTTCAGGGGACGCCGCACTCATGGCCAAAAACAAGGGCCGCTTTGAGGATCTCCAAGCTGATGTATACTCACACTCATACCCATACCCATGCTCACGTACATGCGCATACCCACGCCCATGCTGTTGTTGTGTCTTAAGGTGGTGCTGCCCTCATGGCCAAAAGCAAGGGCCGCTTTGAGGATCTCCAAGCTGATGTATACTCACACTCATACTAATACCCATGCTCACGTACATGCTCATACCCACGCCCATGCTGTTGTTGTGTCTTAAGGTGGTGCTGCCCTCATGATCAAAAACAAGGGCCGCTTCGAGGAGCTCCAAGATGATGTTGATTCGGTGACGGGCACCATTATCTTGAGAGACTCATGCTCACACTCACACTCATACTCCTACCCACACTCACACTCATACCCATGCTCACATTCATGCTCATACCCACGCCCAAGCTGTTGTTGTATCTACAGGTGGTGCTGCCCTCATGGCCAAAAACAAGGGCTGCTTTGAGGAACTCCAAGAGGATGCTGATTCGGTGACGGACACCATTATCTTGAGAGACTCATGCTCACACTCACACTCATACTCCTACCCACACTCACACTCATACCCATGCTCACATTCATGCTCATACCCACGCCCAAGCTGTTGTTGTATCTACAGGTGGTGCTGCCCTCATGGCCAAAAACAAGGGCTGCTTTGAGGAACTCCAAGAGGATGCTGATTCGGTGACGGACACCATTATCTTGAGAGACTCATGCTCACACTCACACTCATACTCCTACCCACACTCACACTCATACCCATGCTCACATTCATGCTCATACCCACGCCCAAGCTGTTGTTGTATCTACAGGTGGTGCTGCCCTCATGGCCAAAAACAAGGGCTGCTTTGAGGAACTCCAAGAGGATGCTGATTCAATGACGGACACCATTATCTTGAGAGACTCATGCTCACACTCATACTCATACTCATACTCATAGTCATACCCACACTTATGCTCACACTCACACTCATACTCATACCCACACTCACACTCATACTTATACCCATGCTCGCGTTCATGCTCATACCCACGCCCATGCTGTTGTTGTATCTACAGGTGGTGCTGCCCTCATGGCCCAAAACAAGGGCATGTTCCTTGAAGTTCACGCCCCATGGCAAGGCACAACAAATTTTATTTTCCAAATCTGTGTCTCCAGGTGGTGCTGCCCTCATGGCCAAAAAAAAGGGCCGCTTCGAGGAGCTCCAAGAGGATGTAGATTCAGTGACAGACACCATTATCTTGAGAGACTTGGGGCGGACGTACCCTCATCATGTTTTCTTCATGGATCGGAAGAGCATTGGGCAGAAATCCCTGTATAATGTACTGCGGGCGTACTCCGCTTACGACAAAGAGGTGAGCTCAACCATTATCAGGGTTTGCGGCTAAGGGGTTGTTGTATTGGTTTATAGTTTATCTGCACGTACCCTCATCATGTTTTCTTCATGGATCGGAAGAGCATTGGGCAAAAATCCCTGTACAATGTACTGCGGGCGTACTCGGCATACGACAAAGAGGTGAGCTCAACCATGATCAGGGATCAGGGATCAGGGTTTGGGGTTCAGGATAAGGGGGTTGTTGAATTGGCTTAGAATTAAGCCGCACGTACCCTCATCATGTTTTCTTCATGGATCGGAAGAGCATGGGCAAAAAACCACAGGCCCACACAGACCACACACACACAGCAACAACACAACACCAAACCACCGGCACACACACACCACACACCACACACAACCACCACACAACAAACCACCACTCACACCACAACACACACACACACACACACACACACACACAAACCACATTCACACACACACCACACACAGGCACACACACCACACAACAAACCACATGCCACACACACCACACACACACAACACACACACAAACCCAGCACACACACACACACATTCACACACACAACCAACACTAACAACACACACACAAACCACAGCAACACACACAAAACACACCGAAAACCACATGCACACACACAACACCACAGGACAACACCACAAACCACACACAGCACAACACACACACAAACCATCGCAAACACACACCACAAACAGACCACAAACACCACAAACCCGGCCACACACAACACCACACACACACAACCAACCCAAACCACAGCAACACACACACCACACACACACAACACACACACAAACCACAGCCACACCAACACACACACACACAACACACACACCCAGCCCACCACAAACCGGCACACACACACCACACACAGTAACACACACCGCAAACCACAGGCACACACAAACCACACACAGCACAACACACAACACAACCCACACACACACACCACCACACTCACACACACACACACAAACACATCAGCACACACACCACAACACACACAACACACACACAAACCACACACCACAACACACACACAAACCGCAACACACAACAAACCACACCCACACACCACACCACACACACACAACACACAACACACACACATCCCCAAACACACACACCACACAATACACACACCCAAACCCACACCACCACACACCACACACACAACAACCACACACCACAACCCAATCACACACACACCACACACACAACACAACACACACACAAACCACACCACACAAACCACAGCAACACACACAACACCACACACACACATACAACACACACACAAACCACACACACCACACACCACACACCAAAACCACCCACAGCACACACACACCACAACACACAACACACAATCAAACCAACCCGCACACACACACACCACACACAGCACACACACACACCAAACCACCGCAAACACACACCACACACAGACACACACACCCAAACCGCAGGCACACACACAAACCACAGTCACACCACACCACACACAGCACAACACAGCACAACAAACCACAGCACACACACACAACACACCCAAAACCACAGTCACCACACACCACACAACGGCACAACACACATCAAAACCACCGGCACAACACACACCACACACAGCACAACACACCACAACCACCGGCACACACCCACACCACAACAAAACAGGCACAACACACACACAAACCCAGGCACACAACAAACCACAGGCACACACAACCCACCGACAAACACACCGCAAACCCACAGGCAACACAAACCACACACACAGCACAACACACACACAAACCCACAGCACACACACAACACACACAGGCACAACACACACACAAACCACAGGCCACACACCAACCACACACACACAACACACACAGCACAACACCAACACACACACACACCCACAGCACAACCACACCACACACAGCACAACACACACACAAACCACAGCACACACACACAACCACCAAAACCACCAGCACACACACACCACAACCAGCACAACACACACAAACCACACACACACCACACCACACCAAGCACAACACACACACAAACCCATCGCACACACACAACCACACACAGCACAAACAAACACACAAACCGCAGGCACACAAACAAAACCCACGGCACACACAACACCACACCACACACACACACAAACACCGCAAAACCACATCACACACAAACCACCACACACAGGCACAACACACACAACAACCACAGCACACACAAAACCACACACACACAACACACCACAACAAACCCCCCACAACCAACACATTCACACACACCCACACACAGTACAACACAACTCAACCACCACAACCACACACACCAACCAAACCACACACATCACAACACACCCACAAAAACCACATCACAACCACAACCACACCGCACAACACACACACAAACCACACACAACACACACACACACACAATCACAACACCCACACACAAACACACACCTCACAACCACCACACACACAACCCAACAACACACCACACAAACCACAGCACACACACACCACACACACACAACACAAACCCTAACCACACACACACACACCACACCACATCAACAACACACCCACACACACCACATCACACACACACCACACACAACAACACCCCAAACCACACAGACACCACACACACACACCACACACCACACACACAAACCACATTCACACACACACCACACACATCACACACAACACACACAAAACCACACACACACAAACCACACACACACACACACACACACACAGCACAACACACACACAAACCACACACACACACACAACACACCAAAACCACACACACACCCCAACACCACAAACACACAACACACCACACCACCTCAGCACACACAACAACCACACACAAACCACCACAAACCTCACACAACACACAAACCACATTCACACACCAACACCACAACACAGCTGACAACAACACACAAACACATTCACACACACACACAACACAACAACACCTAAAACCACACACACCACCCCACAAACACACAACACACAACAAACACCACCTCACACACACACCACCACACACACAACACACACAAACCACCACACACACCCAACCACACACACAGCAACACACACACACAACACACACACACTCAAACCACAGGCACACACACACCACACACATACCAAACACACCCCACAACCACAGGCAACACACAAACCAACACATCACAACACACACACAACAACAGCACATCACCCACACACACACAGTCAACAACACCCTCACACACAACCACATGCACACACACAACACACACACACAACACAACACACACACACAAACCCAGCACACACACAAACCACACAACACACACACCACACACAGCACACCACCACACACAACAAACCACACACACACACACAACCACACCAAGACCACATCACACACACAACACCACAAACATCACAACACACACACAACCACATCACACACACAACCACACACATTCACAAACACACACCCAAACCCCAACACCCACCACACACCACACACACACAACACACACACAACCCATCACACCAACCATCACACACAAACGCACACACACACAACACACAACACACAACCTCCAACCACCTCACACCCCACCCACACACACACAACACACACACAAACCACACAACACACACACACCACACACCCAACCACACCACAAACCCACACACACACAAACCACGACACACAACACCACACACCAACAACACACCCAAACACTCACACAAACACACACACACAACACACACACACAACCACACACACACACACACAACGACACACACACACACAAAACCACAGCACACACACACCACACACACACACAACACACACACAAACCACACACACGAAACCACACACAACACACCAACACACACACACACACACACATCACACCCACACCACAACACATCACAACACACCTAACCACAGCACACACACAAACCACACACACACAACACACACACAAACCACACACACAACACAACCACCCAACAACACACACCAACCACAAACAACACACACCACACACCACACCACACACACACACCACACACACACACACCACACACATGCACAACCCACAAAACACCCACACACACACAAACCACACACACACACACCACACACATCACAACACCACACAAACCACACACACAACACACACAACAACACCAACAAAACCACACCACACACACCCACAAACACACAAAACACACAATCAAACCACCCAACACACACACCACACACAACACACAACCACAACAACACCACAAACCACACACACACACACACACACACAACACACACCACACACACCCACACACACACAAACCACATTCACACACACACCACACCAGCACAACAACACACACAAACCACACAAAACACAACAACACCCCAAACCACAGCACACACACACACACCAACAAGGCACAACACACAATCAAACCACCGCACACACACACCACACAACACACCAACACACACACAAACCACCCACACACACACCACCACAGCACAACACACACACAAACCGCACAACCACAACAAACCACAGCACACACACCACACAACACACCATACAACACACAAAAACACACACATCCGCACACAACCACAGCACACACAACACACACTGCACAACACACACACCAACCACAGCACACACACAACCACACATCACACCCACACATCACAAACCACGCACACACACACCACACACAGCACACACACACACACAAACCCATCACCACACAAACCACAGCCAACACACACACCACACACAGGCACAACACCAACACAAACCACAGACAACACACAACACACCCAAACACCACATCAACAACACACACACAAACACCAACAACACACACAAACACAGGCACACATCACACCACACACAGCACAACCACACACACACACCACGCAACACACACAACAACCCACACACACAACACACACACAAACCGCAGCACACACACAAACACACACACCACCCACACACAGCACCAACACAACCCAACCACAGGCACACACACCACACACACAGCACAACACAACACACACAAACCACAGCACACACACAACCACACACACAACACAACACAACAACCCAGCACACACACAAACCAAGGCACACACACACCACAACACACACAAAACCTACACACACCACATCACACACAAACACACACACACACACACCACACAACCACGCAACACACACAAACACACTCACACACACACACAAACCACATCACAGCACACACCACACACGAGCACAAACACACACAAACCACACACACTCACACACACAGCACAACCAACACCACACAAACCACACAACACACACACCACACACAGCACAACACCGTCAACCAACAACACACACACACCCAACACAGCACACCAAGCACAACCACAGCACACACACACCACACACAGACAACACAACCAAACCACAGATCACACAGCAACACCACCGCAAACCACAGGCACACCACAAACCACACACAGGCACAACACACACACACAAACCACAGGCACACACACACAAACACACACACAGGACACCACACACACACACAAACCATCGGCACACACACACACCACACACAGGACCAACACACACACAAAACCATCGCAAACCACACACACACACACAGGCACAAACACACACACAAACCACAGACACACACACAAACCACAGGCACACACACACCACACACAGGCACAACACACACACAAACCACAGGCACACACACACCACACACAGGCACAACACACACACACAAACCGCAGGCACACACACAAACCACAGGCACACACACACCACACACAGGCACAACACACACACAAACCACAGGCACACACACACAACACACCGAAAACCACAGGCACACACACACCACAAACAGGCACAACACACAATCAAACCACCGGCACACACACACCACACACAGGCACAACACACACACAAACCATCGGCACACACACACCACACACAGGCACAACACACAGGCACAACACACACACAAACCGCAGGCACACACACAAACCACAGGCACACACACACCACACACAGGTACAACACACCGCAAACCACAGGCACACACAAACCACACACAGGCACAACACACACACAAACCACATGCACACACACACCACACACAGGCACACCACACACACAAACCACAGGCACACACACACCACACACAGGCACAACACACCACACACAGGCACAACACACACACAAACCACAGGCACACACACAACACACACAGGCACAACACACACACCAAACCACAGGCACAAACACACAACACACCGAAAACCACAGGCACACACACACAACAAACAGGCACAACACACAATCAAACCACCGGCACACACACACCACACACAGGCACAACACACACACAAACCACCGGCACACACACACCACACACAGGCACAACACACACACAAACCGCAGGCACACACACAAACCACAGGCACACACACACCACACACAGGTACAACACACCGCAAACCACAGGCACACACAAACCACACACAGGCAAACCACACCAACACACACACAAACCACAGGCACACACACACCACACACAGGCACAACACACACACAAACCACCGGCACACACACACCACACACAGGCACAACACACAACAAACCACACACAGGCACAACACACACACAAACCGCAGACACACACACGAACCACAGGCACACACACACCACACACAGGCACAACACACACACAAACCACAGGCACACACACACCACACACAGGCACAACACACACACAAACCGCAGGCACACACACAAACCACAGGCACACACACACCACACACAGGCACAACACACCGCAAACCACAGGCACACACACACCACACACAGGCACAACACACACACAAACCACAGGCACACACACAACACACACAGGCACAACACACACACAAACCACCGGCACACACACACCACACACAGGCACAACACACACACAAACCACACACAGGCACAACACACACACAAACGGCAGGCACACACACAAACCACAGGCACACACACACCACACACAGGCACAACACACACACAAACCACGGCACACACACACCACACACAGGCACAACACACACACAAACCGCAGGCACACACACAAACCACAGGCACACACACACCACACACAGCACAACACACCGCAAACCACAGGCACACACAAACCACACACAGGCACACCACACACACAAACCACAGGCACACACACCACACACAGGCACAACACACACACAAACCACAGGCACACACACACCACACACATGCACAACACACACACAAACCACACACAGGCACAACAAACACACAAACCGCAGGCACACACACAAACCACAGGCACACACACACCACTCACAGGCACAACACACAGGCACACACAAACTAACAGAAAATATATGTTTGCACAAGCAACCTACCTCTAGCATCAGCACATCCCAAATCCTGAGCAGGTGGCTGAAGGGCATGGAATAGCTGTACATGGTGTTAAACCAGTGCGTGCAGAACATGCTGACGTCCAGGTCTTGGTCCTTCAGATGGGCTGCTAGCTTAGGCAGGTGGTGCTGCATGAGCGATGTGAACTGGAACATGGACTTGTGTAACAACGGCATGCTGGGTTCGTACATCTGGCGAAGGGGTATGGCTGAGGTGGGCGACAGCAAAGCAGCCATGGACCAGAATGCCTCCTCCTCTCCCATGTGGAGGAGGAGGACGCCGGCGATGAAACCCATGCCCTGCACGTAGCCAACCTGTGGAATGAAGGGGTTGTGGGTGTGGGTAGGTGAGTGTGTGTGTGGGGGTGGGGGTGGGGGTGGGGGGGGTGGGGGTGGGGGGGGGGAGGATTTGGTGGGTTATGTGGTGCCTGGGGGTCATGTGGAGGACTAGGACAACGGTGATGAAGCACATGCCCTGCACATACCCAACATATGGAATGAAGGGGTTGGTGTGTGGTTAGGTAAGTTGGTGTGTGTGTGGGGGGGGGGGGATTTGGTGGGTTATGTGGTGCCTGGGGGTCATGTGAGGACTAGGACAACGGTGATGAAGCACATGCCCTGCACATACCCAACATATGGAATGAAGGGGTTGGTGTGTGGGTAGGTAAGTTGGTGTGTGTGTGGGGGGGGGGGATTTGGTTGGTTATGTGGCGCCTGGTGGTCATGTGGAGGACTGGGACAACGGTGATGAAGCACATGCCCTGCACATACCCAACCTGTGGAATGAAGGGGATGGGGGGGGGGGGGGGGGTATGCCTGCATTACATGCAGAGGGATTTTTGCCCAATGCTCTTCCGATCCATTGAAGAAAGCATGATGAGGGTCCGCCCGGCTCAAATCTACACATGACCCCCTAACCCCAGGGATTTTTATTTCCGCTATATATGGCGATCGCTAGTTTTGATCCCATTTTAGCGAAATTATCGCTATAAAAAAGTATAAAATAAAATAAACTTTTTGCCCTAAATGGCCCTAAAAAGGTACAAAATGCTGTAAAAAGCTGTAGAAAGCACCGAAACGCTGTCCCTGATGGGGGCTTAAAACCTTAAAGCTAGGAGAAACCCACTTGCAGATTTAAAAAACAAATCACTGCCTAACCCCAAACCCTGAGCTCCGATTTGTCGGAGTACGCCCGCAGTACATTGTAGAGGATGTGTGTGAGTTTGATGTGTGTTGTGCCTTGTGAATGTGTGTGGTGTGTGTGCCGGTGGTTTGATTGTGTTTGTTGTGCATGTGTCGTGGTGTGTGGGTGCAACGGTGGGTTTGTGTGCCTGTGTAGTTTATGTGTGGTGTGGTTGTGAATGTGGTTTTTTTGTGTGGTTTGCATTGTGTGTTGTGAATGTGTGTGTGTGGTGTGCCTGTGGTTTGTGTGTGTGCCTGTGGTTTGTGTGTGTATTGTGCCTGTGTGTGGTGTGTTTGTGTGACGCTCAAGATTTGGATCGTGCTGTGCTGGAGGTAGGTTGCCTGTTCATATGTATTCTGTTAGCTTGTGTGTCTGTGTGTGGTCTGTGTGTGTGTGTGGTACTCAGGATTTGGGATGAGCTGATGCTAGAGGTTGGTTGCCAACGCATATGTTTTCTATGTCTGTCTATCTGTCTGTATGTATGTGTGTGGTGTGTGTGTGTCTGTGCCGGTGTGGTGTGTGTTGTGCCTGTGTGTGGTGTGTGTGTGACGCTCAGGATTTGGGATGTGCTGTTGCTGGAGGTGAGTTGCACATGCATATGTTTTCTGTTAGTTTGTGAGTCTGTGTGTTGTGCCTGTGCGTGGTGTGTGTGTTGTGTGTTTGTGGTGTGCCTGTGTGTGTTGTGTGTTTTACACTCAGGATTTAGGACGTGCATATGTTGTCTGTTAGTTTGTGATGCGCGTGTTAGTTTGTGATGCGCGCTTAGTTTTGTGATGCGCGTGTTAGTTTGTGATGCGCGCTTAGTTTGTGATGCGCGTGTTAGTTTGTGATGCGCGTGTTAGTTTGTGTTGCGCGCTTAGTTTGTGATGCGCGCTTAGTTTGTGATGCGCGTGTTAGTTTGTGATGCGCGCTTAGTTTGTGATGCGCGCTTAGTTTGTGATGCGCGCTTAGTTTGTGATGCGCGCTAGACCCACTTGACTCAGTCAAGCTAGCAGCCAACCTGAAGGACCAAGAGCTGGACGTTTAGCATGTTCTGCACGCACTGGTATAACACCATGTAGTGTACTGCTTTATTTTTGTATTTATTCATGTTTTTGCACGCACAGTTTGAACACCCTGTATTATATTGCTTTATTTTTTGTATTTATTCATGTTTTTGCACACACCATGTACAGCTATTCCATGCCCTTCAGCCACCTGCTCAGGATTTGGGATGTGCTGATACTAGAGGTATGTTGCTTGTTCATACATATATTTTCTGTTAGTGTGTGTTGTGCCTGTGTGGTGTGTGTGTGTTGTGCCGGTGTGTTGTGTGTGGTGTGTGTTTGTGTGTGTCACTCAGGATTTGGGGCGTGCTGATTCTAGATATAGGTTGCCTACGCATATGTTTTCTTTTAGTGTGTGGTGCGCCTGTGTGTGGTGTGTAGATGTGTGTGTCTGTGCCTGTGTGGTGTGTGTGTGACACTCAGGATTTAGGACGAGCTGATCCTCGAGGTAGATTGCCTGTTCATCCATTTGTTTTCTGTGTTGTTTGTGTGTGGTGTCTTAGTTTTCTGTGTTGTTTGTGTGTGGTGTCTTAGTTTTCTGTGTTGTTTGTGTGTGGTGTCTTAGTTTTCTGTGTTGTTTGTGTGTGGTGTCTTAGTTTTCTGTGTTGTTTGTGTGTGGTGTCTTAGTTTTCTGTGTTGTTTGTGTGTGGTGTCTTAGTTTTCTGTGTTGTTTGTGTGTGGTGTCTTAGTTTTCTGTGTTGTTTGTGTGTGGTGTCTTAGTTTCTGTGTTGTTGTGTGGTGTCTTAGTTTTCTGTGTTGTTTGTGTGTGGTGTCTTAGTTTTCTGTGTTGTTTGTGTGTGGTGTTCTAGTTTTCTGTGTTGTTGTGTGTGGTTGTCTTAGTTTTCTGTGTTGTTTGTGTGCGGTGTCTTAGTTTTCTGTGTTGTTTGTGTGTGGTGTCTTTGTTTCCTGTGTTGTTTGTGTGTGGTGTCTGTTGACGTAGGGCCTCAAGATGAGATTCCTCAGTGCCTTGGCCGTGCTCAAGTCTTCCCAGGAGCTGCTGCTAATGAGTAACTTTTTATTTATGTATCGTTTTTAATACTTTCTCAGGTATTCTTGTGTTTTTCATGTTTTTCCTTCTCATAGTCCCCATATTCTGTTGGCGTAGGGCCTGTAGATGGGATTCTGAGTTGCCTTCGCAGTGCTCATGTCTTTTCCCAGGAAGAGCTGCTGCTGATAAGCAACCTTGATTTATATATCTTGTTGTTTTAATGTATTTCTGGGCATTTCTAATGTTTTCTCATGTCGTCCATGTTCTGTTGACGTAGGGCCTCATGATGGGATTCCGCGTTGCACTGGCCGTGCTCAAGTCTTTTCCCAGGAGCTGCTGCTAATTAGAAACTTTTTATTTATCTCTGTTTTTTAATGTGTTCTCATGTTGTCCATGTTCTGTAATTCTGTTGTTGTAGGGCCTCAAGATGGGATTCCGCATTGCCTTGGCCGTGCTCCCAAGTCTTCCCAGGAGCTGCTGCTGCTGAGTGATTTTCCTTTATTTCTCAAGTTTTATATGTATTTCCTTTGTCTATTGTGTTAAAAAATGTTTTCTCATGTTGTCCATGTACTGTTGTCGTAGGGCCTCAAGATGGGATTCCGCATTGCCTTGGCCGTGCTCAAGTCTTCCCAGGAGCTGCTGCTGATGAGTGTTTTTTATTTATTTCTCAAGTTTTATATTTATTTCCTTTGTTTATTGTGGTAAAAAAAACATAATGTTTTCTCATGTTGTCCATGTTCTGTTGTCGTAGGGCCTCAAGATGGGATTCCGCGTTGCACTGGCCGTGCTTAAGTCTTCCCAGGACCTGCTACTGATGAGTGATTTTGAGGAGCTGATTGATGTAATGGGGCCGAAAAAGATGTACCAGCTTTTGCCAGACCCAGACATCCTGGTTTTGGTACGTGCTCGTGGCTCTTATTTTGGGGTGCTAAATAGTAATTTTGAGGAGCTGATTGATGTAATGGGGCCAAAAAAGATATACCAGCTTTTGCCAGACCCAGACATCCTGGTTTCGGTACATGCACGTGGCTCTTTTTTGGGGGTGCTAAATAGTAATTTTGAGGAGCTGATTGATGTAATGGGGCCAAAAACGATATACCAGCTTTTGCCAGACCCAGACATCCTGGTTTTGGTACGTGCACGTGGCTCTTTTTTTGGGGCAAATAGTAATTTTGAGGAGCTGATTGATGTAATGGGGCCAAAAAAGATGCACCAGCTTTTGCCAGACCCAGACACCCTGGTTTCGGTATGTGCATGTGGCCCTGCATTTTGTTTTTTGCTAAATATAATTTTTAGGAGCTGATCGATGTGATAGGGCCCAAGAAGACGTACAAGCTTTTGCCAGACCCAGACACCCTTGTTTCGGTATGTGCACGTGGCCCTGCTTTTTTTTGTGTGCTCAATAGTAATTTGAGGAGCTGGTCGATGTGATGGGGCTGAAGAAGATGAACAAGCTTTTGCCAGAGCCAGACACCCGTGTTTGGGTACCTGCTTGTGGCCCTGCTTTTTAGTTTTTATCACATGAAGGTGGTTTCACCATGTGCATGGACGTATGCCCAGATGAAAAGAAAATGCTGAGCACATCAGAGCTCATGGATGTAATGGGGCCCAAGAAGATGTGTCAGCTTTTACCAGAGCCAGGCATCCTGGTTGTGGTGCGTGCTTGTGGCCCTGCTATTTTGTTTTTTGTGTGTGCTAAATTTTAATTTGAGGAGCTGATCGATGTAATGGGGGGGAAGAGGATGTACCAGCTTTTGCAAGACCCAGACACCTGGTTTTGGTACGTGAGTCTGGCTCTGCTTTTAACAACATCCTCCTCACCATCACCAGCCACACCGTCCTCACCATCCTCACCATCACCAACCTCACCATCATCCTCAACCTCATTCCACCATCACTAACCCCACCGTCATCTTCAACCTCACCATCACCAACTTCACCATCATCACCATCCTCACCCTTGTCCTCACCACCACCATCATCACCATCCTCACCCTCCTCATCATCACCATTGTCTTCCCCCACGTAGATGGCTTGCAACATCACCATCATCACCATCATCACCATCCTCACCATCCTCACCACCATCCTCACCCTCCTCCTCATCACCATCCTCACCCTCCTCATCCTCCTCATTGTCTTCCCCCACGTAGATGGCTTGCAACATCAAGGTATCAGAACAGTTGGAGCTCTCTGAGCAAGCATGGGAGGCCAGGATAATCCAGTGATGGATAAGCAAAGCAGTAAGCACCTACACCTGTTTAGGTTTGGGTCTATGCGGACTGCTACTGCCGGTCTAGAGGCAGTACATGAAAAGGACCGGTACACACTACAAAAGGCTTGCAATGGCGAAGTATCGAAACAGTTGGAGCTCTCGAGGCAAGCACAGGAGGCCAGGATGGCCAATGCTGGCTTCAGAACTAGAAGACTGAGTTTTGCCTTGGGGAGATGTAGAGTACTACTGCTACTTCCAATCTACCGGCAGTACCTGAAAAGGACCGGTACACATAACATATGGCTTGCAACAGTAGGGTCGTTGGACAGTTATAGCTCTCAGAGCAAGCATGGGAGGCCAGGATGGCCCAGTGATGGATAAGCAAAGCAATAAGCTCCTAT
This sequence comes from Chlamydomonas sp. ICE-L, assembly GCA_013435795.1. Classification (NCBI taxonomy): domain Eukaryota; kingdom Viridiplantae; phylum Chlorophyta; class Chlorophyceae; order Chlamydomonadales; family Chlamydomonadaceae; genus Chlamydomonas; species Chlamydomonas sp. ICE-L. The sequence goes on from JACBWV010000595.1 coordinate 264,573, forward strand.
ACCTGTTGAGGTGTGGGTCTATGAGGACTTATACTGCTAGTCTACTGCCAGTTTAGCGGCAGTAGCGGCAGAATGAAGACCGGTACACACATCACATGGCTTGCAACAGTAGGGTGGTTGGACAGTTATAGCTCTCAGAGCAAGCATGGGAGGCCAGGATGGCCCAGTGATGGATAAGCAAAGCAATAAGCTCCTATACCTGTTGAGGTGTGGGTCTATGAGGACTACTACTGCCAGTCTACTGCCAGTTCAGCGGCAGTAGCGGCAGAAAGAAGACCGGTACACACATCACATGGCTTGCAACAGTAGGGTGGTTGGACAGTTATAGCTCTCAGAGCAAGCATGGGAGGCCAGGATGGCCCAGTGATGGATAAGCAAAGCAATAAGCTCCTATACCTGTTGAGGTGTGGGTCTATGAGGACTACTACTGCCAGTCAACTGCCAGTTTAGCCGCAGTAGCGGCAGAAAGAAGACTGGTACACACATCACATGGCTTGCAACAGTAGGGTGGTTGGACAGTTATAGCTCTCAGAGCAAGCATGGGAGGCCAGGATGGCCCAGTGATGGATAAGCAAAGCAATAAGCTCCTATACCTGTTGAGGTGTGGGTCTATGAGGACTACTACTGCCAGTCTACTGCCAGTTTAGCGGCAGTAGCGGCAGAAAGAAGACCGGTACACACATCACATGGCTTGCAACAGTAGGGTGGTTGGACAGTTATAGCTCTCAGAGCAAGCATGGGAGGCCAGGATGGCCCAGTGATGGATAAGCAAGGCAATAAGCTCCTATACCTGTTGAGGTGTGGGTCTATGAGGACTACTACTGCCAGTCTACTGCCAGTTCAGCGGCAGTAGCGGCAGAAAGAAGACCGGTACACACATCACATGGCTTGCAACAGTAGGGTGGTTGGACAGTTATAGCTCTCAGAGCAAGCATGGGAGGCCAGGATGGCCCAGTGATGGATAAGCAAAGCAATAAGCTCCTATACCTGTTGAGGTGTGGGTCTATGAGGACTACTACTGCCAGTCAACTGCCAGTTTAGCCGCAGTAGCGGCAGAAAGAAGACTGGTACACACATCACATGGCTTGCAACAGTAGGGTGGTTGGACAGTTATAGCTCTCAGAGCAAGCATGGGAGGCCAGGATGGCCCAGTGATGGATAAGCAAAGCAATAAGCTCCTATACCTGTTGAGGTGTGGGTCTATGAGGACTACTACTGCCAGTCTACTGCCAGTTTAGCGGCAGTAGCGGCAGAAAGAAGACCGGTACACACATCACATGGCTTGCAACAGTAGGGTCGTTGGACAGTTATAGCTCTCAGAGCAAGCACAGGAGGCCAGGATGGCCCAGTGATGGATAAGCAAGGCAATAAGCTCCTATACCTGTTGAGGTGTGGGTCTATGCGGACTACTACTGCCAGTCTACTGCCAGTTTAGCGGCAGTAGCGGCAGAAAGAAGACCGGTACACACATCACATGGCTTGCAACAGTAGGGTCGTTGGACAGTTATAGCTCTCAGAGCAAGTACAAGAGGCCAGGATGGCCCAGTGATGGATAAGCAAGGCAATAAGCACCTATACCTGTTGAGGTGTGGGTCTATGAGGACTACTACTGCCAGTCTAGCGGCAGTAGCGGCAGTAAAAAGACCGGTACACACATCACATGGCTCGCAACAGTAAGGTCGTTGGACAATTATAGCTTTTAGAGCAAGCATGGGAGGTCAGGATGGCCCTGTGATGGATCAGCAAAGCAATAAGCACCTATACCTTTTGAGGTTTGGGTCTCTGTGGAGTCCAACTGCCAGTCTAGCAGTAGTACCTGAGACCGACCGGTACACACAACATACCGGTATCCAAGTAATAGCATGGTCGTGGAACAGTTGGAGCTCTTAGAGCAAGCATGTAAGGCCAGGATGGCCCAGTGATGGATAAGCAAAGCAATAAGCTCCTAAACCTGTTCAGGTGTGGGTCTCTGTGGAGTCCAACTGCCAGTCTAGCAGTAGTACCTGAGACCGACCGGTACACACAACATACCGGTATCCAAGTAATAGCATGGTCGTGGAACAGTTGGAGCTCTCAGAGCAAGCATGAAAGGCCAGTGATGGATAAGCAAAGCAATAAGCACCTATACCTGTTGAGGTGTGGGTCTATGCGGACCAGCACTGCCAGTCTAGCGGTAGTACCTGAAAAGGACTGGTACACACAACATATCGAAGCAACAACAGTTGGAGCTCTTGAGGCAAGCATGGGCGGCCAGGATGGTTGATTGCTGGCTTAGCAACTTAAAGACTGAGTTTTGCCCAGGGGAGATGTAGAGTACTACTACTACTACCAGTCTAGTGGCAACATCCCTAACCCCCGTACCCCCCCTACACCCCATTCACCCCGTACCCCCCCTGACCCCCTAACCTCCGTACCACACCCCTAACTTTGTCCCCCCCCCTAACCTCCGTACCCCACCCCATATCACCCGTACCCCCATTAACCCCCTAATACCCCGTACCTCGCCTAACCTCCGTACCCCCCCTAACCCTATAACCCCCTAACCCCTCTACACCCCTACACCCCACCGGTAAAGTAGCCGTGCACACCTATGTTGAGTTGTGAAGGACCAGTACATGAGAAGTACAAGTATCTGAGTATTGTCATGGGGATATGTGGACTAGTACTACTACTTATATCACTACTACTACTATTACTACTACTATTACTACTACTATTACTACTACTACTATCAGTCCAACGCCAAAACCTGTCAAGTAGCATTGCACACGCCACATTGAATGCAACCACTTTTTGTGTGCAACGCTTCAGAAATTAGGCGACTCAGTACGACACCAGTGCAAAGCATGGCATTTCTGCCTAGTTTAGCCAGACCCATGAGTACTGAAGGCACTCACATGTGTAGCAATATCTGTACTACACCGCAGTCATGGTTTGATAGTGAGCCGCCTAGTAGTCCAGGGAAGCAATGTAGGCTTCGCACTTTCTTTACAACTAGATATAACTGAGCCAGGGAAGCAAAGTAGGCTTCACACGTTCTTCATATCTGGATATAACTGAACCAGGGAAGCAAAGTACGCTTCACACTTTCTTCATAACTGGATATAACTAAACGAGGGAAGCAAAGTAGGCTTCACACTTTCTTCACAACTGGATTTAACTAAACCAGGGAAGCAAAGTAGGCTTCGCACTTTCATCATAACTGAATATAACTGAACTGTGGAAGCAAAGTAGGCTTCACACTTTCTTCATAACTGGATATAACTGAACCAGGGAAGCAAAGTAGGCTTCACACTTTCTTCATAACTGGATATAACTAAACGAGGGAAGCAAAGTAGGCTTCACACTTTCTTCATAACTGGATTTAACTCAACTAGGGAAGCAAAGTAGGCTTCGCACTTTCATCATAACTGAATATAACTGAACTGTGGAAGCAAAGTAGGCTTCACACTTTCTTCATAACTGGATTTAACTCAACCAGGGAAGCAAAGTAGGCTTCGTACTTCCATCATAACTGGATATAACTGAACTGTGGAAGCAAAGTAGGCTTCACACTTTCTTCATAACTGGATATAACTGAACCAGGGAAGCTAAGTAGGCTTCACACTTTCATCATAACTGCATAATCTGGAGAACCTTTTGACAGTCTGCCCCCAGTAGAAACCAGGGAGCTTACTAAGAGAAATAGACAGTACCGTAGCGCCTTCAGTAATGGCAAGATTAAGTATTTGCTGATAGTTTTTTCCGAAAAGAGGGTAAAAGAATAGCATGGCAAAACTTTCTTGGCAAAAGGGTCCATGGCTTGGACTGACTCAAGTTCAAACCTGAAATCCTGTTGGCAAATCGTCGTTTTGCTTACATATTCTTGTTACATTTTCTTGTTGCATGTTCACAAAGCAGTATGTCCAGGCTGGCTGTAAAACCATGCGAAAATTCAATTGAAAAACTGGGATGGGCTGGCTGACTTTCCAGCATGCAGAAAGCTGAACTCGGCACAGGGCTACCCCATGACAAGGGAGTGGTGGTGTTAGGGTCTTGAACTTGAACTTGGTTACATAGCTTCAACCAGCAATTTGGCCGCTCGCCGTGTTCAATGTTGGGTTTTTGGAAAGTGGAGGGGGAAGTCACCTGGACTTCTGGAGTGTGTGTGAATTTGGGGGCAACCTAGACTATATTTATACCCACTTAAGCTTGGTCAATGGCTGGAGCCATGTAGCCAAGTTCAAGTTAAGCTTGGCCACTCGTGCAGCATACTAAGTGAGCATACCAGTGCTGATTTATATAAATCATCTGAATTTAAAGTTGGGATGTTAAAAGATGCCAATTTGAAAATAGCTACAAACAGAGACTGGTCGGATGGACCCCAATAGCTATGAAAAGGGCCCACCCCCCAAAACGAAAAGAACAAGTCATATGCAGCGTCGCAAGCGACGCGGAAAATTGGCGGAGTGTGTTCATGTGTTGGCAACGGAATGAAAGGTGGCAACGATAGAGCTGACCGAAGGGAGTTAGTTACGCGACCGTTGGATGACGTGTCAGGCTTCAAGAAATTTTCCGGTCGGACGGACAAATGGGTAAACATTGGGGCTCCCGCCATTGAAGAGGGGCTCCGCCAAAAAGCCTGCCTGGGGTCCCCCTGAACAACCCTGGTTGCCGCTGTTTTTTTTACTGACAGCACTTGCCATTCCGTAGCTGCATGGGCAGCATGGCGACGCATGGGTCTGGCTAGACTAACTGGCCGGACCCTTCGACATTGCGTCTGCGACGGAGGATGCAGCATTCTGAATAACCTTGGTATGTAGGTATGTGTGTTGTTCAAGTCCAGGGGTAGCCAAATAGGCTAAAGGGACCTGTCCAACACTCCAACGGTCCAACCATGATACCGTATCAGGATCTAGGAGGGGCTAAAACGAAAAGACACTGTTGAACTGAACACCAAACAAGTGTTTTGCCGACGGGGGCCCTGCGTTCGTGCAACAGTGTTAATTCACTTCCGGTATACCATTATCAAAAAAAAAACTATTGTGCCGCTCCGTTTTGTAATATTCTGATCAAGACACCCCCATATCATGTTCTAAACCTCAAGAAGCAATTGAATAGCGCATACGCCCTGCAAACTTAGTCTTGGAGTTGGCTAGCAACTTACCTGACTACCGGTACATGGCTAGGCTATCGCCCAACTTACCTGAATACCGGTACTATGGCTAGGCTATGGCTACGGTGGTTGGGAGTTTGGTTTGTTTGTCCTCGACACAGTGACACACACCTGATGTAATGGGGTTTTTTGCTTTGTGGGTGCCTTTTATTTTTGTTAAAAGCAGAGTCTCATGCACCCTCGCGGTGTCAAGTAGACTTTAACGTGTAATGTAATGTAATGGCTACAGCACTATAGCAGTCCAGTCTCGAGGCTGCTCAGTGCTCACCGTCCACAACATAAATGCATAGTGCAGTCGGCTAATGCAAGTGAGCAAATACAAGTGAAAATTACAGAGCACGCCAATTTTAAAGTAAAGGCGGCAACATGCAAGAAGCTGTGATGTTACGTTTTAACTCGTTTGTAGGTTGATCCTGTACTTGTCTCAAGCTTTTCCACCCCATTCAGAAGGTGCATGTTTGCATAACTTTCTTTCAAACTTTTGAACACCGCTGACAGACGGATCAGCAGACTCGGCGAAAGCCGAGAGGGAGTATAGGAAGGGACTAACTGCCCGAACCCTCAACGAACGCAAAATTAACCAGTTTCTGTTTACACGTGCATTTGCGCTCGCAGTTTGCGTTCGGTCAGGTTGGTCGTGTACTTCTGGATAGCTTCGTGATTTTTGAATTTTGGGTGACAGACGAGCTATTTTCGGGCCTTGCTCCGCAGCACGAACCGTGCTGTGAAGCAAGCGACTTCAAGGCTCCACAGCGACCCGTCGATCGAGATTGCTGGGTGAGATCTGGTAGCTGATCATCAACATCTGCTCGGCCAATGCCTTCTTGCTTGCTGCTCTAGAAAATTCGAATCTGCAGAAATTGACGAACTGAACTGGAGCTAGCGTAGCCGATATATCTCACAGCGCGGAAGCCAAACGAACTTTACGAACCACTAACCTTAACCTTTATTGCGGTTTTCATTTATGTCGTCAGTAGTCCGAATGTAGCTGTGTAGCTGTGTAGCTGTTTAGCCGGGCAGCCGGCGTCAAAACCGGTCAAATTCAAAACTCCTCGGAACGAGACAAAACTCCTCGGACTATCATATTAGCGCTTTTCTCCCTGTGCCTTCTCATTGCATCCCCTCTCATCACGAATGATGGATGTAAATATTTGTAAGCAACGCAGTCCGTACTCTACCGACCTTCGCGAGCGAGTGGTGCAAGGGGGAAACAAGAGAGCGTGAGAGTATTGCATGAGCGTGAGCGTGTTCCATTCCAAGGGCTACGCAGGCGTTGGGTTGCGCAGGGGAACAACGGAACAAGGGGTTTGATTTGCAAGAGGGCTACGGGGCAGCACGGAAGCAGGGTAACCTCAGACTGCTAATAATCGCACCAAGCAGGAAGCCTCGCTGAAAATTCCAAAGCGTGACGGAACCACATGAAATACGATGGCTAAACTATGACAAGGCAACAAGTGCGCTAGGGTAACACGAAGCCATCATAAGCATGATGAGGAAGACTGTGGCCATCATCTACTCGCTAAGTGGCTCACCATGGCTCACAACTCGTACAGACTAAGTGCGAGCGCTGAAGATGCGTCAATTGATACCCGCACCACGAAGGATGCTACAGAGAGGCGTATCAATTGCAAACAGCACGTGCAAGCCCTGAGGGAGCGAAAATGACTCTAAGTTGGTGCTAGTAACTCGCTATGGCTCAAAACTCGAACTGGCGAATTGCGACTGCTTCTTCCGGTATGCCATATATGCTAACCCAGAACAGTGCTAATCAGACATGTAGCAATCGCAAAATGCAGCATGCAAGCAAGGAGCGGGAGCCAGATGTTGGGGTCCTGGCTCTAGCTAGATCTAGAGCCCTTAGTACTTGGTTGGCCTTGCGCGGCCCAGGTTAGAGAATATCGCGCAACGGAAGTGGAGAAGGCATCCTAGAAGGCACAGGAAGAAAAACGCTAAAACGAAAGTCCGAGGAATTCTGTCTCGAGGAGTTGTGAATTTGACCGGTTTTGGCGCCGGCTACCCGGCGTAAACAGCTACACACAGAGGGCTTCGTAGTTAGTTAACTGTACATCTTAACCGCAACTGGCCGAGATAACCTGCTCGTGTAAACGCCCTCTAAACCCTATCGCACGTCTCCCACGTCAATCAAACGCGTCAGCAATGGCAGAAAAAACCGGTGGTCGTGGGGGCAAGAAGTCTGTGTCCCGCAGCGCCAAGGCTGGACTCCAATTCCCCGTGGGCCGTATTGCCCGGCACTTGAAGAAGGGCAAGTACGCCGAGCGCGTTGGCGCAGGTGCCCCCGTATACCTGGCTGCCGTGCTCGAGTACCTGTGTGCTGAGGTGCTGGAGCTTGCCGGTAACGCCGCTCGGGACAACAAGAAGAGCAGGATCGTTCCTCGCCATATCCAACTGGCCATTCGCAATGACGAGGAGCTGTCCAAGCTGCTTGGCTCCGTCACCATCGCCAATGGCGGTGTGCTGCCCAACTCCGTGCTGCTGCCCAAGAAGTCAGCCAAGAAGGAGACCGATGCTTAAGCTGCATGTGTCTGGCACCTCCCGGAGAGAAAACAACGATGTTTCTGAACACCACCACTTAAAATACATAACCCGGAATCTTGACGCTTCCCCCGACCCTTCCACAAATACAGCTACCCCGGAGTACCGTATTGGGGTGGAACAAGGCACCACTATGGAAATTTGCGATGGGCGGCTGAACTGATGCTGGGGGCCAAGTACTGTTTTATTTTGCGTTTTTAATTGAACCACGCCTCAGGGGGGGGGGCAACTACGAACCAGAATGACCCCATCATCCAACTTTGGTCCAGGGTCTCTCTCTCTCTCTCTCTCTCTCTCTCTCTCTCTCTCTCTCTCTCTCTCTCTCTCTCTCTCTCTCTCTCTCTCTCTCTCTCTCATATTCTCTCCACCTACACAACACCCTAACCAACACGAGTACAAAGACGTACAGAGCAAGTCCTCGTGGTAGTTCACTGCTTCTTTTTTGACAGACTTTTTTTACTGACTGACTGACCCCCAAGCCCAACAGCGTAACATTGATGATGATGATTTTCTATGTTTCAAACATTCCCAATGATCTCAAGACCAACCTCAATGGATAGGCCTTTGAAAACCCTGTAAAATGAGCATAATTAGTAGGGCTGTCAATATCGTACGATATTTTCAATTACCGTACGATACATCGTGATACCGTATGCGCCTTAAGTATTGGCAAGATTAAGTATTGGCAAATGTCATTCCCCCCCTAAAAGTGGGTCTCAGAAAAGCATGGCAATACTAACTTGGCAAAGGGGTCTATGCCTTTGACTGTCTCAAGCTCAGACTTGAGAACCAGTTGGCAAAGGGTCTTATGTTATTGTTGCATTTCCTTGTTACATGTTCATCAAGTAGTCTGCCCAAGCTTGCTGTAAAACTATGAAAAAATTCAAAGCAGGAGCATTAAACTTGCTAGGGCTTAGTAGCCAGACCGGTATATGGCTGCAGCCAGCCAAATTGCTGGCTGGAGCCATGTATCCAAGTTCAAGGTCAAGTACATGTTTACAAAGTAGTCTACCCAAGCTTGCTGAAAAAACAACCATGTAGCAATTCAAATCAGGAACATTTGACTTACTAGGGCTTAGTAGACAGAGTACCATGGTAACCGTAACTTGGCAAAGGCCAACTACCTGGAGTGGTCTCAAGCTGGACCCCTAATCCGGTTTGGCACAGGGTTGTTTGCCAAACCGTTTGCCAATACTTAAGGCGCATACGGTATATCGTACGATATCGATATCGTACAATACGATATTTCTATACCCTTTTTAGGGGAAATCAGAATAAGACCAAGGGGATGTACAGTACTAAGCCCTTACAAGTTAAATATTCCTGGTTTTTATTGCTAGATGATTTTATTTTCAGCAAGCTTGGGCTGACTACTTAGTAAAAGTGTACTTGGGCTTGAACTTGGTTACATGGCTCGAGCTGGCAATTTGGATGGCCGGAGCCATGAACCGGTCTGACTACGAATCCCTAGCAAGCTTAATGCTCTTGATTTGAATTGTTACATGGTTTTACAGCAAGCTTGGGCAGACTACTTGGTGAACATGTAACAATGAAATGTAACAATAACATTACATTACATTACATTACATTACATTACATTACATGTTAAAGTCTACTTGACACCGCGAGGGTGTATGAGACTCTGTGCTTTAAACAAAAAGAAAAAGCACCCACAAAGCAAAAAACCCCATTACATCAGGGGTGTGTCGAGGACAAACAAACCAAACTCCCAACCACCGTTTTGGTGGCGTAGGTATCAAACCCCTTAGAGCAGGACCCAGATCTCAACCACTTACAGTGGCGGAGGTAAGAAGCTAACAAATGAGAAGTCTCAAGAAGAAAAAAAAGGGATAATAAATTACGGTGCCACTAAGCAGTCCAGGGCTTCCTGTCTTGCTCTTCTACGAGTAGAAAGATAGTCGGCTAGGTTGCTCCAAAAAGACTTAGTGCCATTTCCATTCATAAAGGTTCTGAATGTGGAATCGCAGAATTCCACATTCCATACGGTTAAGTCGGTATCCTCATGGACATGCCTATAAATATCTGTAAACAGATTCTGGTAGCGGAGGCGAATATCATTATAAAAAGGGCACTCAAACATATGCATTTCATCCTCAGTTTTTTGGAACCCACACATTTGACAGTGTCTCATTGAGCGAGGGATGTGTGCTCTATCCACCACCCTCATTCTTTCTGTGTTCAGCCAATGGGAACCCATTCTAAACTGTGCTATAGAACGAATCTGATCCTGCTTATGTAAGGCGGATGTAAAGGGAATCAAGCCATTCTCATCATTGCTGTTGGCTGCGAACCATTTTTGGTATCGGAGGCGTTTAAAGCCAACCCTTCTCTCATCAGGGATGTCTCTAACTGCATTGGTGTCACTTGGGTACTTAAACCTCCATGACTCAAAAACTTCAGACATAATACCTTCGACATCGACAGCCTCCAAAATGTTGATGTTTTTACTGGATCCTAGCTTGTGGAGAGCACAACGCAAGTCATGAACCCAGCCAGTGTTGGAGTCAAAAGATTCCTCAAGAGCCATTCTAATGAAATCCTCAGGTTCTTTATGTATGGTCTTGTTCCAGAAGCGCAAAGCTTGTTTAAGCCAAGCAAAACACAACGGGGTTCTACCCAGCTCTTCCATGATAATATTAGATGTAGTAGATTGGCAAACACCCAACATTTGTTTAAGTATACCTCTATGCCATTTCTCACAAGCATGGTCATTTGAGATAAGTGTGTTGTTCAGAATAGAAGGAGCCCACACCTCACAGCCAAAATTCAGGATAGGTTGTACAAGAGAATCAAACAGGTGGGTGAGAATATCAATATTGTATATCTCCATAGTATGGCATCGCCTACGAAGCATGTGGTGTGCCTTTTGGGCCTTAGTGAGCATCCTAGAAAAAGCAGCTTTTGCACGATTGCTTGAGTCACCATCCACAAAGAGGGATCCCAAGTAGATAAAAGATAACTTTGTAGAAAGTTGTGCTCCATCATAGACAAATTTGTAATCAGGATCCATGCGGGCCTCATCACAGAATTGTTTGTTGAAAACGACAATCTCAGTTTTCTTTATATTCACAGCCATCTTAGTAGCCTCGCAGAAATCTCTCAGGCAGTCAAGCATCGCTTGCATATCTGCCGGGGATTCTGCCATTATAGCTAGGTCATCAGCATAAAGTAACAGTTGCAGAATCTTTCCCCTAAGCTCAGCCCCTACATTTGGGAGCTTGGATTGGAGGAACGATTCAATTCTATCAATGAACAGACCGAATAGGAGTGGGGATAGGGGGTCTCCTTGTTTAACTCCTACAAGGGATGGAAAGGAGGATCCAATGTCCCCATGTAGGCGAACTTGGAAAACAACATGATTATACATGGACTTCAGAATACTGAGATAGGGGTCCTTGACTCCTAGCCTTGCTAAGCAATCCCATAGCAAGTCTCTGTTGACCCAATCATAAGCCTTCTTGAAATCAACAAAAGCCACAAAGAGTGTTTTTTTCTTTTCTCTATATTTATCTACAATATGGTTAAGAATGAATGATGCATCTGCAGTACCCCTACCACTTCTAAATCCGTATTGGCCAGCGGCTCTGAGGTTGAATTCTTCTGACCAATCATCTAGTCTACGTAGCATGCAAAGGGAGAAGATCTTTCCTATGGAGTTGCTCACCGCAAGACCTCGATAGTTGTCCTTGTCATACACACTGCCTTTGGATTTGGGTACGGGTACCAAGGCAGCTGCAGCCCATTGGCTAGGGTAAGAAGTCTTCCAGATGAGATTAAACAGGTTAGTCATAGCTTGTACAAATCGGGAGTTGGCCTCATGGGAAGCAAATCTGTACCATTCTGCAGGGATACCATCTACCCCGGGGGAGGAGTTTTTCCGTAGGGATTGGAGAACAGAAAACACCTCCTGGGTGGTAAAGTCTTGACATAACCATGTTGGTGCGGCCTCTATCTGAGGTCCATCAGCTTGAGGGACAAAGTCCCTAGCATCCAGACTTGGATCAATACCTACTTGCACATCAAAGAGGTCTGCAAAATAATCAGTCCAATCATGAATTGTGATATCTGCCGTAGTGGCCTTGTTAGGCTCACGCACGTCTTTCCAAAAACTTTTCGGATTATGCCGAAGATTCGTATGAAGGTTCTCCATGCGTGTTTCTAGCCACTTCCTCTTCTTTCTTCTGAGAATCCTCTTGTACTCCTTGTGCATAGAACCAGCCAAGTCAGAGCTAGAGCCATGTTGATGTTCTGCTTGGCTTGCTGCCTGTCTAGCACGATTGCATTCATCATCATACCATGCGTTCACGGGCCCGTGCTTACGCTTAGCTACAGGTTTGTGACATGGTGTGCATTTGCTTATGGCTAGTTCAATAGCACTAGCAATCCCCTTCTCTGAATCTTCCATAGATGAGCTATGGAGTGCATTGTCAAGTAAAACATAAGACCCTTTGCCAACTGGAACATAAGACCCTTTGCCAACTGGAACATAAGACCCTTTGCCAACTGGATTTCAAATCTGAGCTTAAGTCAGTCAAAGCAATAGACCCCTTTGCCAAGTTAGTTTTGCCATGCTCCGAGACCCACTTTTAAGACCTACTATAAAAGTTGCGTTGTCCCTCCGTCCGTCCGGGGCTCAGAGCTTAACTGGCATTGGTTCTGCTTATCTGGCAAGCATTTCACTGCTGATTTGTCACATTTTCACCACAGCCGTTGACTGCTGATCTGGGGCTGGCTCGCTGCCCTAGTATCATATTACCATAGTACCATTTTATCTGCCTATATTAATTACCATTATGTACACATGAGTGCGGCGTCGCGTTGATCGTACTGCCCATGTTTACTCCACCAGCAGGGGGTGAGCAGCCGCAAGATCAAGGGATCAAAATCAAACCAACCCGTTCGCTGGGACACATTATGTTGTAGCTAGTACGACTAATAGGTTGTACCGTGAGTGGCAATGAGCATACCGGTCCGAGTCCTGCGCCTGCGGTACTGTGTCGATGCTACTGTTGCAGTACTAGTTTTACTGCTGCCATCTCCCTTCTTCTATTGTGCTGCGGCGCCTAATGCTATCTTCTCCTCTGTAACGAGTTTGGGTCTGCAGTATCTGCTTTCACTACCGGTATAAAACATTACAACTCGTCCCCGAAGAATGTGTCGTGGCCGTTTCGCTAAGTGGTCTACTACCTGAGACCCCACCTGTTATAGTGCGACTTATACGTCACCGGTCTCTGTACCGCCTGGCATACGAAGCTGCCTGCCGGCTCGTGCACTACTACTGCAGTACTCACTGTACTGCCATCTCTCTCTTGTAGTCTGACTCGTAGTAACTACCATCTTCGTACCAACTGTAACGATACTTGCCTTACGAGTCTGCATCACTGTGTACTATGAAACCAGCTGTCTAGAGGCATGAAAGTATGATTCTTCAAATTTATAGTCATAGACCCTAATTTATAGCCACTGTAAATTGATACGATTCCCCAAGCAGCTGCTAATACTACACAGCCTTGAGTCAGCTGTAGCTGAATGCACAAGCCGGTATGGACTGATGTAGTCGAGCCTTGGATCCTGGAAGGAGATTTGTGCCCAGAGACCTTCACTTGAATGAGGACCCAAGATGAGAGTCGCTTGAACGAAAAAAGCACCATGAAATAAACGTATTAATTAACATGTACTAGCAAGCTAGCGCTTGCCCATGTGACCTGTCATCGGTTACTGGCTTATGTGGTGGTGTTGAAAAACACCGTTGGTTTGAGCGTGCCTGCAAAGAGTGGCTACTGGGCTCGGGAGCTTGCCTACGCCCTCTCGCCACGGATGCGGCGTGCCAGTTGCATATCCTTGGGCATGATGGTAACGCGCTTGGCATGGATAGCAGCCAGGTTGGTATCCTCGAACAGGCCCACCAGGTATGCTTCGGCAGCCTCCTGCAGGGCCAACACGGCAGAGGACTGGAAACGCAGATCGGTCTTGAAGTCCTGGGCGATCTCACGAACCAGTCTCTGGAAGGGCAGCTTGCGGATGAGCAGCTCGGTTGACTTCTGGTACTTGCGGATCTCGCGCAGGGCGACAGTTCCGGGCCTGTACCTGTGAGGCTTCTTCACACCGCCAGTTGCGGGGGCGCTCTTCCTAGCAGCCTTGGTAGCCAGCTGCTTGCGTGGAGCCTTGCCACCGGTGGACTTACGGGCAGTCTGCTTGGTACGGGCCATTGTGATATATCCGGATGTTGAACTGAAGATAAATAGGTTTAATACTCATTTCCCGATTTCTCGGGATTTTATAAAAGCTTCAAGAAAACGGGTTCGGGCGGGTTACGGGTTCGGGTCCAGAGGTGAACGCTGGGGGCGGGCGCGGCTCAACCAACGGGAAGAGGAGCGCGTTCTGCTGACCCGCTTCATATCTGTCGGATCAGCAGACCTAATTGAGGTAAGGTAGAGGCTCATCAAGGGCAAGGTTCGACTATAAGTTCGGAACTTCGGAAATTCCCTAATCCGCAGCAATAGACTCACTTCTCCCCCATCCAACCTGAAACCTATTATCAATATGTCTGAACTGAATGGCAAAGGCGGCAAGGGACTTGGGTAGGGAGGCGCCAAGCGTCATCGCAAGGTACTGCGTGACAACATCCAGGGTATCACCAAGCCCGCCATCCGCCGTTTGGCTCGCCGCGGTGGTGTAAAGCGCATCAGCGGCCTCATCTACGAGGAGACCCGCGGTGTGCTTAAGGTCTTCCTGGAGAACGTCATCCGCGATGCTGTGACCTACACTGAGCACGCTCGTCGTAAGACAGTCACTGCTCTTGATGTCGTCTACGCTCTCAAGCGCCAGGGTCGCACCCTGTATGGCTTCGGTGGATAAATATCCTGTCCTCCTAAGGGGGGCGACCAACTGCTAACTGATTACAATACCATATACCGGTATGTAAGGGTGGGCACTGGGCAGCTGAATCCAACAAATCTAAATGCAAAGGAAGGTTAGAGAAAGGGTGAACAGGAGTTAGAAAGTAACTAAACTTGAGAAGGAAGCTGCTTAAATATGAGAAATCCAACTGGAGAAAAGGATGAGTATCAAGGAGGTAGGGTACTACACGATGCACGCCACCGTAGCGCACAAGGGGTTGGATTCCCGACAGCGATTGACGCACTTTTTACCCCCCCTCTGGATGCAGCGGGCAGATTTCATTATCAGTTGACTTAAAGCCCACCCCCAAAGGAGGCAGTTGCGTCAAAAGCGCAACCCAACATGATTACATGACACAACCTGAACTTCAACTTGGTTAAATAGCTTCAGCCATCAGTTTGGATGCTTGCTGTCTTCGGCAGTAAAAACAAATATTACCAGGAAAATCTAAACTCTAACGAATCACTTTTTTCTTTCATTTTTTCTTTCTTTTCCATTTTCCTTTTTTACAAACAATGACAAAAGAGCACCCCCAAAGGAGGCAGATGCGTCGAAAGCGCAAACCTACATGGCAAAATGTAGTACCCTGCAAGAAGGTAGACAACTTACAAAGACAGGGAAGAAAAGGTCCAAACGAGAAATAACGAGGGGCTGGCATACCATATGATATGATAACGAGGGGCTGGCATACCATATGATGTTGACCAAAGGCGAGTTTGGTATTATACAAATTCCATCATATATATGATATTGCATATATATAGTAACTTATATAGCCTATTCAGACAATCAGACTGCCAGCATCATATCATGTGATGAGGCCCGCATGGATCCTGATTACAAATTTGTCTATGATGGAGCACAACTTTCTACAAAGTTATCTTTTATCTACTTGGGATCCCTCTTTGTGGATGGTGACTCAAGCAATCGTGCAAAAGCTGCTTTTTCTAGGATGCTCACTAAGGCCCAAAAGGCACACCACATGCTCCGTAGGCGATGCCATACTATGGAGATATACAATATTGATATTCTCACCCACCTGTTTGATTCTCTTGTACAACCTATCCTGAATTTTGGCTGTGAGGTGTGGGCTCCTTCTATTCTGAACAACACACTTATCTCAAATGACCATGCTTGTGAGAAATGGCATAGAGGTATACTTAAACAAATGTTGGGTGTTTGCCAATCTACTACATCTAATATTATCATGGAAGAGCTGGGTAGAACCCCGTTGTGTTTTGCTTGGCTTAAACAAGCTTTGCGCTTCTGGAACAAGACCATACATAAAGAACCTGAGGATTTCATTAGAATGGCTCTTGAGGAATCTTTTGACTCCAACACTGGCTGGGTTCATGACTTGCGTTGTGCTCTCCACAAGCTAGGATCCAGTAAAAACATCAACATTTTGGAGGCTGTCGATGTCGAAGGTATTATGTCTGAAGTTTTTGAGTCATGGAGGTTTAAGTACCCAAGTGACACCAATGCAGTTAGAGACATCCCTGATGAGAGAAGGGTTGGCTTTAAACGCCTCCGATACCAAAAATGGTTCGCAGCCAACAGCAATGATGAGAATGGCTTGATTCCCTTTACATCCGCCTTACATAAGCAGGATCAGATTCGTTCTATAGCACAGTTTAGAATGGGTTCCCATTGGCTGAACACAGAAAGAATGAGGGTGGTGGATAGAGCACACATCCCTCGCTCAATGAGACACTGTCAAATGTGTGGGTTCCAAAAAACTGAGGATGAAATGCATATGTTTGAGTGCCCTTTTTATAATGATATTCGCCTCCGCTACCAGAATCTGTTTACAGATATTTATAGGCATGTCCATGAGGATACCAACTTAACCGTATGGAATGTGGAATTCTGCGATTCCACATTCAGAACCTTTATGAATGGAAATGGCACTAAGTCTTTTTGGAGCAACCTAGCCGACTATCTTTCTACTTGTAGAAGAGCAAGACAGGAAGCCCTGGACTGCTTAGTGGCACCGTAATTTATCATCCCTTTTTTTCTTCTTCTTGTGACTTCTCATTTGTTAGCTTCTTACCTCCGCCACTGTAAGTGGTTGAGATCTGGGTCCGGCTCTAAGGGGTTTAATACCTACGCCACCAAAACGGTGGTTGGGAGTTTGGTTTGTTTGTCCTCGACACACCCCTGATGTAATGGGTTTTTTTGCTTTGTGGGTGCTTTTTCTTTTTGTTTAAAGCACAGAGTCTCATACACCCTCGCGGTGTCAAGTAGACTTTAACATGTAATGTAATGTAATGTAATATGATATCATATTGCCATCTGCTAGACATCTGCGTTAGGGTGTAACATATTGGAGGCAGATAGCCCAGAACCAATATGTACATACCGGTAATGCTGGTCATCTGGGGGTGGGAGGCAGGGTACTAAATTTTGTCAAATTGGTCAGTGCTTAAAGCACACACTCATCAAATTGGTCAGCGCTTTCTAGTGCAGAAAGCGCCAAACTGTGCGCTGCCCCTACATGGGGTAAACTGTGCGAAACGCGCAGTGGGGCTCAAAAAGGCAGCGCGGTTACGTGCTGCCGCGCGCACTTTGTAGTGCCCTGGTGGGAGGGCTTTCTTTTGGTTTTGAAAATAAACGAGTAGGTCTGCAGAGTTTTTTGGGAGATACTTGCAATTGAAGTTGGTTACCGTACATACTTACATGGCTCCAGTCTTTAAGGCTTCGTATCATCTCTTACTTTTTAAGGCTTACTATTATTGATCCCAGAGGCTGATTCAGGGAGCCGTCAAGAAGCTGCGATACTGACTGTAGCTGATAAGCTTAGCATGGGTAGGGTGATTTTGGACACCAAAATGCAAATTCCAATTCTTACACCTTGCGACAGATGGTGGAGCTAAGGGAACCTTCTCGTTGCCTTGCACTGGGGGACAGGGGTCTTGAGGACGCTGCGCCCTGCACTCTGCGCCCTGCGTCGAAGGGTCCGTTGCGTCCTCAGACACAACGTGTGCATGCGTGCGTGTGTGTGTGTGTGTGTGTGTGTGTGTGTGTGGGGGGGGGGGGGGGGGGGCATTGCGTTGCAGACACAGCTTCAGTGGGTTGGTTACGTCACAGGACGCAGGCTATGGGTCGGTTGCAGGAAGGTTGCGTCTCAGGAAGCAGGCTATGAAATTGGTTGCGTCTCAGGACGCAGGCTGTAACATTGGTTGTGTCTCAGGACGCAGAGCCGGAGGTCCTCCTGAACAACCCTGCAGGGGAAGGCTACCGTGTGTGTTTGCTTACACAAACCGCATCTGCACCTGATCTCAGAATACCACTACCGGAGAAGGGAAGTTCTCAGCCCCTTTCAAGGCGGTAGGCCGGATTAAGGACATAAGCATATTGAAAATTAGCACGCCATGCCACAGACGTGAGATTCAGGGAACCCTCCCGCTTGCATGCGTGTGTGCATACTGAAGAATGGCTAGCATGGTGGGTTTATTTGGTTTCACAGGCCCTCTGCGCCTGAGCTTGGACTACCAAGCAACAGCACAGAAGGCAATTCTCTACCTCTGCCAAGGCGGCAAATCTGAGATTAAGTGAACATGGCCAGGGCTCGAACCTCTGACCCGGCTGATCGTCGACTGGGTAATACTATACCATACAGCCCGGATTTAGTACACCAGCATATCAGCTCTTGACGTTTCCTTTGCCGTTACCGGACAATCTGTTGTTTTCCATTGTTGCATCCGAGTCCTGAAATCGGCAGAGGACAGTTTTTGCAATGGACGTTAAGCACAGACAATACACACATAGATGCATCATATATATAGGGTTGGGCCGACATATAAACGTATAACACCGGTATATGTTTATACGTTTATACGTATAAATACACCGTATAGTTTTTCTTAAATCGACCTTATATACGTCGTTTAAAAAACGTCTAGTCTGTACTTCCAGAAGTACAGCTCACGTCCCGGCACTTAACTTTCTTGGTTATATTTTTGATTGAGATAGCTCATTGGAAAGCTTTTGACCTCCTTTATCACAATATGCAATACAATTCACCATTTTCAAGCACCATTGTATAAACATTTTGCCTACAGGTTGATCTAGATAGCCAGGATGGCACACATATCAGAGCACCACCTAGCCTTTCATTCCACAAGCTGTGCTCCTATGTGGGCTTGAAGGATTGATGGTGCAAGCCTAGTGCAATGTGAACATGGACAATATTGCAATACCGTTATGTATTTATATTATTATACACGTATACAGTTATATAATAGACCAGCTGGCATTTAATGGCTCCCTTAGATTGGCACCGCGCTTCTTAGTCGACGCGCTTTCTGGTCGTGATTTCTTTTCTGAGTTTTTGACAACCTAAACTTGCCAGATTATTTTTCTGAGAGTTGATATGTGATGCCAATGAAATTAGCTACGCGGCAATACCTTCAACCCATGTAAAAGTATTTTCTCAAGAAGAGCCTAATTTGTATATACGTTTTATACGTTTACATGCCTACGTTTATACGTTTATACGGCTTTTAAAATAAAAATATACATTTGCTTCTCAACCCTATACACATATTGATGTATAATATGAAACTGAACTGAACTGAACTAAACTGAATATATATACATATTTTTGGCGGAGCCCCCCCTTCTGGGGGGCGGGAGCCCCCAGTGTTACCCATTTGTCTGTTAGACTGTCTGACCGTGATGAAGCCAGACACGTCAGCCAACGGTCTTGTAACTAACTCGCATCCGTTGCCACCTGTCGCTTCCTCGCAATCACTCTCCGCCAATTTTTAGTGTCGCAGGCGACGCTGCATAGAACTTGTTGCTGCATACGATGAGTAAGTCCGTCAATTACAAAAGCATTACATTATTTTACAATTTTGCTTCCAAGTTTTGCGATCGGCATGGCATAGAAGCAGACAAGGAATATGTAAACGATCGTGAGCACAAACAATACTACTACAACGGGGCGGGCTGGTCTTAGGTCAACTATGGTAGGGGGAAGTTTCTGAGGATTTATTGGAAGACCCCTCCCGAATGTTGCGGTTGGGTCCAGGGTCAGGGATTGACCAGCCTGGATGGGGAGGGCTGGGTGGTGTGGAGGGTAGGGGGGTACAGGGGAGAGAAAGAGAGTGTGTGGAGGGTAGGGGGGTACAGGGGAGATAAATATATTGTTTGGAGGGTAGGGGGGTACAGGGGACCGAAAGAGAGTGTGTGGAGGGGGTAAGGGGCGGGGAGAGGTCGGAATAATTATGTGGGCCTAGCTGGGGGCGAATGATAATGATAAGGCCTGGTGGGGCGTGGTGTTAAGGGAGCCCGTCGTACGCGGGTGGGGAGCGGTCTCCTACCTCAACTGGACAAGCTACCATCGCAGTAGACGACGACCTGCAACGCCAAGAGCGACCGAAGGGGGAGTCGAACCCCCGACTCTTCATTCTTAAGCGATCTGGTCTACCACTAGACCATTGTAAATCACTGAAAGAGGCTGGGGCGCATGAGGTGTGGTATGCGTGTGTGATTGAGGGTGGGGGGGCACAGCTGAAGTAAAGGGGGAGAGGTAGGGAGAAGGGGTGTACGGGTGCTTGTGTGTCTTAGTGAGAGAGAGAGAGAGTGTGGAGGGGTGGGGGTCAAGTCTAGGGAGAGGTCTGGAAACGTAGCGGGTTACATGGGTCCGGGGGGTGGGGGGGGTAAAACTAACAAAATGCACCCTGATAAGAAAGCCATATCCTTTATTGTATTGTTTGGAGTAATGCCCCAAATAAAATAAAATATAACACTGCAATAATATCTAATAATAACCAATGCAAAAATTAAACACACAACCCACCCTGAGGTCATTGCCGTAGCTTTTATTGTCTTGGATGGAGTCAAGCCTAATTAGACAGGTGAGCTAATACAAAACGAAGATAAAGACAATTATATAAATTCGAGAATCAATAAAAACAAGACTGACCCTGAGGTCAATGCCGTAGCCTATATTTTATAGGCTTGAGTTAAGCCTAAATGGAAAAACAAATACAATAATATAGTAAGAATCAAAGCAACTAAAAGACTCACCCTGAGGACAAAGCCGTATCCTTTATTATCTTGGATGGGTCTAAGCCAACAAGAATTAAAATAATACAATCATGCATACAGTAATAGTTCATATGCAATTATATATGCAGTAATATCATTAGTTAATAATTAAATGAAATATGGCACATCAATAAAACAAGACTCACCCTGAGGACAATGCCGTATCCTTTATTATCTTGGATGGAGTTGCCCAGTAGCTGGAGCTGAGTACCTGGCATCCCTAACACCCCATCAAGCTTGTTGCCAGAAATTGTGCAATCCTATGTGGTTATGTTGGTGTTGGTATTGGTGTGGGTGATGTTGGTGTAAGCGGTGTTGGTGCTGGTGCTAGTGTTGTTGTTCTTGTTGTTGTTGTTGGTAATTATAGTGGTGATGGTTGTGTCGTTGGTAGTTATAGTGGTGATGGTTGTGTTGTTGGTAGTTATATTGGTGATGGTTGTGTTGTTGGTAGTTATAGTGGTGATGGTTGTGTTGTTGGTGTTTCCCAGTACACCAGTAGCTAATTAAAGCTGAGTACCTAGCATTCCCACCACCCCATCCAGCTTGCTGCCAGAAAGCGTGCAATCATATGTAGTGATGTTGTTGTTGGTGTTGGTTGTGTTGTTGGTGTTCCTCGTGTTGGTGCTCTTCGTGTTCCTCGTGTTGTTGGTGTTCTTCATGTTCTTTGTGTTGTTGGTGTTCTTCGTGTTCTTCGTGTTGCCATATTGTTGCCAGAAATCGTGAAATTTGAAGTGGTGATGATGTTATTCGTGTTGGTGAGGCATGGTGTTTTGGTGTTGGTTGTGTTGATGGTGTTGGTGTTGGTTGTGTTGTTGTTGATGTTGTTGTTGCTGTTGTTGATGATGAGACGTAGTGTGGGTGGTGTTGGTGACAATTTTGTTGATGTCAGTTTTGTTGTTGTTGTTGTTGTTGTTGCTGTTGTTGTTGTTGTTGTTATTGTTGTTGTTGTTGTTGCTGTTGTTGATGATGAGATGTGGTGTGGGTGGTGCTGGTGACAGTTTTGTTGATGTCAGTTTTGTTGTTGTTGTTGTTGTTGTTGCTGTTGTTGATGATGAGACGTGGTGTGGGTGATGCTGGTGACAGTTTTGTTGATGTCAGTTTGTTGTTGTTGTTGTTGTTGTTGTCGTTTGTCTAGGATATTGTGTAGGGAGTATTGCTCATGACCCCCCCCCCCCCCCCCCCCCCCCCCCCCCCCCCCAATCATCGCCAATATCTAGTGCTACAAATAAGGCCAACCTAAATTGTAATATTGGATAAATAGAAACGAAATGAAATGGTGTGGAATTAAATGGTAAGAAATAAAATGGTATGGAATAAACTGAAAACAAAACAAAAATAAAACACATCAGCTTATCAGGGTCCCTCCACCAGAGTAAGGTGAACCCCAAGCACTGTCTAAGATACAATGCCAAGCCGTGCCAAGCAATAACAAAAAATACACCAAGCCAAAACTGTTTTGCAAAGTACACCAAGCCAAAACTGTATGCTTTGCATTCATTAGCAAGATCCCTCCACCAGTGTAAGGTGAATCCCAATCACACAGGCACACAGACACAGACACACCCATAGACACACAGGCTCCGAAAATACAATGGTATGAAAAGAAAACAAAACTGCATTATCTGCATGGACCTACCCGTAAGGTCCCTCCACCAGAGTAAGGTGGATCCCAAGCACTGCCAAGAAAACAAAGGTGTGAAAGGTAATGATAACGCCTGGTGAGGCGTGGTGTTAAGGGAGCCCGTTGTACGCGGGTGGGGAGCGGTCTCCTACCTCAACTGGACAAGCTACCATCGCGGTTGAAGACGACCTGCAACGCCAAGAGCGACCGGAGGGAAAGTCGAACCCCCGACTCTTCGTCCTCAAGCAATCTGGTCTACCACTAGACCATTGAATATCACTGAAAGGGGCTATGGTATGAAATATACATAAATGAACCAAGCCAGAACTGCATGCTTTGCATTTGCCAACTAACAAGGGCCCTCTACCAGTGTACGGGGAATCCTAATCCATGCCAAGAATACAATGGTAGGCAATACAAATAAAAACACCAAGCTGAAGCTGCATGCTTTGCAACAGCCTACCTGCAAGGTCCCTGCACCAATGTAGGGTGAATCCCAATCACTGCCGAAATTTCACTGGCATAAAAAAGTAAAAAAATGAACTGCATGCTTTGCATTCACTTACCCTAAAGGTCTCTCCACCAGAGTACGGTGAATCCCAAGCACTGCCAAAAAAGAAATTGTGTGCACTGGTACGCAATAACAAATAAATAAACAAAAATTCAAACAATAAATAAAAATACAAACAATAAATAAAAATACAAACAATTAATAAAAATACAAACAATTAATATAAATACAAACAATTAATAAAAATACAAACAATTAATAAAAATACAAACAATAAATAAAAATACAAACAATTAAAAAAAAATACAAACAAAAAATAAAAATACAAACAATTAATAAAAATACAAACAATTAATAAACAATACAAACAATTAATAAAAATACAAACAATTAATAAAAATATATGATAAATAAACCCAGCCAAAACAGCATTATCTACATCAGCATTCCCGTTAGGTCCCTCCACCAATGTAGGGTGCATCCTAATCAATGCCAACAATACAATGGTAGGCAATACAAATAAACAACCAAGGTGAAGCTGCGTGCTTTGCAACATCCTACCCGCAAGGTCCCTCCACCAGAGTACAGTGAATCCCAAGCACTGCCAAAAATATACTGGTATGCGCTGATACGCAATAAAAAAATAAATATAAATCAATAAATGTATACATAAATAAACCAAGCAAAAACTGCATGCTTTGCAACATCCTACCCGCAAGGTCCCTCCACCAGAGTACAGTGAATCCCAAGCACTGCCAAAAATATACTGGTATGTGCTGATACGCAATAACAAAAATGATAATGTGCTCGAAGTATATAAGATGCAAAATTGCTTCGAGCAAGAAGAGCGCAACACCGTTAAATAACCGATTTGGTGCTATAATTACACCGCAAGCTGAATTGCTATGCTTATATCTTGCTCAAACAACTCAACTTTAGTGCCAAGGTATAATACCCGAAAATCATTGAAATCGTAGATTTTGATTACTGAAGGGATTCCTTTCCAGCTTTTTGGCTCGCGAAAATGTTCACTCGTGCTCTTTAGTATTACATCAAAAGCACGTGTTGGAATTACACCCGAATAAAAAAACACCCGGATAAATGAATAAAACATGTTACATTTCTATTTAAATCTCGAAAAAATAGTTTAAATCCATATTCGGATTCCTTGAAAGATTGTATGGTATAGTTGTCGTACTGAAATAAACATTGGACATCTTGTAAGCATAGCAAATCGCCGTTCTAAGTATTTCACGGCGTGGTGAAACAAAGTTGTAATTATAGCACCAAATCGGTAATTTGATGTTTTTTGTCACGATATGAAGCCTTTGTGAGTTAAATAAATAAACCAAGCCAAAACTGCATGCTTTGCATCCTCCTACCTGCAAGATTCCTCCACCAGAGTAAGGTGAACCCCAAGCACTGCCAAAAATACAATGGTATACAATAAAAACAAAAAAACAGACATAACTGCACGATCTGCACCAGCTTACTTGCAAGGTCCCTCTACCAGTGTAAGGTGAACTCCAAGCACTGTCTAAAATGCAATGCCAAGCAATGCAAATAAATACTCCAAGCCAAAACTGTAAGCTTTGCATTCACTCGTTCGCAAGATCCCTCCACCAGTGGAAGGTGAACCTGTAGCACTGCCAACAATACACTGGTATGCAATTACAAATGAATATAGATAAATTAATAAAGATATATATAAATAAACAAATAAATACATACACACATTAATAAATAAATATAAAAATAAATAACCAAGCTGGAACTGCATGCTTTGCATCAGCCTACCTGCAAGGTCCCTCCACCAGAGTAAGGGGAATCCGAGGCATCGTCAAGCTCCAGTGCTCCAAAAAAGGCCACGCCATTCATGGTGTTACTAGGAAGAGAAAGAGGACAGAGGGAATAAGTAAACACAAGGTTAAGTGAAGGTGATAATAAAATAGTGGTGAAGGTGGAATGATGGTATGAAACTATTCAATTATGGTATTGAAGTGCTCACAAATAGGTAAAAAATAATTAAAAAATAATTAATAATTAAAAAATAATTAATTGTAAATGGTATACAACTATTCAATTATGGTATTGAAGTGCTCACAAATAGGCCAGGCCGTCCATGGTGTTACTAGGAGGGGGAAAAGGACAGAAAGACAGAAAGTAAACACAAGGTCAAGCGATGGTGAGGATGAAATGATGGTGATGGTGAAATGTCGGTGAAGGTGAAATGAAGGAGAAGGTAATATGAAGGTGAAATGAAGGAGAGAGGATGGTATGAAACTATGAAGTGGTAGGATTATAGCGCTCCAAAGAAGGCCACGCCATTCATGGTGTTACTAGCAGGGGAAAGTGGGCATTTGGAATAAGTCAACAAGAGGTGAAATGATGGCTTGAAACTATGAAGTGGTAGGATTATAGTGCTCCAAAGAAGGCCACGCCATTCATGGTGTTACTAGCAGGGGAAAGAGGACAGCGAGAATAACCGAATACGTAAACAAAAGGTGAAGTGATGGTGATTGTGAAATGATGGTTAAGGTGAAATGATGGCATGAAACTATGAAATTATAGTATTTCAGTGCTACAAAGAAGGCCACGCCATCCATGGTGTTACTAGCAAGGGAAAGTGTGCATTTGGAATAAGTCAACAATAAGTGATTTGATGGGATGAAATGGCGTTAGGATGGCAGTGAAAGGTGGATCCCAATTATCATATGATGGGATGATGGTAAGATGGTAGGACAGTATGAAACTATGCAGTACTATGCAGTACTATGAAGTCCTATGCAGCGTCGCAAGCGACGCGGAAAATTGGCTGAGTGTGTTGGCAACGGAACGAAAGGTGGCACGATGGATCTGACTGGAGCGAGTTAGTTACGCGACCGTTGGATGACGTGTCAGGCTTCAAGCTTTTTCTTTTTCGGTCGGACGGACAAATGAGTAAACATGGGGGCTCCCGCCCCCTTGAAGAGGGGGCTCCGCCAAAAAATATGGAATGCCGACGCCATGCCATGGGATCCAATCCAAGCATCACAAAGCTCCAGTGCTCCAAAAAAGGCCACGCCATTCATGGTGTTACTAGCAGGGGGCAGGGGGCATTTGGAGTAAGTCAACAATAAGTGAAATGATGGGATGAAATAGCAGTGTAATTCGAATCAGAGGCATCGTCAAGCTCCAGTGCTCCAAATAAGGCCACGCCATTCATGGTGTTACTAGCAGGGGGCAGTGGGCATTTGGAGTAAGTAAACGAACTGTGAAATGATGGGATGAAACTATAGAGTTCAATTATTCCAGTGCTCAAAGTAAGGCCGGGCCATTCATGGTGTTACTAAGAAGGGAAAGAGGACATGGAGAATCAGTAAACAAATGGTGAAGTGATGTTGAAGGTGAAATGATGGTGAAATGGTAAATTTTGGTAAAATGATGGTGATGGTGAAATGGTAAATTTTGGTGAAATGATGGTGATGGTGAAATGGTGGTGAAGGTAAGATAAAATTAAGGTGAAATGGAGGAAAGCGAATGTATGGTATGGAACTATACAGTAGTGGTATGGAACTATACAGTAGTGGTATGACAGTGCTCAAAAATAAGGCTACGCTGTTCATTGTGTTACTAGGAGGGGAAAGAGGACAGGGAAAAGTAAACACAAGGTTAAGTGATGGTGAAGGTGAAATGATGGTGTGCAAATATGATATTATGGTATTTCAGTTTCATATATATTATGGTATTTCAGTTCTATATATATTATGGTATTTCAGTTCTATATATATTATGGTATTTCAGTTCTATATATTATGGTATTTCAGTTCTATATATTTCAGTGGTTTATTAGCCTCTTTAGCGATTATAATGGTCTCTAATCTCTAAACCCTAAAACCCTAAACCCTAACCCTAAACCCTAAACCCTAAACCCTAAACCCTGGACCAGATTGCTAAGGAACGAAGAGCCGGGGGTTCGACTCCCCCTTCGGTCGCTCTTGGCGTTGCAGGTCGTCGTCAACCGCGATGGTAGCTTGTCCAGTTGAGGTAGGAGACCACTCCCCACCCGCGTACGACGGGCTCCCTTAACACCACACCCCACCAGGCGTTATCATTACCTATCAGTGGTATGCAACTATGAAGTGATGGTATTCCAGTGCTTAGAAATAAGGAAAGGTCATTCATTGTGTCACTAGGAGGTGACTGTCAACAGAAGGTGAAATGATGGTGAAGGTGAGCAGATGGTATGAAACTATGAAGTGGTAGTATTCCAGTGCTCAGAAATAAGGCCAGGCCGTTCATGGTGTTACTAGGAGGGGAAAGTGGACATAGGGAATAAGCCAACAAAAAGTGAAATTATGGTGAAGGTGAAGGTGAACTGAAGTAAAATTTGAATTCGAATTCGAATTCGGCTGCTGCTGCTGCTGATGATGATGATGCCAGACAAATCCAAATAAAAAATATGCAAAACTAAGTTACAATAAAATCAAACTAAACAAAAAAACTTACTCACACATGCAAGTGGGTATTAAAAATGGTTGGTAATGCACCTGCCACACCAACACCATTTTCACTGCTGCTGCTGCTGCCGCTGGTATTGCTAAAAAACAAATCTAAGACAAATACAATACATTGTGTATAATAAATACACGGTAACCTCTACAATAATCGAATACAAATGAAATGGACAAACACACTCACCCATGCAGCAGGCTGTTGATGAAGGCTGGGAATGCATCCAACACACCAACACCACTTCCACTGCTGCTGCTAATGTAAGAACAATTATAAGACACAATTGTACAAAATAATATAAAATATAATAATAAAATAAAATAAAATACAAAATCAAACACACTCAACCATGCAGCAGGCTGTTGATGAAGGCTGGGAATGCATCCGCCACGATAACACCACTGCTGGTGCTCATATCAGAAAGTTAATTGAAATTGAAATTGAAATTGTTACATCCATATAATGCAGACACTCACAGGACGTGAAATTAAGGACACCACAGCGTAAGCCGGAGCTAGCAGTAGTCACCGTAGGACCTCCTCATTAAAAATATCTACGGTGCCACGGGCCGAAGCCCCGTGGTCACATCATGCCAATGCATCGTACTACAGGGGACCAGAAAAATTATAATTCACAATTAAAAAGGAAGACAAAAATTAATCATGCAGACGGCAAGGGTTTCGGGTTCAGGGTTTACCCTAAACCCTAAACCCAATTGATGAAGGAAGGGAATGCACCCAACACAACAACACCACTTCCACTGCTGCTGCTAATGTAAGAAAAAATAGAAGACACAATTGCACAAAATATAATAACAAAAGAAAATAACAAAATAAAATACAATACAATAAAACAAAATACAATAAATACAATAAAATATGTTATCAAGCACACTTACTCATGCAGCTGGGAATTGATGAAGGAAGGGAATGCACGCAACACACCACCGCCACTGATACTATTAATGCCAGAAAATAATACTACGCAATTATACAAAATAATATAAAATATACATAAACAATGAAATACAACAAAACAGAAAATCAAACACAATTACTCATGCAGCTGGCAATTGATGAAGGAAGGGAATGCAACCAAGACACCGACACCACTTCTACAATTAATGCCAGAAAATAATACTACACAATTATACAAAATAATATAAAATATACATAATAAAAAAAATAAAAAATAAACTTACTCATACAGCTGGAAATGAATGAAGGGAGGGAATGCACCCAACACACCAACACCACGTCCACCTCTACTGCTAATGCCATGCCACAAATTAGAATACGCAATTATACAAAATAGTATATTACATATACCGCGGATATACCGTAAGCGCAACATGTTATGGCAAGAATGAACCTTGGCAAATGTGGTTTTTAACCTTATTTCATGGATCACAAATCTGTGGCAAAACTAATTTGGCAAAGGGTTTGGGTCTGAGACTTGCTCAAGGTTTGACTTGGGAACATTTGGCAAAGCTCCAATTTGCTTATTACATTTCCTTCTTCCATGTCTAAAAGTAGGTTGCTTGGGAATGCTTTAAAAAACAGTTCCTCTTGGTCATAGTCTGGAAAAGAAATGATCCGAATCAGGGCTCTGCCTGGCTAACCACTAAGGAAATCTGATAACCTGGTTAGTAATGTTGGTGGTTTTTTTTTGGGGGGGGGGGGGGGGGGGGGGAGGGGGAATGGTCGTGGTAAATGTGGTAAAAGGTCGTGGTAAAAGGGTGGTCGTGGTAAAAGTGGTAAATATGGTAAAAGACAAACAAACACACTTACTCATGCAAGTTGCAGCTGATAAAAGTTGGGAATGCACCCGCCACACCGACACCACTTCCACTTCTGCTGCTGATATCACACGAGTCAAAAGTTGGAGATCCAGCCTGAGAAGAAACAAGTTGGAGGTTCGGCTTTGGCTCAGGCTTTGTTTAATTAATTAATTAATTAATCAATTAATTAATTAATCAATTAATTAATTAATTAATCAAATTAACAAATAAATAAATACATAAATAAATAATTTATTAATTATTTTACTCAGGCTTTCTTTAATGGGCTATTGGGGGGATTAGGTGATTTGTGGTTTGGGGAATTTGTGGTTTAAGGGAATGGCGGTTTGTTTGTGTGGGTGTGGGTGGGTAGGTGGGCAGATGGATGAGTGCTGCTGCTGTTGCTGCCATCACACAAATCAAAATGTAGAGGTCCAGCCTGAGAAGTAACAAGTTGGAGTTTCGGCTTTGGCCCAGGCCTTTTTTTAATGGGCTATTCGGGGGTTTGGGGATTTGCGGCTTGGTGCATTTGTGGTTTGGGGGAATGGAGGTTTGTTTGTGTGTGTGTGTGTGTGTGTGTGTATGGGGTGTGTGTGTGTGTGTGGGGGGGGGGGGGGGGGGGGGGGGGGGGTAACGGGTATTATTTAATTGATCGGCAGTTTCACCTAGGTGTTGTTTAAGTGTTCACTTAGGTGTAGGTTTGTTACATCATTATTACATGGTCTATCAGCATTCAGGCTACTCACTATCTGCCGGCCAAGCCGAGCCAAGCCAAGCCAAAAATGATTTCTTTGGTTGGATTGCATGGTCTATCATCATCCAGGCTGCTCACCGTCTGCAGGCAAAGTGAAGACGCATGACACATGTAGACCCATACCCACCACACACACACACCACACATCACACACAACAACCGAACGACCACACCCACAGACAACACCAACCCACAAGCAAAACGACCACCAAAAACACACCACACACACGCACCACCCCCACACTCCATAACCACACAGCACGAGAGGAAGACACACAACCAACAGATAGAACACGCACAACCACCACAACACGCTCCATACCTACAACCCAACCAAAGATTACATGGGCTCACCACACATGTATCACGTGCAGCCAAATCGTACACACAAGCCACAGACAAGGGACATTCGACACCCCACACACATCCACAGAACACACCCACACACCTCACAACAAAGACACACAAAAGGTCCAACAAATCACACAAATCATTGTCGACGGCCAGACGGAGATGGTAACACCCAACAGCACACACACACCCAACACTAACATCACTACAGCACCCACCATCACATGCACACACCACACACCACACAAACAACAGCCATAACACATGACCACACACACGCACACCCGGACAACACAGGAATCTACACACACACCGTCACCTGCTCA
>JACBWV010000595.1:299548-349548 GCA_013435795.1 Chlamydomonas sp. ICE-L
AGATCTGCCAAGGAATCATGCCAAAGAATCGTACGTGCCAAAGAATCTCCACTTCTGCCGCGACCAGAGCCATGACGGCCTCCACCCCGCCCCTTCTTGTTTCTACGTGATCTGCCATTGAGCCATTCATCGGAACAGGATGGGCATGTGGAGTATGACAAAGAAAAATTGAAAATTGAAAAATAATTCGCCATGCCACAGGCGTGAGATTGAGGGAAAACTTCCGTTTGCGTGCATGTGTACATACTGGAGAAGAGCTACCATGTTGGGTTTATTTGGTTTTACAGACCCTCTGCGCCAGAGCTTGGACTACCGCGCCACAGCACAAAAGGAAGTTTTCTACCTCTTCCAAGGCGGCAAATCTGAGATTTTGTGAACCTGGCCAGGGCTCAAACGTCAGACCCGTCTGGTCGTTGACTGGGTAATACTACAGCCTAGCCCATACAGCCCAGAGTTCGAAACTTGACAAAGCAAATACTCATGCATGCGACTCCATGGGCAGGGCGAAGGTAGCCCCACTTTGGTTAGCCCCTACATGCCTAAACCCTAAACCCACATAGATTCCAAACCCTAAACCCTTAAACCACCTAAACCATAAACCTTTGAATCAAAACATTTACCACTAAACCCTAAACCCCCAAATTACCTTAACCCTAAACCTAACCCCACACCAGCCCACCCACCTTCTCACACACAAACACACACTACCACCTAACCCCAGCCATGCCACCCTCCCCCCACACCCCCACACACGAGCACCCTGCCACAGCTCCTCCCCAACCCCCCGCCCCCTTCCCCACCCTACCCACACACCAGTACATACCAGTGCCGCACAAATGGTCTTACACACCCACCCCACAAACACACACACACACGCACACACACATCAAAGCCTCAAGCCTAATAACACACACACTAACCTCAGCTCCCGCCACTCCGACGTCCCAACCAAACAGTGCCAGTGCCAGGGTGGCAGCGCCGCACATGTTTACCACCCTCCGAGATGCACTGGCAGGCCCTGCGGTGTGCTTGGGCCAGGTAGGCCAGTCTGTTCACTGTAATCTTCCCTCATCCCGGCCCAGTTGGGTCCACTGTGATGTGGGCTGTGGTGTAGGCTGTGGTGCCCACTGTTGTGCCCATTGTGGTGTGGGCCGGGGAGGCCAGTCTCAGCATTGGAATCCGACCTCACCCCCACCCCGTTGAGGTCAGTGACAGAGCAGCTAGCGCTTGCATGTGGGGGGCAGCATGTGCGTCCCATGAGTGAGGGAACAAGTGGGGGGGGGGGGGGTGTGGCGGAGGGTGCATGGGGCAGTTTTCAAGCAGGTGTGGGTGTGCAGGTGCTGCATGGCTGGATGCATAAATTAGGGAAGTCTTTTCGAGGGCAGGAACGTATATCTGTGAGTAATCTGGCTTCCTGCGAAGTAGTGACCGGGAGATTGGACAGGACTGATTGAAAGATTTGATATGAGTGAATGAGTCGTGCGATTGTGAGGCGATGTTACCCAGGCTGGACCAAGGCATTCGGGACCCAAACACTCGGGACCTCCGGAATTCGGGAACGTCCACGAATTCGCGCTGGACACATGCATGTGCACATGCGGGACAGCCTGCCGTATTTTAAATCGCACGAGATGGATGCTCCCATGCATATCGCACAACCAATCGTGTTCGCTCCTTTCAGCTGACTCTATCCGCCTCGCTGGCAGTGGCAGCGCTGCAACTGGTATTTCAAGCCCAGCTTAGTTGGTTCGATTGCATGGTCACATCAGCTTTCAGCGCTTGAACTCGTCAAACTTGTTGACAAGACTTGAGCCTGCCTAAGGCTAACCGACGTCTTCGGCAGTAGCTCTAACGTCCAAGCCTTCAGGCTGCTCACCGTCTGCAGGCAGGTGGTCAACATGGGCAGTACAAGGACTACTGCACAACACTCCTGAGCATAGTTGAAGTTGCTGAGTTGGAGTTGGAGTTGCTGAGTTAGAGTTGGAGTTGGATTACCTGAGTTGGATTTTGAGTAGCTGAGTCGGAGTTGGAGTTTCTGAATAACCCTGCAAAAGTCGGTCTCTAGCTGTCACAAGGTTTTTGTTCTTTGGAAGCATGCCTGCTCCTCTCCTTGGTTTCCATCACTGCTCTATAAGCTCTACTACCTCAACCTCCTAATCCCAGAGGAAGGGGACACCCATCGCTGCAACAGTCGGTATCTAGCTGTCTTGAGGTCTTCAGAAGCATGACTGTGCTTCGTCCTCATCTGCATCACTAGTATATAAGCTCTGCTACACCACACAGAGGAAGCAGACAAACATCTCTGCACTACTCCCACCACCACCAGCGCCTCAACCACCACCAAGAAGAACAAGACCAAGTACAAGAGCACCACCAACAAAAACAGCAACACCAACAACAGCACCCGCCACATTCTCTAGCTATCATGAGGTATTTCCAACCATGCCAGAGCTTCTTCCTCCTCTTCATCATCATCTTCTGGGATGACCTGACCAAATCAGGCGCCAACGCCGATACTGAGCCATGGGGTGGAGCACAGACCAAGGAGGGGGCCTTGCCCAAGAGCCAAGCTGGCATACCTCAGGTCCCGCGTTCGCTGAGTTGGAATTCAGCCAGGTTGCATGGCTCCAGGACCTTGGGTCCGATTTCCCCACACCCTTCAAAAGGGCTCGTTGACGGTGGCATTGACCAAGTAGGAGGTAATGCAGTAGGACCCCCACACACATCAAAGGGGCACGCTTCTGGTGGCAAGAACAACAAGCATGGTGACCCAACAGGAGGCAATGGCGTGGGATCCCCACACCCATCAAAGGGGGACCCTACTAGCGGCATGGACAACAAGCACGGTGATCCAACAGGAGGGAATGGAGAGCAAGCAGCAGCTCGTAAGACTGGTGCCTCTCACACTGCAGAAGCGAGGACTCACCCTGATTGTGAGAGTCACCATCCCCATGTACAGCTTCCTCAACCAGGCTACTCACACACCACAAGCACCCTTCGCTCTATAAAGCAGCCCCCTCCAAGTGAAACAGGCACCGCACAGCACGTGCATCATGCAAACCGGCAACAGCCCGCAACATGCATTCTCAATGGTGGGTCAAGCAACGAACAAGGCTCACTACAATACAATCATCAACCAAACAGAAATCAGCCTACAGCACAAGCCCGCAACAGTGGGCCAAGCAGCGGGCATGGTACATGTGGGATGAGTCAGCTGTGCAACTCTTCAACTCCCTACTCGCATCCCTCCCACCATGCTACTGAATCTGTGGGTGTAGACTGTGAGAGGCGCCCTTTTGCGTCCCCCTACCTACTTCTCCTATCCCATGCTGCCTGCCTTGCGTTAGGTTTCGTGTTCGCTTCATACTCGCATGGGTCAGGCTCCTCCAAGTCATCACCCCTGGAGAATGAGATCGGCGGAGTTCCTCGTGAGGGTCCACAAAAGGGTGCCCCACACAACGCCCAACCCAAGGGTTGCCTATGCCAGTTCCCACAGAAGGTTGCCCAACCTGAGGTCCTACCCAAGGGTGCTGGCCTATCTGTCAAAGAATTGGGTCTCGCTATGGCTGAAGCAAAGTCACTCCAAAGCGATGAGCAAGGCCAGGTAGCATCAGCGGATGGGCTGGTGTCAAAAGCATCAATACCGTACAGGCATGAGCCATTGCTGCCAGTTACGTGCGATGATGACGCATGTACAAATATGGATGCTGCTTGCAAAGATGGCGCATCTGCAGCAGAGCATGCTGCTGATGGTGGCACATCGGCGACAAAGCATGCTGCTTGCGATGGTGCATCTAATACAAGAGAGCACGAAGGTTGCAATCAAGGCAAATCTGCAGCAGAGCATGGTGCTTGCGATGGTGGACCGTCGGCAACAAATCATGGTGCTTGCAATGTTGCATCTATTACAAGAGAGGATGCAGGTAGCAATCATGGTGCATCTGCAAAAGAGCATGTGGATTGTCCTGGTAGAACATGGACAACAGAGCGTTATGATCTATCTCCCTACGGGGAGGTTGACACAGAAGTAACAGCTGACACGCAGACGGTTGCATCGTCAAACAGGAGGGGCCATGGCAGTCAGAGCATGAAGGCAGACATTCAGGTGGCTACCACTAAGTACATAGCATCATCTTCTAATGCGCGAGGCTGTGGCAGTGAGCATGGCGACCTAGCCTCGTCCTTGTGCACTGAACAGGAACAAGTCAGGGCCACGAATTCAAACGAGAGGGGCCGTGGCAGTGAGCATAGGGAGGTAGACATTACAGTGGCTACCACCACGCACATGACATCATCTTCAAATCCGCGGGGCTGTAGCAGTGAGCATGGCGAGCTAGCCTCGTCCTCGTGCACTGAACAGCAGCAACATGCATCATCATCAAGTGAGAGGGGTCATGGCTGTGAGCGTGGGGAGGTAGCCGCAGCCTCGTGCACTGAACAGCAGCAACATGCGTCATCTTCGAGTGAGAGGGGTCATGGCTGTGAGCGTGGGGAGGTAGCCGCAGCCTCGTGCACTGAACAGCAGCAACATGCATCATCTTCGAGTGAGAGGGGTCATGGCTGTGAGCGTGGGGAGGTAGCCGCAGCCTCGTGCACTGAACAGCAGCAACATGCATCATCATCAAGTGAGAGGGGTCATGGCTGTGAGCGTGGGGAGGTAGCCGCAGCCTCGTGCACTGAACAGCAGCAACATGCATCATCATCAAGTGAGAGGGGTGATGGCTGTGAGCGTGGGGAGGTAGCCGCAGCCTCGTGCACTGAAGCAGCAACATGCATCATCATCAGATGAAAGGGGTCATGGCTGTGAGCGTGGGGAGGTAGCCGCAGCCTCGTGCACTGAACAGCAGCAACATGCATCATCATCAAGTGAGAGGGGTCATGGCTGTGAGCGTGGGGAGGTAGCCGCAGCCTCGTGCACTGAACAGCTGCAACATGCATCATCTTTTAACAAGAGAGGCGGTTGCCATGAGCGTGGGGAGGTAGCCTCAGCTTCATATACTGAACATGACTCTGCTGATGACTCCAAGGCCCGGCTCAGCGGAGGGGTAGCCTTGTCCTCGTCCCACACTGAGCATCAGCCATTCAGGGCCTCATCTTCAAGTAAGAGCGGCCTTGGCGGTGAGCCGATGTCCCCGTCCTCATCCTACACTGAGCATCAGCAACCCAGGGCCTCATCTTTAAACATGAGAGGCCTTGGCAGTGAGCATATGGCCTCATCCTCATCCTACACTGAGCATCAGCAGGTGGTGCACCTGCGCAAGCCATCAAGCCTGAAAGTGCGGTTCAACGTTGATCTGCAGCTAGATGAAGGGGCTCTTAGGAACTTGAGCCAACAACTGGCTCGGCCAGTTACTCTTCTCGTGCGGTGCGATATACTTGACTGATATTATATATACATACATTAAAAAAATGTAAATATATTTATATATATATATATAGAGAGAGAGAGAGAGAGAGAGAGAGAGAGAGAGAGAGAGAGAGAGAGAGAGAAAGAGAGAGAGAGAGAGAGAGAGAAGTAAAGTATTGTATAAGTATATATATAAGTATAGTATGTACATATATATATACCTATAGTATTATATAAGTATAGTATGTATATATATATATATATCCCTTTAGTATTATATAAGTATATATAAGTAAATGTATAAGTATATACATAAGTATAGTATGTAAATATATATATATATACAAGGTGAGTTACACTTGCCTGTTATGTATGTCCCGGTTGGGAGGAGCAGGCTTGTCTTGGGTCAACAGCGGCCTGTCCGTGTCAATTGTAATGTATCGTAGGAATCTTCTAGAACAGTGAGATGTGCTTGGCTGCTAAGTTAATCCTGGGTGGAAGGAGCTGACTTGCCTTGGGTCAACGGTGGCCTTGGGTCTTGCCTTGGGTCAACAATGGCCTTGGGTCAACGGTGGCCTTGGGTCTTGCCTTGGGTCAACGGTGGCCTTGGGTCTTGCCTTGGGTCAACAATGGCCTTGGGTCAACGGTGGCCTGGGTCTTGCCTGCAACAATGGCCTTGGGTCAACGGTGGCCTTGGGTCTTGCCTTGGGTCAACGGTGGCCTTGGGTCTTGCCTTGGGTCAACAATGGCCTTGGGTCAACGGTGGCCTTGGGTCTTGCCTTGGGTCAACAATGGCCTTGGGTCAACGGTGGCCTTGGGTCTTGCCTTGGGTCAACAATGGCCTTGGGTCAACGGTGGCCTTGGGTCTTGCCTTGGGTCAACAATGGCCTGTCAACGGTGGCCTTGGGACAACAATGGCCTGTCAACAATGGCCTTGGGTCAACGGTGGCCTTGGGACTTGCCTTGGGTCAACAGTGGCCTGTCAGTGTCAATTGTAGGGCGGCTCAAAGAGTGTGAGCATGTTGCATCCATTTGCAACAGTCTTGCATTCATAGCTCACATGGGGGAATCGATCATCCAAGTCTTATTCCAATTTCAGGGTGGCTCGAAGAGTGCATGAACATGTTACATCCATCAGCAACTGTCTGGCATCTATAGCTCACATGAGGGAATTCATAACCCAGCTCTCATTCAAAGAATAGGGCGGCTCAGGAGTATACAAAAAATGGGGGACACCTATCCCTAAAATACATGGGGAGGGCTGACCCCCCCCCCCCCCCCCCCCCCCCCTTTGAATAGAAATACCCCTTTTTTGGAAAACTTAGATATGGATTCTGGGGGGTTACAATATGGCTCACATCATGGCATCCTCAGAATTTCCACACAAGGCTAGGGCGATACCAGCCATACCCACCCATTTACCCACCCACTCACCCATTAATTCACACAGCCTCCCACCCATTCTCCCACCCACCCGCCCAAGGGATAGATATTTATTGTACGAGTTCCAAAGTGGTGCCAATGGACTGCCCTTGCCAAGGCCTACTCATGTGTGGTCTCAGAATGTCATTTGGAGGTCTGAGTAAAAAGTTAGAAACAAACCTGAGGAGGGCTCCCCCACTTAATGAGGTGCTCAGAATGACCTCAAAAATGTCTCATAATATTGCCATGTTATATGCCATTACAGTCCCATTATCAGACAAAAATCGATTGGGAGAAGTAAACAATTGGAGGCCTTGACACCTCCTGGGCGGCTCAAAGAGTTTGTGAAGATCTTCCATCCATTACCAATTGGTTGTTGGCCCCAGTACAAGCAAACAGGCTGGCCCCATCAACCTCATGCCTCGTCATAAGGCATTTGTTTTTACTCATCCATAAGCAACAGTCTCGCATCCATAGCTCACATGGGGGAATTAATCTTCCAAGTCTTATTCCAATTTCAGGGTGGCTCACTGAGTGTGTGAACATGTTGCATCCATAAGCCAAACATTTCGTCTCTATAGCTCACATGGGGGAATTAATAACCTGATTCTTACTCAAATTTCAGGGCGGCTCAAAGAGTGTGTGACGATCTTCCATCCATTACCAATTGGTGGTTGGCCTCAGTGCAAGCAAACAGGCTGGCCCCATCAACCTCATGCCTCGTCATAAGGCATTTGTTTTTACTCATCCATAAGCATCAGTCTCGCATCCATAGCTCACATAAGGGAATCGATAATCCAAGTCGTTTTCCAATTCCAGGGCGGCTCAAAGAGTGTGTGAACATGTTGCATCCATCAGCAACAGCCTTGCATTCATCAGCAACAGCCTTGCATTCATCAGCAACAGCCTTGCATTCATCAGCAACAGCCTTGCATTCATCAGCAACAGCCTTGCATTCATCAGCAACAGCCTTGCATTCATCAGCAACAGCCTTGCATTCATCAGCAACAGCCTTGCATTCATCAGCAACAGCCTTGCATTCATCAGCAACAGCCTTGCATTCATCAGCAACAGCCTTGCATTCATCAGCAACAGCCTTGCATTCATCAGCAACAGCCTTGCATTCATCAGCAACAGCCTTGCATTCATCAGCAACAGCCTTGCATTCATCAGCAACAGCCTTGCATTCATCAGCAACAGCCTTGCATTCATCAGCAACAGCCTTGCATTCATCAGCAACAGTCTCGTACATATAGCTCACGCGGGGGACTCTTTATCCAATTGATGTTGATCGATTTACAATTTGTAATTTAGAATTAGCCGTTCATATTTATTTGTAAATAAACTTTTAGATGTTATTCATTGGGGGATTCTTAATCCAGCATGTATTCCCACTCTTCATATTCATATTCGAATTCCTTATACCATTCAAATTCAAATTCCTGATACCATACCTATTCCTATTCCCATTCAAATTCCTGACACCATGCCTATTCCTATTCCCATTCAAATTCAAATTCATGATACCAATACAATTCAAATTCCAGGGCGGCTCAAAGAGTGTGTGAAGATGTTGCATCCATCAGTAACAGTCTCTCATCCATAGCTCACATGGGGGACTCCGTGAGAGATCACCTGCAGCAAAAGACTATTCAGGAGCAGTGGACAGCTCAGCAGGTGTGACAGCTCAACTTGATCACCCATCTACATCACTCATCACTCATCACTCATCTCAATCGTTCTACGGGTCCTTCTGGGGGGCGGGGCCCCCCAGATTCACCCCGTTGTCCGTTTGTGCTACCAACCAACCGACGGACCAACTGAAAAAACAAAGCTTAACACGTCAGCCAACTGTCTAATAACTAACTGGCTTCGGCCAGCTCCAGTCTGTTGCCACCTGTCGTTCCGTTGCCAACACTCTCCGCCAATTCTCCGCGTAGCTCCCAACGCTGCATAGGACTTGTTCATGTAACATACGTAGGGATAGGCAATATGATATCATATGATATCATGTCATCATACGATATCATATGATATCACATGATGCCGGCAGTCTGACTAGGCTAAAGTTACCATTTATATACGATATCATTTGATGCAATTTGTATGATATCATATGATATCATACTCGCTTTTGGTCAAAATCATATGATATGCCGATCCCTAAACATACGCCAATAATACAATGTCATTCATGTAAAATCAAACAAACGCCAGTAATACAATGTCATTCATGTAAAATCAAACAAACGCCAATAATACAATGTCATTCATGTAAAATCAAACAAACGCCAATAATACAATGTCATTCATGTAAAATCAAACAAACGCCAATAATACAATGTCATTCATGTAAAATCAAACAAACGCCAATAATACCAATGTCATTCATGTAAAAGTCAAACAAACGGCCAAATACAATGATATTAATGTATTCATGTAAAATCAAACAATGGCCAATAATACAATGTCATTCATGTAAAATCAAACAACGCCAATAATACAATGT
The DNA here is from genome assembly GCA_013435795.1 of Chlamydomonas sp. ICE-L. NCBI lineage: Eukaryota > Viridiplantae > Chlorophyta > Chlorophyceae > Chlamydomonadales > Chlamydomonadaceae > Chlamydomonas > Chlamydomonas sp. ICE-L. Next base: position 308,827 of record JACBWV010000595.1, read on the forward strand.
CATTCATGTAAAATCAAACAAACCCAATATACAGTGTCATTCATGTAAAATCAAACAAACGGCCAATAATACAATGGGTCATTCATGTATAAATCAAACAAACGCCAATAATACAATGTCATTCATGTAAAATCAAACAAACGCCAATAATACAATGTCATTCATGTAAAATCAAACAAACGCCAATAATACAATGTCATTCATGTAAAATCAAACAAACGCCAATAATACAATGTCATTCATGTAAAATCAAACAAACGCCAATAATACAATGTCATTCATGTAAAATCAAACAAACGCCAATAATACAATGTCATTCATGTAAAATCAAACAAACGCCAATAATACAATGTCATTCATGTAAAATCAAACAAACGCCAATAATACAATGTCATTCATGTAAAATCAAACAAACGCCAATAATACATGTCCATTCATTAAAATCAAACAAACGCCAATAATATAAATTGTCATTCAGTAAAATCAAACATACCCCAATAAACATGTTCGTCATGTAAATCAAACAAACTCCAATAATACAATGTCCTCATTAAGAACAAACAAACGCCAATCATACAATGTCATTCAATTTCAAATCAAACAACCCAATAATACATTCATTCATTGTACAATCAACAAACGCCATAATATCCATTCATTCATGTAAATCAAACAAACGCCAATAGCCAATGCATTCATGTAAAAATCCAAACAAACGCGCAATAATACAATGTCATTCCATGTAAAATCAACCAAACGCCAATAATACAATGTCATTCATGTAAAATGCAACAACGCCAATAAACAATGTCTTCATGTCAAATCAACCAACAAACGCAGATAATACAATTCAGTCATTTACTCAACAAACGCATATACAATTCATTCATGTAAATCAAACAAACGCCAATATACAATGTCATTCATAGTAAAATCACAACAAACGCAATAATACAATGTCATTCATGTAAAATCAAACAAACGCCAATAATACAATGTCATTCATGTAAAATCAAACAAACGCCAATAATACAATGTCATTCATGTAAAATCAAACAAACGCCAATAATACAATGTCATTCATGTAAAATCAAACAAACGCCAATAATACAATGTCTTCATGGTAAATCAAACAAACGCCAATAATACAATGTCATTCATGTAAAATCAAACAAACGCAATAATACAATGTCATTCATGTAAAATCAAACAACGCCAATAATACAATGTCATTCATGTAAAATCAAACGAACGCCAATAATACAATGTCATTCATGTAAATCAAACAAACGCCAATAATACAATGTCATTCATGTAAAATCAACAAACGCCAATAATACATATTCATTCATGTAAAATCAAACAAACGCCAATAATACAATGTCATTCATGTAAAATCAACAAACGCCAAGTAATACATGTCATCATGTAAATCAAACACGTCAATATACAATATCATTCATGTAAAATCAAACGAACGCCAATAATACAATGTCATTCATGTAAAATCAAACGAACGCCAATAATACAATGTCATTCATGTAAAATCAAACAAACGCCAATAATACAATGTCATTCATGTAAAATCAAACAAACGCCAATAATACAATGTCATTCATGTAAAATCAATTGGGGACTCCGTAAGAGATCACCTGCAGCAAAAACATATGCAGGAGCAGTGGACAGCTCAGCAGGTGCAACATCTCATCTATATCTCCCATCCCGACCTAAATCACTCATCTACATTACTCATCCCTCATGTACACCATTCATCGACATCACTTTTCACTCATCAACATCACTCATCTACACCACTCTTCACTCACTGACATCACTCATCAACATCACTCATCTACATCACTCTTCACTCACCGACATCACTCATCTACGTCACTCATCTACATCACTCATCTACATTACTCTTCACTCACCGACATCACTCATCAACATCACTCATCATCATCACTCATCAACATCACTCATCAACATCACTCATCAACATCACTCATCAACATCACTCATCTACACCACTCTTCACACACCAACATCACTCATCTACGTCACTCATCTACATCACTCATCTACATCACTCATTTCCACACTCATCTACATCACTCATCTACTCCACTCATAGCCTTTACACATCAACAGCACTCATCGGCAGCACTAATCAGCATCACTCATCACTCATCGACATCACTCATTGACAGCACTAATCAGCATCACTCATCACTCATCGACATCACTCATTGACAGCACTAATCAGCATCACTCATCACTCATCGACATCACTCATCGACAGCACTAATCAGCATCACTCATCACTCATCGACATCACTCATCGACATCACTCATCGACATCACTCATCATTCATCTACATCACTCATCGACATCACTCATTGACACCACACATCGGCATCACTCATCTACCTTACTCATCTACATCACTAATAATTCTTCTACATCACTCATCTTCATCACTCCTCTACATCACTCATCTACCTTACTCATCTACATCACTAATCATTCTTCTACATCACTCATCTACCTTACTCATCTACATCACTAATCATTCTTCTACATCTCTCATCTTCATCACTCCTCTACATCACTCATCTACCTTACTCATCTACAAAACTCAGAATTCTTCTACATCACTCTACATCACTCATCTGTATCGTTCATCTACGTCACTCATTACTTGTCTCTATCACTCATCCTGAGCACACATAGCTAGGGATGGGCCGACATATGAACGTATGAACATACGCTTATATGTTGAGAGAATGACACCGTTGGATGGAGAGAGGTACAGATATGTATTGACTCGAGGCAATGATCACAGAAGGGGAAGCCGCTAGGGCTCCCCCAGAAGATTTTCTCAGATGAGGTTACGGGTATAGGAAAGCGGCTGTGTCCACGAGGACACGCCACTGTCAGTGAGACTGACCTAGCTGTCATCTAACTCTGACATATGTTCATACGTATATACACGCCATTTATTTTTTCTCGAAACATATACTCATCCGTTGTTTAAAAGCGTATGGGCTGTACTTCAAAACGTACAGCACGCACCACGGCAATTAACTTTCATGGTTTGCATTCAATTTCTGACTTTGATAGCTCATCAGAAAGCTCTTGAACTCAACTGTCACAATATGCACATCACATGCAGCTCCTTGCCCGAGTATTCAACTGACTCAACCTCCTACCCCCATCTCCTCTGTAGGTCCTGATCACCCGCAGCTTCCACCTGGGGCTGTTGGTGACGTGTGTCTTCTTGTTCAGAACCTCACTAGCCTACGGTCGCCTGCGTGCACTGCACATCACACGCAGCTCCTTGCCTGAGTATTCAACTGACTCATCCTCCTACTCCCACCCCGTGTGCAGGTCTTGATCACCCGCAGCTTGCACCTGGGGCTGTTGGTGATGTGTGTGTGCTTGTTCGCAACCTCACTAGCATACGGTCGCCTGCGTGCACTGCACATCACATGCAGCTCTTTGCCTGAGTATTCAACTGACTTAGGTGTGGGGACACACTCATGGTTCTCACCCTCTGCCTGGGTGCTGCGACCTCTCACGGGTGCAATTCTCAATGGCCCAGGAAGAGGTCTGTTTCACAAAGTTGGCTGCTACTTCCAGGAATTAGGTGAGGCTGATTTTCATGTATTATTTATTCATTCGTGTATTTATTTATTCATTCATGTATTTATTTATTTATTTATTTATGTATTTATTTATGTATCTCATATTTGTTTATTTATTCATTCATGTATTTATTTATTTATTTATTCTGATTTTGTTATGTATTCTGACATTGCAATGGTCGTCAATTGTTTGTTTCAATTGTACCCTTCTGTAAGTGAGCTAGGTGTGGAGACACGCTCGTGGTTCTCTCCCTCTACATTGGTGGTATGCCAGCCCTCTCTGATGGCATTCTCAATGTATAAGGTAGAGGTCTGTTGCTACTAAAGTTGGCTGCTACTTCCACAAATTAGGTGAGGCTGATTTACATTATTTATTTGTGCATTTATTATTTATTATTTTTGTCATTTATTTGTTATTTTTGTATTCAGGTTTTATTGATTTGTTATTGTTTTATGTATTTTGATATTGCAATGGTCGTTCATTGTGTGTTTCAGTTCTCCCTCCTGCAAGTGAGCTCGGTGTGGAGACACCCTCGTGGTTCTCTCTCTCTGCATGGGTGTCGCGACCGCTCTCTCTATTGCAATTCTCAATGTATAAGGTAGAGGTCTGTTGCACAAAGTTGGCTACTTTCAGGAATTAGATGAGGCTGATTTAAAGTATTTATTTATTTGTGTATTTATTTTTGCATTTGTGCATTTAATTATTTATGTATGGCTGACCTGCCGTCGCTCATCCACCTTTCACGCATAACCCTCTGTGTCTCCTCACCCCTCAGGTTTGCTTGCAGTTGGGATTGCCGCTGGTCTCTGGCTTGTGATCCCCCTCCTGGTGAAGCTCACATCAGGGATATGCATAGCTGACCAGACCTGGCTCCTTCACCTCTCACTCCTGCCTATCTCTCACTCATAACCCTCTGTGTCCCCTCACCCCTCAGTTTATTTGCAGTTGGGATTGCTGCTGCTATCTGGCTTTTAGTCCTACTCCTGCTGAAGCTCACATAGAGGGACATGCATGGCTGACCAGGCCTGGCTCCTTCACCGCTCACTCCTGCCTATCTCTCACTCCGGCCCCTCTGTTTCCCCTCACCCCTCAGTTTTATTTGCAGTTGGGGTTGCCGCTGTCTAGCTTGTTGTCCAACTCCTGCTGAAGCTCACATAGAGGGATATGAATAGCTGACCAGGCCTGGCTCCTTCACCTCTCACTCCTGCCCATCTCTCACTCCGGCCCCTCTGTTTCCCCTCACCCCTCAGTTTTATTTGCAGTTGGGGTTGCCGCTGCTATCTGGCTGGTGGTCCCAATCCTGCTGAAGCTCACTTCTAGGGACATGGCTTACCTGGCCTAAACCTCCTACCCTCCCCCTAGCCGGCCTAGCTGACCTGTTCTACCTGACCATTCACAACGCATTCGCTAATTCACCTCTCACTCCTGCCTCCCTTGCTTTGTCCCCTCACCCTCAGGTTTATTTGCAGTTGGGATTGCCGCTGCTATCTGGCGTGTGGTCCTACCCCTGCTGAAGCTCTCATCTGGTGACATGCATAGTTGACCAGGCCTGGCTCCTTCATCGCCCACTCTCGCCTATCTCTCACTCCTAATCCTCTGTTTCCCCTCACCCCTCAGTTTTATTTGCAGTTGGGGTTGCCGCTGCTATATGCTGAAGCTCACGTCGAGGGATATGGCTTACTTGCCGTCGCTCGTCAACCTTTCACGTCTAACCCTCTGTTTCTACTCACCCATCAGGTTTATTTGCAGTTGGGGTTGCCGCTGCTATCTGGCTTGTGGTCCCCCTCCTGCTGAAGCTCACCTCGAGGGATATGCATAGATCCTGGCAGCTAGATGTAGTTGTTGGGTTGGGTATTCTTGGAGGACCAGCAGGCAGCTATTTGCTTTCTAGCATGGGGGGGCTTTGGACAGTGTGGATTTTGGTGTGGTGGACCTGGTGTGGGGTAGCAGTGGTGATGTACCAAAAGCCAGCTGCGCAAGCACGGGGCTGGCTGAAGATGGCTGGCGTGCTGATGCTGTCGATAGTACTGCCAATTACAGCTGCTGTACTGCCGTTCAGCTCTTATGCTGCCACATATCATCATCACTGCGTGCAATGGATGTCTGGTTTGGTCGGGGCTGTGCTTGGTTTGGTTTGATGATAGGGTCCCACTAGCACCATTATAATTGCAGGTGCTGTACATCCTTTCAGCTTGTGTGCTGCCTCATATCATCATCACTGTGTGCAATGGATGTCTAGTTTGGTCGGGGCTGCGCTTAGTTTGGTTTGATGACATGGCCCCACTAGCACCATTAGAATTGCAGCTGCTGTCCTGCCTTTCAGCTTGTGTGCTGCACCCTGTCATCACATATATCTTTGGCGGAGCCCCCCCTCCTGGGGGGCAGGAGGCCGGGAGGCCCATATTCACCCTGTTGTCCGTCCAAATAACTAACTGGCTTCGGTCAGCTCCATCGTTGCCACCTGTTGTTCCGTTGCCAACACTCTCCGCCAATTTATCGCGTCGCTTGCAACGCTGCATAAAACTTGTTAGCCAAGTCACTTTAGCCTAGTCCCTCAAGCCTCTTTGACTTACCCCTGGACTGCAACGCCCTATAATCAGTTCATCACATACATTTTTAGCCCAGCTAGTCCCTTCAGCCTCTTTGGCCTATCCCTGGACTGTAACACCATATCATCACACATATCTTTAGCCTAGTCCCTTAAGCCTCTTTGACTTACCCCTGGACCGTAACACCCTATAATCATTTCATCACATACATTTTTAGCCTGGCTAGTCCCTTAAGCCTCTTTGGCCTACCCCTGGACTGTAACACCGTATCATCACACATATATTTAGCCAGTCCCTCCAGCCTCTTTGGCCTACCCCTGGACCGTAACACCCTATCATCACAGATATCCTTAGCTTATCCTTAAGCCTCTTTGGCCTACCCCTGGACTGTAACACCATATCATCACAGATATCGTCAGCCTAGTCTCTTCAGCCTCTTTTGCCTACCCCTGGGCTGTAACACCCTATCATCAGTACATAACAGATATCTTTAGCCTAGTCCCTTCAGCCGTGGAGGTGTTGCACCATATACATTTTTGATATGGCCTTGATTTTTGATTCAGGAAGGATAGCTGGTAGCCTGGTACACTCCCCCCGTCCCCTGGAAGTTGCGTTGTGGGCTTATCTCGGGTCGACGCCAGGGTAATTCAAAGCGCGCGCTTTTGAGCGCTGTCTTTTTGACCCCCCTCTGCGCTTTAAGCGCAGTTTTTTGCAACCCCTTGTGGGCGCTGCAATCAATTTTTGCGCTTTTTGCACTACAAAGTTTTTTTGTTTTCAAGTGCGCTAAAGCGCTGGCCAATTTGGCCATTTGAAGTACCCTGGTCAACGCTGGCCTGTCTGACATTTTGTAATTGATTTGGTTCTGTGACATGGTCTGTCTGTTTGTCTGTCAGCCTTCAGGCTGCTCACCATCTCCCTTAAACCAGGGCTCCCTTAACACAACGGCCCACCAGGCGGTATCATTACCTTTTTCAGGAGGACCCCCGGCTCTGTTGCCTGAGACGCAACGAAGTGTAACGCCTGCGTCCTTCAACGCAACGGACCCTTCCTTCTGCTCAGAGGACCCTCCCCACGTTGCATCTGCGATGGACGACGCAGCGTCCTGAGCAGCCCTGTTGTGGTGACACAGGGGCGGATATTTGGACAACTGCATTTTTTTGGCTAGAACTTGGTTACATAGCCAGCAACCACGGGTGCGGGCAAATGGACAACTGCATTTTGTTCACTATGGGGGGCAACACGTAACCAAGATCAAGTTCAAGGTAGCACTGGTTTGAACTTGGTTATATAGTCAGTTCAAGGTAGCACTGGCTTGAACTTGGTTAAATAGCCAGCATCCACGGGTGCGGGAAAATTTGGCAGCTGCATTTTTTGGCTTAAAGTTGGATACATATATAGCCAGGAACCACGGGTGCGGACAATCGGACAACCTCATTTTTGGGCTTGAACTGGGTTACATAGCCAGCAACCACGGGTGCGGACAATTGGACGACTGGCTGTTTTGCCTTGAACTGGGTTACATAGCCAGCAACCACGGGTGCGGACAATTGGACGACTGGCTGTTTTGCCTTGAACTGGGTTACATAGCCAGCAACCACGGGTGCGGACAATTGGACGACTGGCTGTTTTGCCTTGAACTGGGTTACATAGCCAGCAACCACGGGTACGGACTATTGGACGACTGCCTGTGCTGGCTTGAACTGGGTTACATAGCCAGCAACCACGGGTGCGGACAATCGGACGACTGCCTGTGCTGGCTTGAACTGGGTTACATAGCCAGCAACCACGGGTGCGGACAATCGGACGACTGCCTGTGCTGGCTTGAACTGGGTTACATAGCCAGCAACCACGGGTGCGGACAATCGGACGACTGCCTGTGCTGCTTGAACTGGGTTACATAGCCAGCAACCACGGGTGCGGACAATCGGACGACTGCCTGTGCTGGCTTGAACTGGGTTACATAGCCAGCAACCACGGGTGCGGACAATTGGACGACTGCCTGTGCTGGCTTGAACTGGGTTACATAGCCAGCAACCACGGGTGCGGACAATTGGACGACTGCCTGTGCTGGTTTGAACTGGGTTACATAGCCAGCAACCACGGGTGCGGACAATTGGACGACTGCCTGTGCTGGTTTGAACTTGGTTACATAGCCAGTAACCACGGGTGCGGACAATTGGAAAACTGCCTGTGTTGGCTTGAACTTGGTAGCATAGCCAGCAACCACGGGTGGGGACAAATGGAAAATTGCATTGTTGGGCTTGAACTTGGTTAAAAAAGGGTACTGATAACGCCTGGATGCTGCGTCCTCCGTGGCAGACGCAACATGGGGAGGGTCCTCTGAGCAGAAGGAAGGGTCCGTTGCGTTGTAGGACGCAGGCTAGACAAATCGTTGCATCTCAGGCAACAGAGCCAGGGGTCCTCCTGAAAAAGGGTCATGATATTGCCTGGTGTGGCGTGGTGTTAAGGGAGCCCGTACGCGGGTGGGGAGCGGCCTCCTACCTCAACTGGACAAGCTACCATCGCGGTCGACGACGACCTGCGACGCCAAGAGCGACCAAGGGGGAGTCGAACCCCCGACTCTTCTTCCTCAAGCAAAAGAAAACTTAATGAACTTGGTTAATTAGCCAGCAAACACGGGTGGGGAGTCTGGGGACAATTGGAAAGCTACCTTTGTTGGCTTGAACTTGGCTACATAGCTTCAGCCAGCAATTCGGCTGCTCGCCATCTTCAGCCTTTTGGGCGGAACCCCCATTTCCCCGGGAGCCCCCAGAGTCACCCCGTTCTTGTGTTGCCCAGTTGTCAGCACGTGACCCTGGCCCTAACTTTGTCGTAAACCTTGGCTTCGGTCCGCTGCACTCAACTTGGGTGCAACTCTCCCAAGCCAATTTCCCTTGGACTTATTGCGGCTATATTATCACTGTAGCACGAACTCAGGCCCCCCATCGGTAAAATGATTGCCTGGTGTCTAGTTCATCAATGCCTTGCCTTTTTAGCCCTTCCTGTCTCGGTTGGGCAAGTCCCTTTGGCCTATTTCACTATTTGACCTACCACTGTACTGTAACTAACAACAAATACCCACAATAACGGTGAGCAGCCCGAAGGATGGTATACCATGTAGTCAAATATAATTCGGAAAACATCGGTTTCAACAGGTTTCAAAGGTCAAATCAGTTTGTCAGGGTCCCATGGCTAGCTAGCTGCGACATCTATCTATCTATCTATCTATCTATCTATCTATCTATCTATCTATCGATCGATCGATCGATGTCTTAATATCTATCTATCTATCTACCTATCTATCGATGTCTAAATATCTATCTATCTATAGCTACACTTGATCTGGCACGTCTTAAAACTGTCTAATGCGTTCAGTAAGTTCCCTGCTTTCCGTGGGTATCGCACGGGGGGGCTTGGAACTGGAAGACGGTGAGCAGCCTGAAGGCTAGGAGATCATGGAGTCAAACCGAATTCAGCAAGCATTGGTTTCAGGGGTCAAATCAGTTTCTCCTGAAGTTCCTATTGCTAGCTAGCTACTCAATCTATATAAATATCAATCTATATATCTACCGGTATCTATGTCTACATATCTATACATCTATATATAGCCACACTCAATCTGGCATGCCTTAAAACTGTCTAATGCGCTCAGCAAGCTCCCTGCTTTTCAGTTTCTCCTTAAGCTCCCATGCAGGGTAGATCAGGATCAACCAGTGGGGGAGGCTCCCCCAAGGAGAAGGCGGACTGATCACCCACGGACTCCACAATAGGAAGTGACCATGGAAGTTGGTCAATCCGAAAGCACCGAAAGTCCTCAATCTCTCAAGTCCCCAACTGGAGGACCCCCAGCTCTGCGTCCTGAGACGAAACCAATTGCATAGCATGCGTCCTGAGCATGGAACTTCATTTCGTCATTTGGTTGGCGCTTTTGACGCAACTACCTCCTTTTGGGTTGCGTTTTTGACTCCACTGAAAATTGAAATCTGCGCGCTGTGCCCAGAGGTTTTTTTTTCTTCCGTCAATCGCGCAGACAGGCTCAAAAACCTTGCGCACTAGCGTGCACCATGTAGTACCCTGGTCCTGAGACGTAACCAATTCCATAGCCTGCGTCCTGAGACGTAACCAATTTCATAGCCTGCGTCCTGGGACGCAACCAATTGCATAGCATGCGTCCTGACACACAACCAATTGCAAAGGGTTTATGTTTTTAATGGGGGGGGGGGGGAGTTGAAGGAGCCACCTCATTGGGTGAATATCACGCTATCACTCATCTCAAGTCAGGCTGACGCAGATGGTGTCGAGATTCTTTCTGGTGCCTCTGTGGCATTCGTTCATCTTGAGGGAGTGAAGAAGGAGTGAAGGAGACACCTCATAGGGTGAATATCGTTGCATGACACATCTCAAGTCAGAGGGACGCAGATGACGTTGAGATGTACAGGTGCAGGATGTTCGTTTAGGGGGGGGAGGCGGGGGGGGGGGGGGGGGGGGGGGGGGGGGGGGAAGGAGCCACCTCAGAGGGTGAATGTCATGTAATGACTCATCTCAAGTCAGAGGGACCCAGATGGCGATGATCCTGTTATACAAAAACAACCTGCTGATAGACAAGACAAGATTTCGTGACTCATCCCAAGCAAGACAGACGCAGATGGTGTCGAGATTCTTTCTGGTGCTTCGGTGCCATTGGCTCAGGGGGAGTGAAAAAGGAGTGAAGGAGACACCTCATAGGGTGCATATCGTTGCATGACACATCTCAAGTCAGAGGGACGCAGGTGACATTGAGATGTACAGTTGCATGATGTTCTTTTAGGGGTGGGGGTGGGGGTGGGGTGGGGTGGGGTGGGGTGGGAGTGAAGAAGGAGTGAAGGAGCCACCTCATAGGGTGAATATTGATTCATGAGTTATCTCAAGTCAGAGGGACGCAGATGAGGTTGAGATGTACAGTTGCATGATGTTCGTTTAAGAGTGGGGGGGGCAGTGGAGAAAGTGTGAAGGAGCCACCTCCTAGGGTGATTGTCATGTCACGACTCATCTCAAGTCAGGCGGACACAGATGGTGTTGTTAGGTACAGGTGCATGATTTTTGTTTAGGGGAGAGGGGGCGGGGGGGGGGGGGGGGGGGGGGGTCATGGGGAGAGGTTAAGGATCCAACTCCTAGGGTGAATATCATGTCACGACCCAGGTTGCTCAAACGTGATTTATCGCGAAGTTAAGATTTCGGCCGCTTTGGATGGAAAAAAATGGACCCCTCTAACTTTTGTACAACTTTATTTTTGGCTAAAAAAAATTTTTTTTTTTTTTTTAGTTATGGATAAGCTCTCCTCCAAAGCGAAGATGCGGTACGGCAGCTTTTTTCTTGCCCCCCCTCGTCACGACCTATCTAAAGTCAGACAGACGTAGATGGAGTTGAGATTCTTTCTGGTGCCTCGGTGCCATTTGTTCATTAGGAGGGGAGGGGGGGGGGGGGGGGGGGGGTGAATATCATGTCACCACTCATATCAAGTCAGGCTAACACAGATGGAGTTGAAATTCTTTCTGGTGCCTTAGTGCCATTGGTTCGTTGGGGGGGGGGGGGGGGGGGGGGGGAGGGTGAATATCATGTCACCACTCAAATCAAGTCAGGCGGACGCAGACAGATTTGAGACTGTTTCTGGTGCCTATGTGCTATTGCTTCATTAAGGGGGGGTGGGAGGGTGGTGGTGGTGGTGGTGGTGGTGGTAGAAGGAACCACCTCCTAGGATGATTGTAATGTCACCACTCATCTCAAGTCAGACAGACGAAGATAGAGTTGATATGTTTCTGGTGCCTTTGTGCTTTTGGTTCTTTACCCGGCTGGGGGGGGGGGGGAGGAGCCACCCCCTAGGGTGATTATCATGTCACCTCTCATATTAAGTCAGATGGCGTTGATATATCTAGGTCCATAATGTTAATAAGCTCGATGATGCCAGCTACAAGAATAGCAGCCATGAAAACTATGACCCCGCACAGCAGTACGAGATCAGCCCACGACACTTTATCCTTGTAGCCGAAATTATCAGCATGCCTGGGGCCAGATCTTAGGGCAGTAGTGGTAGCTGCGTGTGTAGCTGGGTGCGCAGCCTTGTAGCCAATCTTCTCAGTGTGCTTGGGGTCAGATCCTGGGGCAGTAGTGGTAGCTGAGTGTTTAGCTGAGTGTGACGTGGCTTCTTTTGCTGAGCTGGCACTCACACTGCTCCTAGGCTGACTCGCCAGGGTTGGTTGCACAGTTGTGGAAGCTGCTGAGAAGCTGCTGTCTGCAGTGATTACAGAGCAGGATGTGGCAGCTGCTGAGAAGCTGCTGTCTGTAGTGATTCTTGAGCAGGTTGGGGAATAGGCCGAGGGGGAGGGCGAGGGGCGGGTGGGATTGGCTGCTGCTGTTGTTGTTGCTGCTGTTGTTCCTGCTGTTGATGCTGTTGATGCTGCTGCAAGTGTTTGAGCTATTGAGTCTCTTGCACTTGGGGCGCCTTCCTCACCCCCCTTGGCTGGCCTCGCATGAACTTGCCCATCCTGACCTGCCCTGGATGCAGGATCTAGCTGGCCTGTGGTAGGTGTCTGCCCTGCCTTTGGCTTGGCCCTCTTCTTGCTCGACTTCGTCCCTGAGCTGTTGGCCATGGCGGTGTGTCTGCACGAGCGAGTTACAGTTTGTTTCTCATGGGTTGACGCAGGGAGGTGCAAAAACAAATACACCCTGATGGTGTCAAAAAAGTTGAAATATCTATGAAGGGGGGGGGGGACCCGACCCAATGAAATTAACTAATCGAGTTAACGGTGTTCCTGCGTGAGCAAGTTACGGATTTGTTTCTCATGGGTTGAAAGTACAATTAAAAAAAGGTGTGTGCCTGCACGAGCAAGTTACGGATTTGTTTCTCATGGGTTCAAACGGGAGGGCTAAAATTGAACTCCAATGCAGAGTAATGCCTAAATAACCTAAGAAGAGCTGCCCCCCCCCCCCCCCCCTTCCCCCCCAACACACACACATACACGAACACACACACACCCTAAATAGAAATAAGAGGCATGTTCTGAAATTAAATATGGATTATGTTTTTTTACACTACCGTAGTGCGCACACAATGGCATCCTAAAAAATCCCAAACAGGGATTGCGTGATAGTCAAGATTCGGTGTGTCTGCACGAGCGAGTTACGTATTTGTCTCTCATGGGTTGAAACAGGAAGGTCCAAAAACAAATACACCCTGATGGTGTCTAAAAAGTTGAAATATTTATGAAGGGGAGGGAGGGAGGGGGGGGGGGGGGGAGGGACCGGAAGGAGGGACCCTAACCATGAAATTAACTTTGAGTTACCAGTGTGTTTGCACGAGCGAGTTACGTATTTGTTTCTCATGGGTTGAAACAGAGGGATGCAAAACTAAATACACCCCGATGGTGTCTAAAAATGAAAAAACAGAAAGAGAGTGGGTTGCGGATTTCTTTCTCATGGGTTAAAACTAAAATTGTAGGTGACAAGAATGCTTTGATTTGAATTGATTATGCTACTGCCCAAGACGGCAAGCAGTCTTCAAGGCTGGAGCCATGTAACCAAATTAATGTTTCAAATTCATAAGCATTTTTTTAAGTGCGACGCGTCGCCATTTTGTCACTGCATGGCGACGCATGGGTGTGGCTAAAATAGTCAGAAATGACCCCCCCCCCCCCTTCTCCCCCGGGCTCTGCGCTTTGCGCTTTGCGCTCTGCAAGGTACGGGGGGCAGCGCGTCGCACTGGGATTGCGCCAAGTTGCTCAATTTGCGACGCATCGCACAAAAGTGAAACTGTTTATGGGTTGAAAAAAGTGAGTATCAAATGGAAGGTATTGTAGCATTGTATCAAATGTAAGGTATTGGTGCATTAGAGGCAAGTTGGATGGTGGGGAAGGGGGTGGGCAAGTGAGGGTGGTGGTGTATGTTGGGAGATGTTGTTTGTTTGTTGTGGTGGCGTGTGTGTGTGTGTGTGTGTGTGTGTGTGTGTGTTTGTGTGTGTGTGTGTTTTTGTGTGTGTGTGTGTGTGTGTGTGTGTGTGTGTGTGTGTGTGTGTGTGTGCGTGCGTGTGTGTGTGTGTGTGTGGTGTGTGGTGTGTGTGTGTGAGGGGGGGGGGGGGGGGGGGTACATTTGGATGGTGGTGTGGTGTGGTTGGTGGGCGGTGGTTGTGGGGGGGTTGGGGTGGTGCATTTGGGATTGTGGGTGTTTAACCTAACTGCCTGGAGCTCGATGCTCCGAAGGATATTCAGTCAAACCTGTTACTGCTATCTTTCAGACTTTCTTAGACTTTCTCGCACCCCTTCCAATAATAGTTGCAATGGCATATTTCATATATCAGAGGCCCATCTCTATTTTGGTGTGGTGTATTTGGGAGTGGTGGTGTTGTGGGGGTGGTGGTGGGCTGCGTTTGGCTTGTGGTGTGGTGTGGGTGGTGGTGGTGGCGTGGGGGGTTGGGGTGGTGCATTTGGGAGTGGTGGTGGTGTGGGGGTAGGGGTGGGCTGCGTTTGGCTTGTGGTGTGGGTGGTGGGTGGTGGCGTGGGGGGTTGGGGTGGTGCATTTGGGAGTGGTGGTGGTGTGGGGGTAGGGGTGGGCTGCGTTTGGCTTGTGGTGTGGTGTGGGTGGCGGGTGGTGGCGTGGGGGGTTGGGGTGGTGCATTTGGGAGTGGTGGTGTGATAACTTGCAGGATAGCAACTCCAATGGACATTCAGTCAAACCTATAACCACTGCCTTTCAAATTTTCTCATACTTCATTGCACCCCTTCCAATACAAGTTGCTATGGTGCACCTCAGAGTTTCATTTTCAATTTGGGGTAGTGCATTCGGAAGTGGTGGTGTGCTAACCCAACTATTTGCAGTTAGGTTATCACCACTCCCAGTCATATTCAGCCAAACCTGTAACCACTGCCTTTCAGACTTTCTTGCACCCCTTCCAATTATAATTGCTATGTCATATCTCAGAGGTCCCTCTATATTTTGGGGTGGTGCATTTGGGAGTGGTGGTGGTGTGGGGGTAGGGGTGGGGTGCGTTTGGTTTGTGGTGTGGTGTGGTGTGGGTGGTGGGTGGTGGCGTGGAGGGGTGGGGTGGTGCATTTTGGAGTGGTAGGGTGCTTACCCAACTACTTGCAGTTACGTTATTACCACTCCCAATCATATTCAGCCAAACCTGTAACTGCTGCCTTTCAGACTTTCTTGCACCCCTTCCAATTATAATTGCTATGTCATATCTCAGAGGTCCTTCTATATTTTGGGGTGGTGCATTTGGGAGTGGTGGTGGTGGGGGGGTAGGGGTGGGGTGCGTTTGGTTTGTGGTGTGGTGTGGTGTGGGTGGTGGCGTGGAGGGGTGGGGTGGTGCATTTTGGAGTGGTGGGGTGCTTACCCAACTACTTGCAGTTACGTTATCACCACCCAGTCATATTCAGCCAAACCTGTAACCGCTGCCTTGCAGACTTTCTTGCACCCCTTCCAATAATAATTGCTACATGGCATATCTCAGAGATCCATCTCTATTCTGGATTAGTGCATTATGAGATTTTGAGCTAACCTAACTGCTTAGATGTAGGTACTCCCATGGATATTAAGTCTTACCTGGTACCACTGCCTTTCAGTATTTCTCAGACTGTTTAGGACTTCTTTCAATGATAACTTAAATGGTGCATCTCATGATATCATCTGTATTTTGCAGTGGTGCACGATGAGGTGATGTACTTCAGTACTTAACTGCGTGTAAGTAGGTACTCCCAAGAATATTCAGCCATACCTGGCACCACTGCCTTTCAGTATATCTCAGACTGTTTAGGACCGCTTTCAATGATAATGTCTATGGTGCATCTCAGAATAACATCTGTATTTTGCAGTGGTGCACGATGAGGTAATGAGCTTACCCAACTGCCTTGGAGTGTGGTACTCCCAAGGGTATTCAGCCAAACCTGTTACTGCTACCTTTCAGACGTTCACAGACTTCATTACACCCAATGAGAATTGCCATGGTGCATCTAAGGGGTCCATCTCTATTTTGGGGTGGTGCATTTTTGAGTGGTGGAGCACTTACCCATTTCCAGGCTGACCATTCTGGCTAGGCAGCTTGTTGTGAGTAGGTACTTGAATATCTTGAGCTCCCCCATGGCTCGATGAAATCGGCTTGCGCTGGCGAGCTCCTTTCGCAGGTATCCACCCGTCATTCTCAATTTTCAGCTCACTTCCGCCTTTTGAATTCTTTGAGCTAGCAGGCATGCCGGTGCGAAATAGAAGCCTCCTCGAGGAGCTCTATGAACGCATCAAATTCGGCACAGTGCTCGCATTTCAGCTGATTTCAGCTTGAATTGAAACGGGTCCAGTACAGCGGGATTGTGTGGAGATCTTTGAGGGGGGCAGTGCTCGGCTTTGAATTTGAGTTGGGGTCGTTTGGGGATCAAGCGCACCCACTGGGCCAGGCAGGCGCACCCGCGCGGTGAGGCAGGCGCTGAAGGTTGGTGGATCCAGCCCAAGCCAGCTGACCTTGCAAGCAGGGTTGTTAAAAATTACGTTTCACGCAGATTTCGGCGGGTCTGTTACGTTGCCTACGTAGACTTGGGCTCATGAAACGTAGAATTGGCTCGTGAAACGTAGATTTATTAAAGATAAAAAGTTGGTCCCGACTCCCGAAGACCTTCTGGAACTGAACTGTAATCGTATTAAATTCCAAAACCTCTATCGGTACGTATGTTATGTAATTACTCGAGGACTCTTGGATGGGTCTACCATCAAGAATCCAATCGATGCGGTGCCATCCGATGAAATTGTGGTGAGAGACAAGAATCTGCGTAATTAGTGGCAGTGGCGAAAGAAAAGAGAAAAACTGCCTCGTTAATGGAGTCCCACTACTATTAATAACCCCTATTTTCAGTCAGCCGGCTACTCATCAGTGGGTCCTAGTAGTTGTGTCCCTCTGCCATTTATGTCCCGTTCCAAGTCCGCAGCTCCGCACCATAAGCAACCACTCACTGGGAAAGGTCTTCCTTGCCTGACAGTTTCCGCAACCACTTCGACCAGACCCGGTAAGTTACCATTCCTGTTCGCTTATACCATCTCATTTTGGAACCTCCCCACTGGGGAGTCCCTAGGGGGGTCCTAGGCAAACGTCTCCCCGCCTGGCTACGCCCTCCCTCCATTACTGAAGAAGACTGGATTAGAATGAGACCTGACCTTGCCATCCTACCTGACATAGAATCTCCTACTTGTCTAATTGATAAAGTCATTTGGCTCCTTGAGCTTGGTTACTGCTCTGATACCAACCATGCCACCAAATTCATCACCAAACATGCACAGCATGTTAGACTAGTGAACGGCCTCCAACTGGCTGGGTACTTCGTTCACTATGAAATCATCACTATTGGAACAACGGGGACCATTCCAACCTCTTTTCTGACTTCTATGACGAAGTTCGGACTTACCAGATTGCGTGCCCTCAAACTGGCGAACAAGATCCACTCCAACTCTATTTCTTTCAAAGTATTTTACAATGAATGTCGACGCTTTATGGAGACCCAACAGGGCTCTATACCAGGGGACTAGCACAGACCGTGCCCCCCCCCCCCCCCCCCCCCCCCCCCCCCCCCCCCCCCCCCACACACACACACACACACACACCTCATGTTTTAGATTCTCCCAGCTACAGTGTGTTGGTGCATCCTAACCGGGGTGAAAAAACCCCGTAGTAAGATGCAGTGGCATGATGAGGCCACGGTGCCTGGGGCTTGCCTAGGGCTCGCCCGTGGCACCGTAGATTCTTTTTTTTTAATGAGGCGATCCACGGTGAGTACTGCTAGCTCCGGCTTACGCAGTGGTGTCCTTAATTTCACGTCCTGTGAGTGACTGCATTACACGGATGTAACAATTTCAATTTCAATTTCTCATTTTGGAACTCCCACTACCAATTACGTTCTCACCGCGTCACAAATTGGAAATCTTACCCTCTACTCATTGATAGGGCAACAAGTGATTGTCGCGCGTTTATTGTACAAGACTAGACCTCTGTTGCGCTCCAACACTTGATCGAATAGCTCCATCAGGATTGGCAACGCCATTCGAATTGAATCCTCGGTGTTGAGTCGGGAGACCCTCCTCCTGGGGTGAAATACCTTTCACGACTAAAAACAAACTTTTTCCTTGTAAAAGCCTTGTTCCTGAAGATTGTCAATTCGGTACCAGCATTTAGATCGGAACCTATTTGACGAGATCTATGTTTTCTTGAACTTGAACTTGGTTACATGGCTTCAGCCAGCTGACTGGAAATACGAAAAATGAAAAAGTGGGAAGTGACCGAAGGGGCAGGGTTTTTCTTTTCGTTGTTAGAGCCCCCCCTCCCTTTCGTTGTTAAAGCCCCCCCTGTTCTGTTTCTATTCTGGTTAGGGAGCCATCCGACCTTCTCAGTTTAAGCTATTTATAGCTATTTTCAGATTGGCTTCTTTCAGCATTCGTATTTCAAATTCAACTTCGGTATATATTTATAGAAGGACTGAAATATTAAAGGACTGGGTGCGTAGTCTATCTGTTGACCTTTCTTTCAATTCATGTTTTACTTTTTGCATATTCCACAGGCATCGTGTGACACCCCAGACAGGCAACGGGGGGCAAGACCACAGGAATGAAGCAACGTAGCTTCCTCTTAGTGGCAACTTCGCTGCTGGGGGCCCTCATCATCATGTGCGTTGCCATCATCATTTTGGAGGGTGGGGTTGGGGAGCGTGCGGTGTGTACGTGGTGTGTGTGTGTGGGGTGGGGGGGTGGGGGGGGAGGGGGGATAAAGATATTCACCTCAAAGGTAGGGTGGGTCTCTCTGCACTAATCCTACACTGGAAGGATTGTACGTGATGTGTCAGAGTCTTTCCTACTCAAAATAATGAGGAAGTAGACGCATTGTGAGCACACTTATATTTTTGTGTCTGCGGTGGGTGTTACACAATAAGGGCTTCCGTAAAACAACAAAGAAACATAAGCGAACCTAGGGGGCTATGGCTCTAGAACTATGGGGTAAAAGTAAGAAAATAAATACAGCTGGTGGTAGTGGAAGGAAGGGTGGGAAAGCGAAGCAAAATGAAATGTGTATCCTCTTTTGGTGTATTCTTACTGTCCGGCGGTGACATCCCAAGGCTACAACTCTATACGGGACCTACCCATCCATAATAAACTCGTGATGCATCAAAAGTAAAGGCAATCACACAACGAGTATACGTTTCATGCAACAGGCAATGTAGTATATACAATATAATATAGTATAATATAATGCAATGTAATGTAATATAATGTAAAGCAATATAATGTAATTCAATGTAACATAATATAATATCATTGAATTTAATATCATATAATATATAACATGCACCAGGAATGAGGTAGGGTAGGTGGGTGGGTTCGTTCAGAATAAAAGGAGGGGGGGGGGGGGGGGGGAGGGGGGGGAATGAAGAAGAAGAAACAAATGAAGAAAGTGATTTGTTCGCGTTTGCTTATATATATATATATATATATATATATATATATATATATATATATATATATATATCTATCTATCTATCTATCTATCTATCTATTACTGCCAAAGACGGCGAGCAGCCAAATGCTGGCTGAAGCTATGTAACCAAGTTCAAGTTCAAGTTAAAATATAACATGCACCGGGGGTGGGGTGGGTGGGGGGCTGACATAGAATTTCGTGTCATCTACAAGTAAGCAACAGCTTCTAGGCAGCTCTCTGAGCCAGACCCTGGGCCATGTCCCACGATGTCTACACAACAGGGTACAACTAAGCGCGCGCGGCAGCGCGATTTCGCACACGCTTTTTGAGCCTCAGTTTTTTCAACGCCCTGTGGGCGCAGCGCGCAGTTTTTGCACCAAAAAGCGCTGACCAATTTGACGTTTGTGCGATTTAAGCGCTGACCAATTTGGCAAGAAGTAGTACCCTTGTCTACACAACAGGAAATCTGGTTGTTTCAGCTTCAAGTTGCACTAGGTTGCACCAGGCTTTGCGGACTGTCATCCTGTCCACATCACGCTTTTCATTTTATTTGTATTGAAATAATTTCACCTCAAAATGGTTGAGGTTATGAATAGCCGTTCGTGCAGCATCTCTCTTCAGTTACTAACATAATAAGTTTCCCAGAATACGAATATATACATATGATTTTGAGGATGGTCGGATGACCCCCCCCCCCCGATGTTAGTTGTGGAGTGGGCTTGTCTTGGGCCAACTATAGCATGGCTGTTGGAAATCGGAATTGGAAATAATGTAATGCAATGAATAATACACACACATATCCGCCCATCTAGGATAGTCATTCACCCACGCACTGTTACAGTCCGGGAGTGCGCCAAATAGGCTAAAGGGACTTGCCCAACCGTGGCAGGAGGGGCGAAAACGAAACAGCACTAATAAAATGAACCCAAAACACCCACCCAATACTCGGCAGACAAGACCCTTCCACAACTCTGAACCCTACTGCTATAGTACAATTAGTACAGCCTTACATGTTGGCTGTACCCTACCCATATAGCAGGACCGAGGATGTCATACCTCTATACTATAACAAGTAGGGAACGGAAAATCATATGATGTAGACCAAAGACGAGTATGATATAAAATGATATCATACAAAAATCAGATGATTTCATATCATATGATATAATGCCCCAGGCCAAAGTTGCCTATTCAGACCGCCGTCATCATATGATATCATATGATGACAGGATATCATATGATATCATATTGCCAACCCCTAATAATATAACACTACTATATACGAAGCCCATTTAGCCTATTTATACTATATGCTATATCATTAGTCCCTTAAGCCTATTTGGCCTAACCCTGGACTGTAACATACATACATACATACATACATTCATACATACACACAACACCTACGTACCCAACCCTGCTCATTTTCTCTATTCAGGAGTGTCTGGAATGAGCGCTTACTATTGAAGAAGAAACAACACATACTGAACAGAGCCGGCCGCAGTCGATTCAAGCGATAAAATCTACATCAGGGTACTTCCATTGACCAAATTGGCCAGCGCTTTAGCGCACTTGAAAAAAACAAATCTGCGCTTTGTAGTGCAAAAATTGCTTGCTGTGACCACAGGGGGTTGCAAAAAACTGTGCGAAACGGGCAGTGGGGCTCACAAAGGCAGCGGGCCAGCGCGCAAAAGCGCGCGCTTGGAAGTACCCTGGTCTACATCGCTGACAATTTGGCAACCGCATCTTGAAGAGAACCTTGCGAGGTGTGTGTGCACTGCTATGGGGCAGGGCCCCTGCTGTACTGCCCAAGTAGCAGTCTCTTCGTAGCCAGCCAACGTACTGGCTACGTGACTGAATGCCAACTTGTGTGCATAATGAAGTAGATTCAACTTCTCCCCTGTCTTCTACACAGATCGCACCACATCTTGAGAATACCACCAGGGGGCACAGGCAAAACCTTTGCTGGTACCTAGCAGTACCCAACAGTATCCAGCAGTACCCACCAATTTTGCAATCGCATATTGAAGAGAACACTAGCAGGCACAGTCCAAACCTTTGCTGTAACTCAGCAGTACCAACAGTGGTACCTAGAAGTACTGGTACCCAGCAGTACCAGGAGGGCAGTAGTACCCAGCATTTGGGCAACACATGTTAAAGAGAACACCTGCGGGAACAGGCAAAACCTTTGCTTGCACCTAGCAGGTGGGAGTGGGTCACTGTTGTTGTTGTTGTTGTTGTTGTTGGTAAGAGTGGGGCACTGGGGCAAAACCTTTGCTTGCACCTAGCAGTAACCAGCATTACCCAGCAATCCTGGTACCCAGCAGAACCAAGCATTTTGGCAACCGCATGTTGAAGAGCACACCGTCAGGCACAGTCTATACCTTTTCTGATAACCAGCAGTACCAGCAGTTACAAGCAGTCCTTGTAACCAGCAGTACCCAGCATTTGGGCAACCTCATATTGAATAGAACACCATCAGGCACAGTCTAAACCTTTGCTGGTATCCAGCAGTAACCAACAGTCCTTGTACCCAGCAGCACCCGGCATTTGGGCAACCGCATGTTGAAGAGAACACCATCAGGGACAGTCTATACCTTTGCTGGTACCCAGCAGTACCAGCAGTACCCAGCAGTCCTGGTACCCAGCAGCACCCAGCATTTTGGCCACTGCATGTTCAAGATAACACCAGCAGGCACAGTCCAAACCTTTGCTGGTATCCAGCAGTACCAACAGTAACCAGCAGTCCTGGTACCCAGCAGCACCCAGCATTTTGGAAACCGCATGCTGAAGAGAACACCAGCAGGCACAGTAAAAAAAATTGGCAGCCAGCAGTACCAGCAGTACCCAGCGTTTTGGCACCCGCATCTTGAAGAGAACATCAGCGGGCGCAGGCAAAACTGTTGCTTATACCTAGCTGTAACCAGGAGTCCTGGTACCCAGCCTGGTACCCAGCAGCACCCAGCTTTTTGGCAACCATATGTTGAAGAGAACACAAGCAGGCACAGTCCAAACCTTTACTGGCAGCCAGCAGTACCAGCAGCACCCAGCGTTTTGGCCCCCGCAACTTGAAGAGGACACCAGCGGGCGCAGGCAAAAGCTTTGCGTACACCTAGCAGTAGCCAGCATTACCCATCAATCCGGGTACCCAGCAGCACCCGGCATTTGGGCAACCGCATGTTGAAGAGAACACCAGGAGGCACAGTCTAAACCTTTACTGGCACCCAGCAGCCTTGGTACCCAGCAGCCTTGGTACCCAGCAGCACCCAGCATTTTGGAAACAGCATCTTGAAGAGAACACCATGAGGCACAGTCTAAACCTTTACTGGCACCCAGCAGCCTTGGTACCCAGCAGCACCCAGCATTTTGGAAACAGCATCTTGAAGAGAACACCATGAGGCACAGTCTAAACCTTTGCTGGTCACCAGCTGTACCAGCAGCACCCAGCATTTTGGCAACCGCATATTGAAGAGAAGACCATCAGGCATAGTCTAAACCTTTGCTGGTAACCAGCAGTACCAGCAGTCCTTGTAACCAGCAGTACCCACCATTTTGGCAACTGCATATTGAAGAGAAAACCAGCAGGCATAGGCCAAACTTTTGTTGGTATCTGGTTGTTGCTTCAAATCCTTCAGAGGTTATATGGCACATGCATATGCCCCCCCCCCATTCCCCCCCCTCCCCCCCCCCCACACACACAAAATGTGTGCGTAAACCTGTGAAAATCAGGGAAAGCACTCTCGTCTCAGTCAGAATAAAAAAACTGGCAAAAATGTGAGTATAAACACGCACATCCCAGTGAATAATAAAAATAATAATAACAAAAATGTGAATGTTAACACGCACATCCAAGTAATAATATGCGTGAAAACACGCTCTCACCCCTCTGGAGTGTGCATGTTGACACGCATACACATTTTAAAGGGGGCGCAGGGGAATGCTAAATATTATGTGAGATTCTTCATTTAGTACCCCTGGACTCCTCAACTTAATGTAACTAATTTGACTTGATTGATGTGACTTCTAACTAATTAGGGATTTGTAGGAAGCAGGAAGCCTCCAGCTCATGAAGCAGCTCCTGTAGCTCCGGGTGGCTTCCTGCTTCACACCAGGGGGGGGGGGGGGGGGGGGGGGGGGGGGGGGGGGAGCCCAGGGGGGCCACTGCGGTACACTCATTTTTTTGGCAGCAAGCCCTGACAGTCCTAAAACCTCCACAAATTTCCAAGATCCTCCGCGAAATGTTGTCTGAATCACGAGCCCGCTGCAGCAAAGTTGCAATTAGTACCCCTGGACTCAACTTAATGGAACGAACTTGATGGGATTGACATGGCTTACGGATTTGTGGGTGTCAGGGGAGAAGCCTCCAGCTCATGAAGCAGCTCCTGTAGCTCTGGGTGACATCCTGCTTCACGCGCACGTCTTAGGTGACCGCCATCGAGGCGATGCCCATAAGACACAAGCAGCTTCACTATGTCACGCCAGACCTGTCTGTCAGCCTTTTCTCTCTCCGCAATTTCTCCATCCTCCTCCTCCTCCTCGTCCTTGTTGTCATACATGTTTTCTGAGGTTTCTTCATCCTCGTCCTCATCCCCACCACCATGCACATCTCTCTCTTTCATCATCCGCATCTCCTCATTTCTTTCTATCCACATCCTCCTCTCCATCTCCTTTCCATGTTTCTCATCCTCCTCCTCCTCCTCCTGATCATCCTCCTCCTCCTCATCATCCTCCTCCTCCTCGTCCTCCTCCTCCTTATCCTCCTCCTCATCTTCCTCATTATCCTCCTCCTCATCCTCCACGTCCTCCTCCTCCTCCTCCTGCTCATCATCCTCCCCATCCTCCTTCTCCTCCCCCTCCAT
Organism: Chlamydomonas sp. ICE-L; assembly: GCA_013435795.1. Taxonomy (NCBI): domain Eukaryota; kingdom Viridiplantae; phylum Chlorophyta; class Chlorophyceae; order Chlamydomonadales; family Chlamydomonadaceae; genus Chlamydomonas; species Chlamydomonas sp. ICE-L. The sequence continues at coordinate 333,361 of JACBWV010000595.1, forward strand.
CATCCTTCTGTCCCTCTCTGTCTTTCCGTCATTCTGTATCACCAAGTCCAACATAGAGTCATAATAGGGAGATGGAACTTTGTTGGGATCCGCACCAGCTGACAGCAGCAGCCGCACCACCTCAAGATGGCGGTACCGTACCGCATCTCCCAAGGCAGTCATAAAGTAGCTCTCCATACCATGAGCATCAGGATCCATTCCCTTCGCCAGAAGTAGCTTGACCATTGCAAGGTTGCCTTTCCCACATGCAAAAATAAACGCTCCCTGCATCTCTGGGGAAAAGGAATCAAACCATGCTGTTGTTAAAAAAATTAGTTGGCTGCTGCTAAAAAAAAAATAGCTTCTGAAAAGACTTGCCTGGGAAAAAAAATAGCTAAAAAAAGCTCTTCTCTCTCTTCTTGCTAAACTTGGCTATCTACCTCTAATGTACTTTCCAAGGTAGTCTAAAAAGATCTATCCCGATCTAAAAACTCTAGTGCTGCTGCTGCTGTTGTGGTGGTTGCTGCTGCGTGTGTTGGGCTGTGGTGGTGTTGCTGCTGCTGTTGGTGGTGTTGCTGCTGCTGTTGGTGGTGTTGCTGCTGGTGTTGGTGTTGCTGCTGCTGGTGGTGGTGTTGCTGCTGCTGGTCCTGTTGCATTAGGTGGCGATCAATCATGGCCTCGGCAAGCTCGAATGTGATGCGATGGCATGGCAAAATTGCGCATGCGTGAGATGAATGGTGGCAACGCTCGCAGACGGAGAAAAAAAGCATCACGATATGAAGGTCTGGCTTGATTATGATCCTGGCATAATTCCTCAGGCTGGGCAGCATCGTCTTAGCGCCTGGATTGGTTACCAGCTTCGTGTTCCTCCTCAGGCACGGTAGCTCGTTCCTGACTCCTTGCGAGATTACCAGCATGACGTAGCTCCTCGGATCGGGCAGCGCGGGCATCACGTCGACGCTTGTTGGCTATTTCCCTGTCTTCTTTGTTTTTTTGTTTTTTGTTTTTGCTCTGGCAAGCTCGCTTTGAGCGCTGGCTGGCGTTTTTGCGGGCCCTCCTGTCCATTATGACCGATGCCATGCATCATGGTCGCATTATCCGTGAAGAACTGAAAGCTATTATTCCGAGCGCCATGCCAAGCCATATGAGGGTCGGCTGGTGACCTCCGAGGAGAGGATCTTCTGATTCTAGATGTCTTGCCGTCATAGTATTGGAGGCAATTGTGGACTTTCTATGAGCACGCGCTTAGCTTAGCGAATCTGCAGTTTTGGTGTTTGAAAATTCCGCTAGGCGGGGAGTTGCTAGTTGGGTGAACGAAAAGTCGGTTGCAAGTCGGTTACACTTCGCACGTGGGCACCGATGATGACACCACCACGACCATCACGACCACCGCGACCATGATTTCTTTATATATATATATATATATATATATATATATATGATGGCAGAAATAAGCGCTAAGCCTACATAGTACATACACATACATACATAGCAAAATACAGGACGTCTGACGTATTGGTTAGCGCTTTTTTGTGCAACAAGCGCAAAAACTGTGCGCTGCGTCCACAGGGGGTTGAAAAGAGGGGCTCTAAAAAGCAGCGCGGCACCGCGCTGCCGCGCGCGCTTAGTAGTACCCTGCTGCTGCGTAGTAGGACAGGGGAGCTGCCTAGAAGCTGCAACTGGTAAATGAAAAGAAAAGCTATGATCTCATGTTCCATTACCTCTGTTGTGTTAAAGAACCGTTAAATGCAGGTGTGAGTCTATAAAACCCAGCAGCTTGCCTTGGTTCAGACAACAGTCACAACACAACACTTAATTGAATAAAACATAATCTCATGTTGTTGCCACCTCTAGGGGCTTGCCTTGGTTCAGACAACACAGCACTCAAGTGAATAAAGCATACTCGCATGTTCGGTAACCTCTATGTTGTGTTAAAGAACCGTTAAATGCAGGGGTGAGTCTATAAAATCCAACAGCTTGCCTTGGTTCAGACAACATTACACTTCATTGAATAAAACATCATCTCCTATTTTGGTCACCTCTAGGGGCATGCCTTTGTTCAGACAGCACAGCACTTCATTGAATAAAACATCATCTCATATTCTCATCGTCTCTAGGGGCATGCCTTTGTTCAGACAACATTACACTTCATTGAACAAAACATCATCTCATATTCTGATCAACTCTAGGGGCTTACCTTGATTCAGACAACACAACACTTAAGTAAATAAAGCATAATCTCATATTTTGGTCACCTCTGTTGTGTTAAAGAACCGTTCAACGCAGGTGTGAGTCTATAAAACCCAATAGCTTGCCTTGGGTCAACAAGTTGTTCCAGACAACATTACACTCCATTGAATTGAATATCACCTCATTTGTTGGTCACCTCTAGGGGCATGCCTTTGTTCAGACACCGTTACACTTCATTGAATAAAACATCATCTCATATTCTGATCACCTCTAGGGGCATGCCTTGGTTTAGACAACACAACACTTAAGTAAATAAAGCATAATCTCATATTTTGGTCACCTCTCTTGTGTGCAATAACCGTTCGACGCAGGGGTGTGTCTATAAAACCCAACAGCTTGCCTTGGTTCAGACAACAGTCATAACACTACAATTCATTGAATACAACATCATCTCCTATTTTGGTCACCTCTAGGGGCTCTCCTTGGTTCAGACAACACAGCACTTCATTGAATACAGATATTATCTCATGTTACGTTACCTCTGTTGTGTTAAAGAATCATTCAACGCATGCGTGAGTCTATAAAACCCAACAGCTTGCCTTGCTTCAGACACCGTTACACTTCATTCAATAAAACATCATATGTTGGCCATCTCGAGGGGCTTGCCTTGGTTCAGACAACACAGCACTTCATTGAATACACCAGTGATCTCATATTATGTTACCTCTGTTTTTGTAAAGAACCGTTCAACGCATGTGTGAGTCTACAAAACCCAACAGCTTGCCTTGGTTCAACAAGTTATTCCAGACAACATTACACTCCATTAAAATAAAATATCATCTCATTTGTTGGTCATCTCTAGAGGCATGCTTCGGTTCAGAAAACATTACATTTCATTGAATAAAACATCATCTCATATTCTGATCACCTCGAGGGGCTTGCCTTGGTTCAGACAACACAGCACTTCGTACAGGCACCACACGCGGCCAAGTGCAGCTGCAGCCTTCCAAGGATGCAGCATCAGCAGCACACCATCCGATGCAGCAATGGCATCCTCAAATCGGCTGTCAGGGGATTCTGCAAAGCAACCTAGCCAATAGCAAGAGCAAAGTGCCACATGCATTTGAAAGGTTAGAATCATGATAACGCCTGGTGGGGCATGGTATTAAGGGACCCACGTCTTACAGCGGTAGGGAACGGGCTGCTACTTTACCTGGGCAAAGCTACCATGGCAGTTGACAGCGCCCGGGAACACTAAGGAGGGGATTCGAACCCAGCACCTTCGTTGTTCAAGGAGCTCTGCCACTGAGCCAGTCGTTGAACGGGGAAAAGGTTAGAACAATACACGGTGGGCAGTGAAATGTGAGCATATCAGAAGTGAGTGAATCCTGGCGTGCACGTCCTTGGCCGGGTGTGTGTGTGGGGGGGGGGGGGATGGGGGGTGGAATGGTGGATGGATGGTGGGGGGGTGGGAAGGTGGGAAGGTGGGTGGGGTGGTGGGATTGAAGGTGGGTGGGCATGCTACTGATTGCACGTCATATAGTGCTGTTAATTGGACCTTCTCTAGTTGTCTGCTGCCCCTCCCCCCCCCCCCCCCTCACCCCCCCACACACAGCACCACCACCACCACCACCACCTATATATATGAATCTATAAACAAATAGTGAATCCTGGTGTGCTACCGTTGATAAGACCTTTTTTAGTCGTCTGCTCCCCATGGTGTACCAGTACAAGCAGCAGTGCCACATACATCAGCAGAATAGACGAATGATTGTTTTCAGCTTTCTGTAGGTCCTGTTGTGTAGCATGAGTTGCGATGCAAGCCTGATTTCAGGATTGTGGCATAGCAAGGTGTATGGCGGAGCACGAAGGGCGGAGCATAAAGCATGTAGCCCTGTGCGGCTCATCAAGGGGGCAGCGCGTTGCACTGGGGTCGCACCGGATCGCTCAATTGTTTGGGTTGAAATGATTGTTTGGGTTTAAACCATTGATCGGGGGTCAGTTCATCAATGCTTTTTCTTTGCAGCCCTTCCTGTCATGGTTGGGAAAGTCCCTTTACCTTATCTGGCCAACCCCTTTACTTACTGTACCTAAATAACTAGCTAACTAACATACATACATACATATATACATACATACATACATACATACATACATACATACATACATACATACATACATACATACATACATACATACATATATACATACATACATACATACATACATACATACATACATACATACACACATACATACACACATACATACATACATGCATACATATTTGTGTGAGGCTAAAGGGACTTGGCCAATCTTGATCAATCCACATAACTTTAAAGATTGACCAGAGGGGCTAATTGAAACTACCAATAGAGATGAACTGTTCCCCAACAAATTGTAAACCAGTGTTGTACGACAGAGGACCAGAGTTAAAGTGAAACAATGATATTTAATTGTTTGTTTATCTTCATTCATCCTTATAACATTAACAGATAGCTCCGACTTCCAGCCAATTCTGATTTTGTTTGGTTTGGCGAATTGGAAGAAGGGTAGGACAACACAAGGTAGGGCAGGCGGTGAGGCAGGCAGGCAGGTAGGCAGGAGGTGAGGATGGCAGGCAAGTAGGAATGTAGGCAGTCGGTAAGGATGGCAGGCAGGCAGGCAGGCAGGCAGGCAGGTAGGCAGTAGGTGAGGCAGGCGGTGAGGCAGGCAGGCAGGCAGGCAGGCAGGCTGGCAGGCAGGCAGGCAGTAGGTGAGGCAGGCGGTGAGGCAGGCAGGCAGGCAGGCAGGCAGGCAGGCGGTGAGGCAGGCAGGCAGGCAGGAAGGATGGCAGTCAGCCAGGCAGGCAGGCAGGGTGGCAGGCAGGCAGGCAGGCAGGCAGGCAGGCAGGCAGGTAGGCAGTCGGTAAGGATAACAGGCAGGCAGGCAGGCAGGTAGGCACTTGGTGAGGTAGGCAGTGAGGCAGGCAGGCAGGCAGGCAGGCAGGCAGGCAGGCAGGCAGGCAGGTAGGATGGCATGCAGGCAGGCAGGCGGTGAGGCAGGCAGTCAGGCAGGCAGGCGGTGAGGCAGACGGTGAGGCAGGCAGGCAGGCGGTGAGGCAGGCAGGCAGGCAGGGTGGCAGGCAGGCAGGCAGGCAGGCAGGCAGGCAGGCAGTCGGTAAGGATAACAGGCAGGCAGGCAGGTAGGCACTAGGTGAGGTAGGCGGTGAGGCAGGCAGGCAGGCAGGCAGGCAGGCAGGCAGGCAGGTAGGTAGGATGGCAGGCAGGCAGGCAGGCGGTGAAGCAGGCAGGCATGCAGGCAGGCGGTGAGGCAGGCGGTGAGGCAGGCAGGCAGGCGGTGAGGCAGACAGGCAGGCAGGCAGGTAGACTGGCGGGTAGGTAGGCTGGCGGGCAGGCAGGCAGGCAGGCAGGCAGGCAGGCAGGCAGGCAGGCAGGCAGGCAAATGGTAGGGAAGAGACATACGGTGGAGGACCTGAGTTCAAGTGAAACGACGATTTTGCAATTGTTTATTTATCTCCATACATCCTTATAACATTAACAGATAGCTCCAACTGACATCCAATTCTGATTTGGTTTGGTTTGGCAAATTGGAAGAACGGTAGGACAACACAAGGCAGGGCAGGCGGTGAGGCAGGCGGTGAGGCGGTGAGGCAGGCAGACAGACAGGCAGGGCAGGCGGTTAGGCAGGCGGTAAGGCAGGTAGGCAGGTAGGCAGGCAGGCAGGCAGGCAGGCAGGCAGGCAGGAGGAGAGGCAGGCAGGCAGGCAGGCAGGCAGGCAGGCAGGCAGGCAGGCAGGTGGTGAGGCAGGCAGGCAGGCAGGCGGTGAGGCAGGCAGGCAGGCAGGCAGGTAGGCAGTTGGTAAGGATGGCAGGCAAGCAGGCAGGCAGGCAGGCAGGCAGGCAGGCAGGCAGGCAGGCTGGCAGGCAGGCAGGCAGGCAGGCAGGCAGGAAGGCAGGCAGGCAAGCAGGCAAAGAGGCAGGCAGTAAGGGCAGGTAGGCCATGCGGCAGTCATGCAGGCAGGCGACAGGCAGTGCAGAAGGAAGAAGGTGAGCAGGCAGGCAGGGAGGCAGGGCAGGCAGGCAGGCATGTAGGATGGCAGGCAGCAGGCGGGCAGGCGGGGAAAAGGATGTCAGGCAGGCGGCAGCAGGTATGGAAGGCGGGCAGGCAGGCAGACTGGCAGGTATGCATGCAGCTGGTAAGGTGGATGCAGGCAGCAGGAATGACAGGCAGGCAGGCAGGGGCAGGCGGCGGGCAGCAGGCAGGCAGGCAGTCGTGAGGCAGGCAGGCAGCTGTAGCAGGCAGGCAGGTGTTAGGCAGGCAGGCAGGCAGCGGTGAGGAAGGCAAGGCATGCAGGCAGCAGCAGGCAAGGCGGTGGAGCAGGCGGTGAGGCAGGCATGCAGGCGGTGATGCAGGCAGGCAGCATGCAGGGGTGCAGGCGGCAGGCAAGGCATGCAGTCAGGCATGCAGGCGGCAGTAGGCAGTCTGTAGGATAACCGGCAGGAGCAGGCAAGTAGGCCTAGTGAGGTAGGCTTTGATGCAGAGCATGCATGCAGGCAGGCTAGGAGGTTGGCAGCAGGCAGGCAATGGGCGGTGAGGCAGGCACGCCAGGCAGGCACAGGCAAGCAGGCGGTTAGGGCAGCAGCCATGCAGGCAGGCAGGCAGCAGGCAGGCTGGCAGGCATGCAGTAGCATTCAGTACGGATAACATGCAGGGCAGGCAGGTTAGGGCACTAGGTGAGGTCAGGCGTAGGCAGGCAGCAGGTAGGTTTGGCATGAGTCAGGCAGGCGGGAGCAGGCAGGCATTCAGGCAGGCAGGCAGGCAGGCAGGCAGGCAGGCAGGTGGTGAGGCAGGCGGTGAGGCAGGCAGGCAGGCAGGCAGGCAGGTACCTTTGATAAGACCTTTTTTAGTCGTCTGCTCCCCATGGTGTACCAGCACACGCAGCAGTGCCACATACATCAGCAGAAAAGACGAATGATTGTCTTCAGCTTTCTGTAGGTCCTGTTGTGTAGCATGAGTTGCGATGCAAGCCTGATTTCAGGATTGTGGCATAGCAAGGTCTATGGCGGAGCACGAAGGGCGGAGCATAAAGCATGTAGCCCTGAGGGGTTCATCAAGGGGGCAGCGCATTGCACTGGGGTCGCACCGAATCGCCTCAATTTGTTTGGGTGAAGATTGTTTGGGTTTTAAAACCAGGATCGGGGGTCATTCATCAATGCTTTTTTCTTTGGCGCCCTTCCCTTCATGGTTGGGAAAGTCCCTTTACCTTATCTGGCCAACCCCTTTACTTACTGTACCTAACTAACTAGCTAACTAACATACATACATACATACATACATACATACATACATACATACATACATACATACATATATACATACATACATACATACATACATACATACATACATACACACATACATACATGCATACATACATGCATACATATTTGTGTGAGGCTAAAGGGACTTGGCCAATCTTGATCAATCCACATAACTTTAAAGATTGACCAGAGGGGCTAATTGAAACTACCAATAGAGATGAACTGTTCCCTAACAAATTGTAAACCAGAGGTGTACGACAGAGGACCAGAGTTAAAGTGAAACAATGATATTTAATTGTTTGTTTATCTTCATTCATCCTTATAACATTAACAGATAGCTCCGACTTCCAGCCAATTCTGATTTTGTTTGGTTTGGCGAATTGGAAGAAGGGTAGGACAACACAAGGTAGGGCAGGCGGTGAGGCAAGCAGGCAGGTAGGCAGGCGGTGAGGATGGCAGGCAGGTAGGCATGTAGGCAGTCGGTAAGGATGGCAGGCAGGCAGGCAGGCAGGCAGGTAGGCAGTAGGTGAGGCAGGCGGTGAGGCAGGCAGGCAGGCAGGCAGGCAGGCAGGCAGGCAGGCAGGCAGGATGGCAGTCAGCCAGGGAGGCAGGCAGGGTGGAAGGCAGGCAGGCAGGCAGGCAGGCAGGTAGGCAGTCGGTAAGGATAACAGGCAGGCAGGCAGGCAGGCAGGCAGGTAGGCACTAGGTGAGATAGGCGGTGAGGCAGGCAGGCAGGCAGGCAGGTAGGCAGGCAGGTAGGATGGCAGGCAGGCAGGCAGGCGGTGAGGCAGGCAGGCAGGCAGGCAGGCGGTGAGGCAGACGGTGAGGCAGGCAGGCAGGCGGTGAGGCAGGCAGGCAGGCGGTGAGGCAGGCAGGCAGGCAGGGTGGCAGGCAGGCAGGCAGGCAGGCAGACAGGCAGGCAGGTAGGCAGTCGGTAAGGATAACAGGCAGGAAGGCAGGTAGGCACTAGGTGAGGTAGGCGGTGAGGCAGGCAGGCAGGCAGGCAGGCAGGCAGGCAGGCAGGCAGGCAGGTAGGATGGCAGGCAGGCAGGCAGGCGGTGAAGAAGGCAGGCATGCAGGCAGGCGGGTGAGGCAGGCGGTGAGGCAGGCAGGCAGGCGGTGAGGCAGGCAGGCAGGCGGTGAGGCAGGCAGGCAGGTAAACTTGCGGGTAGGTAGGCTGGCGGGCAGGCAGGCAGGCAGGCAGGCAGGCAGGCAGGCAGGCAGGCAGGCAGGCAGGCTGGCAGGCAGGCAGGCAGGCAAATGGTAGGGAAGAGACATACGGTGGAGGACCTGAGTTCAAGTGAAACGATGATTTTGCAATTGTTTATTTATCTCCATACATCCTTATAACATTAACAGATAGCTCCAACTGACAACCAATTCTGATTGGGTTTGGTTTGGCAAATTGGAAGAACGGTAGGACAACACAAGGCAGGGCAGGCGGTGAGGCAGGCAATGAGGCGGTGAGGCAGGCAGACAGACAGGCAGGCAGGCAGGGCAGGCAGTTAGGCAGGCGGTAAGGCAGGTAGGCAGGTAGGCAGGCAGGCAGGCAGGCAGGCAGGAGGAGAGGCAGGCAGGCAGGCAGGCAGGCAGGCAGGCAGGATTGCAGGCAGGCAGGCAGGCAGGCAGGAAGGCAGGAAGGCAGGTGGTGAGGCAGGCAGGTGGTGAGGCAGGTAGGCAGGCAGGCGGTGAGGCAGGCAGGCAAGCAGGCAGGTAGGCAGTTGGTAAGGATGGCAGGCAAGCAGGCAGGCAGGCAGGCAGGTAGGCAGGCAGGCAGGCTGGCAGGCAGGCAGGAAGGCAGGCAGGAAGGCAGGCAGAGAGGCAGGCAGTAAGGCAGGTAGGCAGGCAGGCAGGCAGGTAGGCAGGCAGGCAGGCAGGCAGGCAGGCAGGCAGGAAGGAAGAAGGTGAGGCAGGCAGGCAGGGAGGCAGGCAGGCAGGCAGGCAGGTAGAATGCCAGGCAGGCAGGCGGGCAGGCAGGAGGAAAGGATGGCAGGCAGGCAGGCAGGCAGGTGGGCAGGCAGGCAGACTGGCAGGTATGCAGGCAGCTGGTAAGGTGGGGGCAGGCAGGCAGGATGACAGGCAGGCAGGCAGGCGGGAGGGCAGGCAGGCAGGCAGGCAGGCAGGCAGGCAGGCAGGCAGGCAGGCGGTGAGGCAGGCAGGCAGGCAGGTAGGCAGGCAGGCAAGTGGTGAGGCAGGCAGGCAGGCAGGCGGTGAGGCAGGCAGGCAGGCAGGCAGTGAGGCAGGCAGGCAGGCAGGCAGGCAGGCAGGCAGGCAGGCGGTGAGGCAGGCAGGCAGGCGGTGAGGCAGGCAGGCAGGCAGGGTGGCAGGCAGGCAGGCAGGCAGGCAGGCAGGCAGGCAGGCAGGCAGGTAGGCAGTCGGTACGGATAACAGGCAGGCAGGCAGGTAGGCACTAGGTGAGGTAGGCGGTGAGGCAGGCAGGCAGGCAGGCAGGCAGGCAGGCAGGCAGGTAGGTTGGCAGGCAGGCAGGTAGGTTGGCAGGCAGGCAGGCAGGCAGGCGGTGAGGCAGGCAGGCAGGCAGGCAGGCAGGCAGGCAGGCAGGCGGTGAGGCAGGCGGTGAGGCAGGCAGGCAGGCAGGCAGGTACCGTTGATAAGACCTTTTTTAGTTGTCTGCTCCCCATGGTGTACCAGCACACGCAGCAGTGCCACATACATCAGCAGAATAGACGAATGATTGTCTTCAGCTTTCTGTAGGTCCTGTTGTGTAGCATGAGTTGCGATGCAAGCCTGATTTCAGGATTGTGGCATAGCAAGGTCTATGGCGGAGCACGAAGGGCGGAGCATAAAGCATGTAGCCCTGAGGGGTTCATCAAGGGGGCAGCGCATTGCACTGGGGTCGCACCGGATCGCTCAATTGTTTGGGTTGCAATGATTGTTTGGGTTTAGACCATTGATCGGGGGTCAGTTCATCAATGCTTTTTCTTTGCAGCCCTTCCTGTCATGGTTGGGAAAGTCCCTTTACCTTATCTGGCCAACCCCTTTACTTACTGTACCTAACTAACTAGCTAACTAACATACATACATACATACATACATACATACATACATACATACATACATACATACATACATATATACATACATACATACATATATACATACATACATACATACATACATACATACATACATACATACATACATACATACATACATGCATACATACATGCATACATATTTGTGTGAGGCTAAAGGGACTTGGCCAATCTTGATCAATCCACATAACTTTATAGATTGACCAGAGGGGCTAATTGAAACTACCAATAGAGATGAACTGTTCCCCAACAAATTGTAAACCAGAGGTGTACGGACAGAGGACCAGAGTTAAAGTAGAACAATGATATTTAATTGTTTGTTTATCTTCATTCATCCTTATAACATTAACAGATAGCTCCGACTTCCAGCCAATTCTGATTTTGTTTGGTTTGGCGAATTGGAAGAAGGGTAGGACAACACAAGGTAGGGCAGGCGGTGAGGCAGGCAGGCAGGTAGGCAGGCGGTGAGGATGGCAGGCAGGTAGGCATGTAGGCAGTCGGTAAGGATGGCAGGCAGGCAGGCAGGCAGGCAGGCAGGTAGGCAGTAGGTGAGGCAGGCGGTGAGGCAGGCAGGCAGGCAGGCAGGCAGGCAGGCAGGCAGGCAGGCAGGCAGGCAGGATGGCAGTCAGCCAGGGAGGCAGGCAGGGTGGAAGGCAGGCAGGCAGGCAGGCAGGCAGGTAGGCAGTCGGTAAGGATAACAGGCAGGCAGGCAGGCAGGTAGGCACTAGGTGAGGTAGGCGGTGAGGCAGGCAGGCAGGCAAGCAGGCAGGAAGGATGGCAGGCAGGCAGGCAGGCGGTGAGGCAGGCAGGCAGGCAGGCAGGCGGTGAGGCAGACAGTGAGGCAGGCAGGCAGGCGGTGAGGCAGGCAGGCAGGCGGTGAGGCAGGCAGGCAGGCAGGATTGCCGGCAGGCAGGCAGGCAGGCAGGTAGGCAGTCGGTAAGGATAACAGGCAGGCAGGCAGGTAGGCACTAGGTGAGGTAGGCGGTGAGGCAGGCAGGCAGGCAGGCAGGCAGGCAGGTAGGATGGCAGGCAGGCAGGCAGGCGGTGAAGAAGGCAGGCATGCAGGCAGGCGGTGAGGCAGGCGGTGAGGCAGGCAGGCAGGCGGTGAGGCAGGCAGGCAGGTAGACTGGCGGGTAGGTAGGCTGGCGGGCAGGCAGGCAGGCAGGCAGGCAGGCAGGCAGGCAGGCAGGCAGGCAGGCAGGCAGGCAGGCAGGCAAATGGTAGGGAAGAGACATACGGTGGAGGACCTGAGTTCAAGTGAAACGACAATTTTGCAATTGTTTATTTATCTCCATACATCCTTATAACATTAACAGATAGCTCCAACTGACAACCAATTCTGATTTGGTTTGGTTTGGCAAATTGGAAGAACGGTAGGACAACACAAGGCAGGGCAGGCGGTGAGGTAGGCGGTGAGGCGGTGAGGCAGGCAGACAGACAGGCAGGCAGGCAGGGCAGGCAGTTAGGCAGGCGGTAAGGCAGGTAGGCAGGTAGGCAGGCAGGCAGGAGGAGAGGCAGGCAGGCAGGCAGGCAGGCAGGCAGGCAGGCAGGATTGCAGGCAGGCAGGCAGGCAGGCAGGCAGGCAGGCAGGCAGGTGGTGAGGCAGGCAGGTGGTGAGGCAGGCGGTGAGGCAGGCAGGCAGGCAGGCAGGTAGGCAGTTGGTAAGGATGGCAGGCAAGCAGGCAGGTAGGCAGGCAGGTAGGCAGGCAGGCAGGCAGGCTGGCAGGCAGGCAGGCAGGCAGGCAGGCAGGCAGAGAGGCAGGCAGTAAGGCAGGTAGGCAGGCAGGCAGGCAGGCAGGTAGGCAGGCAGGCAGGCAGGCAGGCAGGCAGGCAGGCAGGCAGGAAGAAGGTGAGGCAGGCAGGCAGGGAGGCAGGCAGGCAGGCAGGCAGGTAGGATGGCAGGCAGGCAGGCGGGCAGGCAGGCAGGAGGAAAGGATGGCAGGCAGGCAGGCAGGCAGGCAGGCGGGCAGGCAGGCAGACTGGCAGGTATGCAGGCAGCTGGTAAGGTGGAGGCAGGCAGGCAGGATGACAGGCAGGCAGGCAGGCGGGCGGGCAGGCAGGCAGGAAGGCAGGCAGGCAGGCAGGCAGGCGTTGAGGCAGGCAGGAAGGCAGGTAGGCAGGCAGGCAGGTGGTGAGGCAGGCAGGCAGGCAGGCGGTGAGGCAGGCAGGCAGGCAGGCAGGCAGGCAGGCAGGCAGGCAGGCAGGCAGGCAGGCAGGCAGGCGGTGAGGCAGGCAGGCAGGCAGTGAGGCAGGCAGGCAGGCAGGCATGCAGGCAGGCAGGCAGGCAGGCAGGCAGGCAGATAGCCAGTCGGTACGGATAACAGGCAGGCAGGCAGGAAGGCACTAGGTGAGGCAGGCAGGCAGGCAGGCAGGCAGGTAGGTTGGCAGGCAGGCAGGCAGGCGGTGAGGCAGGCAGGCAGGCAGGTAGGCAGGCAGGCAGGCAGGCAGGCAGGCAGGCAGGCAGGCAGGCAGGCAGGCAGGCAGGCAGGCAGGCAGGTACTGTTGATAAGACCTTTTTTAGTCGTCTGCTCCCCATGGTGTACCAGCACATGCAGCAGTGCCACATACATCAGCAGAATAGACGAATGATTGTTTTCAGCTTTCTGTAGGTCCTGTTGTGTAGCATGAGTTGCGATGCAAGCCTGATTTCAAGATTGTGGCATAGCAAGGTGTATGGCGGAGCACGAAGGGCGGAGCATAAAGCATGTAGCCCTGAGGGGTTCATCAAGGGGGCAGCGCATTGCACTGGGGTCGCACCGGATCGCTCAATTGTTTGGGTTGAAATGACTGTTTGGGTTTAAACCATTGATCGGGGGTCAGTTCATCAATGCTTTTTCTTTGCAGCCCTTCCTGTCATGGTTGGGAAAGTCCCTTTACCTTATCTGGCCAACCCCTTTACTTACTGTACCTAACTAACTAGCTAACTAACATGCATACATACATACATACATACATACATACATACATACATACATACATACATACATACATACACACATACATACATGCATACATACATGCATACATATTTGTGTGAGGCTAAAGGGACTTGGCCAATCTTGATCAATCCACATAACTTTATAGATTGACCAGAGGGGCTAATTGAAACTACCAATAGAGATGAACTGTTCCCCAACAAATTGTAAACCAGAGGTGTACGACAGAGGACCAGAGTTAAAGTAGAACAATGATATTTAATTGTTTGTTTATCTTCATTCATCCTTATAACATTAACAGATAGCTCCGACTTCCAGCCAATTCTGATTTTGTTTGGTTTGGCGAATTGGAAGAAGGGTAGGACAACACAAGGTAGGGCAGGCGGTGAGGCAGGCAGGCAGGTAGGCAGGCGGTGAGGATGGCAGGCAGGTAGGCATGTAGGCAGTCGGTAAGGATGGCAGGCAGGCAGGCAGGCAGGCAGGTAGGCAGTAGGTGAGGCAGGCGGTGAGGCAGGCAGGCAGGCAGGCAGGCAGGCAGGCTGGCAGGCAGGTAGGCAGTAGGTGAGGCAGGCGGTGAGGCAGGCAGGCAGGCAGGCAGGCAGGCAGGCAGGCAGGCAGGCAGGCAGGCAGGATGGCAGTCAGTCAGGCAGGCAGGCAGGGTGGCAGGCAGGCAGGCAGGCGGTGAGGCAGGCAGGCAGGCAGGCAGGTAGGCAGTTGGTAAGGATGGCAGGCAAGCAGGCAGGCAGGTAGGCAGGCAGGCAGGCTGGCAGGCAGGCAGGCAGGCAGGCAGGCAGGCAGGCAGGCAGAGAGGCAGGCAGTAAGGCAGGTAGGCAGGCAGGCAGGCAGGCAGGTAGGCAGGCAGGCAGGCAGGCAGGCAGGCAGGCAGGCAGGCAGGAAGAAGGTGAGGCAGGCATGCAGGGAGGCAGGCAGGCAGGCAGGCAGGTAGGATGGCAGGCAGGAAGGCGGCCAGGCAGGAGGAAAGGTTTGCAGGCAGGCAGGCAGGTAGGCAGGAAGGCGGGCAGGCAGGCAGACTGGCAGGTATGCAGGCAGCTGGTAAGGTGGAGGCAGGCAGGCAGGATGACAGGCAGGCAGGCAGGCGGGCGGGCAGGCAGGCAGGCAGGCAGGCAGGCAGGCAGGCAGGCAGGCAGGGCAGGCAGGCAGGGCAGGCAGGCAGGTAGGCAGGCAGGCAGGCAGGAAGGCGGGCAGGCAGGCAGACTGGCAGGTATGCAGGCAGGCAGGCAGGCAGGCAGGCAGGCAGGCAGGCAGGCGGTGAGGCAGGCAGGCAGGCAGGTAGGCAGGCAGGCAGGCAGGTAGGCAGGCAGGCAGGTGGTGAGGCAGGCAGGCAGGCAGGCGGTGAGGCAGGCAGGCAGGCAGGCAGGCAGGCAGGCAGGCAGGCAGGCGGTGAGGCAGGCAGGCAGGCGGTGAGGCAAGCAGGCAGGCAGGCAGGCAGGCAGGCAGGCAGGCAGGCAGGCAGGCAGGCAGATGGTAGGGTAAAGTCATACAACGGAGTGCCCGAGTTCCAGTAAAACGTAGAGGTTGCAATTGTTTGTTTATCTTCATACATCCTTATAACTTAGGCGGGTAGGACTATGCAAGGCAGGGCAGGCGGTAAGGAAGGCAGGCAAGCAGGTAGGCTGGCAGGTAGGCACGGCAGCTGGCAGGGTGGAGGCATACGGCGGAGGACCTGAGTTCAAGTGAAACATAGAAGTTGCAATTGTTTGTTTATCTCCATACATCCTAATAACTTTTACAGATAGCTCCAACTTCCATCCAATTCGGATTTGTTTTGGCAAATCGGAAGAAGAGTAGGACAACGCAAGTTAGGGCAGGCGGTGAGGCAGGCAGGCAGGCAGGCAGGCAGGCAGGTAGGCTGGCAGGCAGGGCAGACAGTAAGGATGGCAGGGTGGAACAAGTGGCTGTCGCCATCTTTTAAGTATAAGGGGGCTTTGCCCAAAACAAGTGTTACCTTGCCAGTGCTGGCTGACGGCAAAGACGCACACCCAGTAGCGAATATTGTCGGGGTCCATACCCGGGTTTCTCTGCATCACTTTTATGTGGTGGTCTTCGATGCTTTGTATTTCGTTACCTGGTGTGGTGGTGTGGTGGGTCTGGTTTGATTTTGCATGGTTCGTGTGAATGTGTTGCTGTTGGTGTGGCGGATAGCGATGATGATGTATGGCACAGTCAGCAGCACTAGCAGCAACCTGCAGTGTGTGTATGTATATTTGTACAGTCTAGGCGGGAAAGGCGTAGCTAATTGGCTAAATAGACTTGCCCAACCTCAATATTGGGAAGGGCTGTATAAAAAACAAGCACTGGTGAACTGAACCACAACAAATTGTTGACGACGGGGGCCCAGAGTTTGTGCTATCCAGATGATATAACTTTAATTATGTGAAGGAGGATTTCCTTGTTTACACATTGTGTGTGGGTAGGTGGTTGTGTGTGTGGTTGTGTGTGTGGGTAGGTGTGTGTGTGGTGGTGGGGTGGGATGGGGTGGGGGTGGGGGGGGTGGGGGTGGGGGGGGGGGGGGTCACAGACTATGCAAAGAAGAAGAATTCCCTTTTTCACAGATTTGGCGTGTAGGGACTTTCTTGTTTACACATTCTGTGGGGCTTGTAAGGCTGCCTTAAGTGGGGTCTACCATGAGGAAGGAACCTTAGGAATGTGAGGGAGGAAACCCTTCGTCCTTTTTCACAGATTATGC